>CM021106.1:6797682-7253076 GCA_007115665.2 Sequoiadendron giganteum | reverse complement strand
ATTTGGTTTGGGTACAACAGGTTGTATGGCCCAATGGGCTAAAAAACTTCCTCAAAAGCTCCTGACGTTGAAATAGGGCCAATTTATAGTTGAAATTTGTTAGTTCGGCCTCCCAAGTGCGATTGTGAAGCCCTTTTGGACTAAAAATACACCAGAATTTCAGGTACTTTATGGAACCACGCTTTAAACCTAAATTACCGGATACGCACCTACAAGCCCGGTCCGGGTACGCACCTGGTACGGGTTCGCCTGTGGGTACGCCCTAGGTACGCACAGGGCTAGGCGCGCACCCTGTGCGTACCCAGGGCGTACCCAGCCAAATGGTTCTTGAACCCAAGAGTATCAGCCACGTACCTAGGTGTACCTAGAAGAACCCACGGCCCAGCACTTAAAAAGTGGGCCCAAACTTAAATAAAATACAATTTTTTACCTCTCTTATTTTTTGCGGTTTGTGTGGTTTTGAAGGTCTTAAATTGGGCTTTGTCAGCATTAGGTTTTGCCACTCAAAAAATCATGAAAATGAGGTGCGCCATGGAGTTTTGTATGGTTTTAGAAGCCTTAAATTGGTGCTAGCGGCGGGGGCGCTGCCCCTCGACCCCGCCCTGTACCGCGATTCTCCAGATCATCCAAAGATGCAAAAGAAGAGCATATAGAGCTTTTGAGAAAAATACTAGCACTGAATTATTGTCAAACCTCTCAAAAAAAATCAAACAAAATGAACTATACCAAATCTAGGATCTGTTGTAGGTCATTGATCAATGCAACTCCAATTGACAGATGATTGAAGATAAAAATAGCGGAAGGAGAGATTATCCTAAAAGAGAGAAAACAAGAAACAACTGCAAGAGAATTTTGAGAATACTCACGTTACTCTCACCGAACTAGCTGAGGTGAGAAGAGAGTGTTGTATACATTGCAAAAAATTGGCAAATACATCCAAGAGGTACATTAACTCCAACTACCCATAATAGGTGGGAGGTTTTACCTACTTGGTAAATGCCAAAACATGTGGCATAACCTACTCGAATAGAAACAAACTAAAGGTTATGAGAGGTAAAATATAATTCCAAAAGAGGGTATGAGACTCGACTATCCATGTGTGGCAAAGAGTGACACATGTAGCTGATGGAATACGTCACGTAGTCTCATATTAACCAAGTCTAATTAACCTAAGCAAGCTTAATAATATGTGTAGGAAAAAAGATATATCCCCTAACAAAAGGAAAATAATAAATCTACACTAACAGTCCAAAGGTTCATCTTGTGCACACACATTTTGGAAGCAATACACACAAAGATCATATTCATTATAACATTCATCCTGATGGATGACAAAATTATCTTCATATAAAGTAATCGACATATACTATCCAAAGCAGCAAATGACGAGAACTTTGAGAAAGGAAATAGAGATTAAATTCAGTTAATTGGAAGAGATCCAACTCACCCAAAGTAACAGCCAAATCACATTACCTATGCCGAGAAATACAAACAGTGACTAATGTGATTATCTAAGTAACATTCAGATATGCATGGCACATTACCAAAGCACAATTAAGGACAAGTAATGTGCACTATATGGTCTAATTACAACTACAAATTGCAAATTAATCAAAATTAGACAAGTAGAAGATTTAAAACCTATGCTCTTTGCTGCCCCACAAAATGACTAGGAAAAACAAATAAACCACAAGTAACTGGAACCTATATGCTAATGATATTCACTAATACAGAGAACCAAAGGTGAATTTTGTTAGTGGTTTTCCCTTTATCATGTTACTTAGAACAATATATGCTTCAATTCTTAAGACATTTCTAAATTCATGTTTTAAAGACTATAGAATCACATCATTCCAACAATGCATAGCAATCTATAGAAAAATACTCATTGAAACCAAGCAAGATCATGGATTTCCTGTTTTTATCTTGTTTGTAATAAGCATCAACCATTATATACTCCAATTCTAGTTTCCATTAATACTGCCTCAAATGTAGTCCAAGTTAAAATTAGCTTCAACATTACAACCATTGCTTTGTATTTATATTTATCACATGAAAAATTTAAGAAATGCATCCTCTAGTATGGTCACTATAGAAGCATACCTGCTTTGCTGAATTTGACATCATTGCAGCCATTTCTCCTACAAAAGAGCTCATTTCCTAATCATGCATACAATTCTTCAAAATAAAGTATTACTATAAAACACGAAGTAAAACTAAAACCCTACAAGAAAAAAGTAAGTGATTTTAATGACAATTAGTGCACACCAATTCATTGTCATCATCATCATAGACTCCTGCATCATACATTAAGCGTTTGTTGTTGTCGGACAAGACTGCAAAAGAAATGGCAATAGATTGCTTGTGAGAGGCCCTAAATCTGACGAAGATTGTTACCAAAAATTCCCAAGACTACCTCATTACAATGGCAATAAAATGAATAAAGAGTCAAAATAATTATGTGATAAGAGATGAAATGATAAATACACAGATTGCTATATGTGACCACTAAAAATATTGGATAATGTTTTCACGAAAGAAATTAAATATTGAAAAAATAACTAATAAAGAGCATGGAAAGTTTAACATGTCAAAGATTCATCATTACATCTTTCCGTTGCTTTGCTTTTACACTAGATATGTGATTCTCAAATGCTAGTTAATATAATCTTTTATGATTGGTAAAATGAATATTAGATTATTTGGGTCCATTGCAACCATTATTCTCAACACTGTGTGCTGGACTACTTTAAGAAATTTGTGTTTAAAAATAATATGCACAGATCACTAACCAAGTTTTGGCAAGCTATCTAAAGGCTCCTTAAGAGAAAACACACCAGAAGGCCAGCCAAGATCTAAGCTTAAGCATAAAAATTAAAGTACGCTTCGAAGAAGATAAAAAATGAAGCCCAACTTGAACATGGCCACCTAAGGCCATGCATTCCATTCAAGAAGACTAGACATGCTTTCTCCCCCTGGGCCTACAGCAGAAAAACATCACTAGTGGCAGCTTCATTCCTGTACCCCTCACCTTTTCCAGCTCCAAACTACTGTTTTGCTCCTAGCATCTGCGTGCCATATTTTGCTTTCTACTTCCCAAACCCTGCATTAGATGTGCTTTCTCCTTGAGTCTGCAGCAGAAAAACCATCAGCAGCGCAGATTCCTTCATTTGTACCTTTCACCTTTTACAGCTCCAAACTGTTGTTTGACTCCTATAGTCTGCCTGTCATATTTTTTCCTTTACTTCACAAATCCCCCAAACCTTACTTTGAAAGAGTATACCTCATTGACAACTCATCTCTAGAGTGAACAGGGCCTTTATTTGCAGAATGATCTCTGCTTCGCACAATGCATGCAATTTACTTGGTAGGCCTTTGTTTTCAATATGGATCATGGGCATTTTCTGTACATGTTTTCAATTGTTGAGGGGTTTGTCTGAACAAAAGTATGGGCCTATAGGCTTGATGCTGAGAAAAAAAAAAATCTTCCTTATGCTGTTCAACTTTGAGGTATTCGATGTATAGTGTCATCTCACTATAATGAGACTTGTACACCTCAAAAAATGCCACTCAAGGATTTGAGTCCCAGCCACAAAACTGCAATTATGCATTCTGCAAATGAGATTTCTGTAGTGGTGGCCCAATTGAATTCCATGTAGAGCATTCCAAAGCTCATAAGACAGTATTGAAAATCCAATTGTACACCTTGAGCATTACCAAAATGGCCAACTGAGCACAAATTCTTGCTCTGGACCACTTCCAACTGATGTTGGCACAACCCTCCTGATCTGAATTAAGCTGATAATTCAGAGGAGAATACACTAGTTGAGGAACTCAACATATTTATAAGCAGCAATTGAACAATACTCAAACAAAACAAAGTTGACAATTACTGAAAATATAAACAAAGTAGATTCTTATTTTAATTGAGAGCTTATACAAAACAGACAAACTCGATGAGAGAGCTGTAATGCCCTCTACTATGATTACATGCTTCATATCCAGTCATAATATAACTTGTCTATTCAAGAAATTGAAAAAATTACTAAAAATAGTAAAGTAGGTTTCAAGGGGAAGAACCAAAGAGCTACCACATTTTGCAGAACCCATCTACTTCTTAGAAGTTGAAATGAACATCCAAATAAGGACAAACTTATTAGAAAAAAAATTTTAAAATTCGAGTTAATTTTGATATCCCTACTCCTCAGGGTCATAACTGGAAATTTGAAATCTGCACATAAATTAATTATATTAGAAAGCTTAGATCATGAATTAATAAATCTGGGTTGAACCAGAGTGTACGGAGGTCCAACTGTCGCATTGCCATATTCCACTTTGAATAAAAATGCAAACTACAAAAACAAAAAAATAGGCTTTCAGAAATTTTCATAAATCTGCACAAAAACTGTCACTTGAATAACATTAGATGTTTTCTAGACCATTGACCACTCCTTTAGAAGCAATTTTCCCAATTGCTCTTAGTTTCTATACTAGATGAGTAAATTATTGATCGAGTTTGGTTCTTAGAGAATCACTTACCTTGATACGGAAATTGCCCTACCTTCACCACCCAATAGAGTAGATTTTGTTGGTTCTTCATCTCCTTAACCAATGCATCAAAGATCCAATCCACAGGGATTGGAGTGGCAAGATTAAGGTTCAATTTTGTGCTCTCCAATTATTAAACAACATCTAGAGCATCCAACATGGCAGAAAGTATGGCCAAAGTAATTCTTTGTTGAACACTAAATGCAACCTAGGTTATGATGGCAAGTAATTCAAATGTATTATCACACACCTTGGAGATGGTGTATGAACCATATTGCAAAGATTTCAGTTTCCTATTTGGGCTCTAAAGCTTTTCTTTCTAAATGTACAACCATTCCCTATCTTCCACATGGGAAAAATGAGGGATTCAATGTTGATCATGTCGCTATTTGTACTTCTCTTTGGTTCTCTACAAGATATCATGAACGTACTATTGAATGTGTTGAATCTTCTTAATAAATCATGTGGTGATGGCTTGTCCAACATAATACATAGTTGATAGTGCTACAGCAATGTTTGCCAACGGTTGAAAAGCAAGGCGGGATTAGAATGGACTATCCCATGGAGCCATGAAGAGCTTGGTTGTAGCTATGTTGAACATAGGGTGAGCTCTCCTCCCATGCACAGAGATGCTTTGAGTGATACGTTTAGAGATTGTGCACAATCATGTGATTAACAAACTCTATCTACCCATCTATTTACGGAGAACATTGTCATTTTGTCAATTTTGTGTCCATCATCAATCACAACAAAGACTGAAAAATGACCAAGAAACTATCTAACAAAGGGGTCTATGGTAAGCCAAAATGGACCCACACATTTTCAAAGAACATCTTGGCAATGTCCTCCCCAAAGACCCTATTGCCGCTTGTGCAATTTACCCCATTTCTTGAGCAGCCACCTTTTCAACTTCTGCCTCATTTTGACCCTCTATAGCCATGTGCTCTTGTTCACGACCTTGTATGAGCTTTGTTTATTCATGTCCACATCCTTTGTTTAGCTTCGCTCATGCTCACGGCAGCCACATAGGTCTAAGCCTCCAAGACTATGCTTTAGCATGCTTCCACTTCCTCTATTGTGGTGAACACTCAATGGTCCTCCCATACCAATATAATCAATTATCACTCCCTTAATGCTCATATTTATCTCTTCATGTCACATGGGTTCTTGGACTTACACAATCCTACTCTAACAAGATGCAATTTGTCTCCCTCACATGGTGCAAGCTCTTCCTCCACATTGGCTTTTGATCCCATAGCTCTCAGTTTTATGTTGAGCTCACCCTAGTCCCATAACTTGCTAACTCAATTGCTTTGCAACCAATGGCACAACATTTCATTGTGATCAATGATCTCATTTACCAATCATTGTGTGACTTGACGATTTGCACATCCCTAATGATATTTTGTTCTTTGACATGTCTTTGAGGTGTAGTGACCATTGATCTCAAACCTCATTGTGTAGTTGGCACACCTCCACATTCACAACAATAGAGATCCTCCCTTTGCATTGCACCAAGCAATCATTCTACAATGCCACCTTCCGTAGGACCCACCATGACATCATCCATCTTGCAACCTCTTGCTTGTTGCAAAGACGATTGTCGTTTCACCAAAAGATGGCCCTGTTAATGCTTGATACAACCGCCAGAGTTAATGAATCCACGAGAGGCAGTTAAGCCATGTCACGAACCTAAGCGCTACATTGCACAACACAAAGAGACCAAGGGCACACACCTTGCCACAATCCCCCCCCAACGCAAGCGAGGGGTTTGAACCCATGACCCAGGCTCTCATACCAATTGTTGCAAAGACGGTTGTTGCTGAACCAAAAGATCAACCTGTTAATGCCCAATACAAATGCCAGAGTTAATGAATCCACTGGAGGCGGTTAAGCCATGTCACGAACCCAAGCATTGCACTGCACAGCACAAGGAGACCAAGGGCGCACACCTTGCAACATTGCAAACATCATCCTCTTACACACACAGAAAGCACATGATCTTGGGCACCACTTCTTGTTGACTCGTTGCTAAACTAGCTAATGGCACATCACCTCTTGTTGAGTGTTGTGCTCAATGATCTCAATGTGCATAGACCCTTAGATCATCAGTCGCACACTCCCAAAGGATTTCGTGAGCCTTGACATCTCTTCAGGATGAGCTGATTGTAGATCATGAATGTCATCCAGTGGCTACCACTCTTCCTCATACAATGAGCTCATTTCTTTCCCTCCACACTCGAATGGCTCAACATCATTGGCTACACCAATATAGCGGACCCATCATTTATGCTAAGGTGTCAAGGTTGCCATGTGTGACCATGAGCAATAAAATTCGATAGCTGATCTCCACAAGAATTTGCTTTGTATCCCTTTTCTATGCCAATTCTCTTTGCAATAGGAACCTAAGGTGACATTTAAGATCATGAGTGCACAAGAACCTATAAGAATGTCAATTTGGTCTCCTAGATCAAATGAGTGATATGAGGACAATAAATTTAAATGATCTCCTTACCTTTCACGAGCTCAATTTAGCATGTGCATTTCATGATTTATGAATCATGAATATATCCTAGGATCTAATATTGCTTTCTTTCATGGAGGGACATTTGTTTGCTAGATGTTGATTGGCTTCCCCTTGACTTGCGTACAACTAGAGTAGTTAAGGCAACAGAAAGATATTTTGAATGTGGACAGCCAATTGTATGTAAGTTTATAGAGAATGAAATAGGCACCTATCAAGAATGTTCAAGAATATGTAGTCCATGGAAGATTTGATTGGATATGAGCTCACTTGTTGCACTAAATATGAAATGATCTTCCTATGAGAGCTTTGGGCTTGAGGTTCTCCAAGCTCTACTCATTTGTCAAACCTCCTTATTAAATGTGCATAGTGGCCCATAGCAAATTGAATGCTTGATTCAAAATTGACACCCAAACCATAATTCTCTAGAATTTTTGTTACTAATGTTCCCACCTACCATTTGTATTTGGATGCACTACCTCTTGGGCCTAAATCTCTCTATATATAGGGTGTGAAATGATCTTCCTATGAGAACTTTGGGCTTGAGGTTCTCCAAGCTCTACTCATTTGTCAAACCTCCTTATTAAAAGCGCATAGTAGCCCATAGCATATTGAATGCTTGATTCAAAATTGACACACAAACCATAATTCTCTAGAATTTTTGTGACTAATGTTGCCACCTACCATTTGTATTTGGATGCACTACCTCTTGGGCCTAAATCTCTCTATATATAGGGTGTTGATCGTATTTGGAGGTTGGAAAAATTTTAGAATTCTTGGGATGTGGCTAGTTCTAAGAAATGTTGTAATAGTTCTCCCTTGGTGCAAGCAATTTGGTAAGGGTATTTCTTATTTCAATCTGAGTCTTGTTGTCTTTAAATACTATCATTTTAGTTTGTATAAACTTATTCTAAAAATGCCTTTTAGAATATAAATGTATATTTAGCAAGGTTACTCCAAGTTTCCGGGACGGGGATGGCGGGATGAGTCCCCAAGTTTCCGATTTTTGAGGCCAAATTTAGGAACAGCGGGGGATGGCTATATAAAATATAGGGAAAATTTTAAATATATAGGGAAATTTTAAATATTCATATGAAAACATGGATAAAGCATACATAATATACATTATAGAACCTTAACATATAACATTCGTGTTCAACATTCTTTGTCAATACTCAATACACATTGAAAATTCAGAATTAACATACATGAATCATAATACAACCTCCAAGTTATAATTTATAAACTTATATCAAATTACATAAGGTTATTTCCAGCTCACAAATTGGGAGAACATTTGTGATTGCAGTGAAGATCGTTTCACCTAGGTTATTGATTACTTGGCACAGAACAATAATGAATAGCTGAGGCGTCTGAAGGCAGAATTATTGTAGTTTGTTGGGAGTGTGGACTACTGGAAGTAACTTCAATGCTGGTGTATTGTCTGATATGGATTTGAGCAGTTAAATGTGGGGACAATTGCTGCACTAAAGGAGTTTTGGGCATCAAATTGCCTTAATATTCAGCCTATTTCCAATTGTGAAGAAGTAAGAACTATTTAAAAAGGTCAAAATCCTAAGTCTTTGTCTCTAAAATCTGTTAGTGAACAGCAAGCAAATAAATTCAAGTTTACACACTTTTGGAATAAATTTTTGTTATTTTTAAATATCTCTAATAGAGCATCAAATATTTATCTTGTGAGTGTTCCAAATATTGTGAAAGATATATGAAAATAATTTAAACAAACAACTCATAAACCAGAAAATAATTTAAACTATTATATATATATATATATATATATATATTAATTTTTAAAACATGCTTTGACATGGGGGACTCCTAGGGGACGGCTCAGGTGTCCCCTGGCCATCCCCGAGACCGGTCAGCCGTCCCTATTTGGACAACGCCGTCCCCCCGTTTCGGGGACATTTCCTATTTTTTTGCAAAAAAAGGGGACGGTCCCCCTGTACCCGGGATGTCTCGAGGACTAGGACAGGGCATTTCAGGGGGGGGGGACGCGTCCCCGGGTTTCCCTGATATTTGGAGATACTTTTGGCTGTTCACAATCTATCCATCTTTTCATGGTGGTTGTTTCCATTATCCCTTGCATTTCCAAGTATAAATCTGTCATGTGTGCCATTCCTTAGATGACATCACTGATGTCTTCACGTTGAGCCAAGATTGATAGTTGCATGAGCAGTTTTTGTGATGTTTGTGGGAAAGTTTATTGAGCCAATGGAAGTAAATGACTACTATTTTCAGATACCAAACAACCTTTCCCTCTCCCTCTTTCCTATTTTCATTTTGTTTTGTTTTTCCCTTTAATCTTTTGCACTTTCTTTTAAATCAAGGAGAACAGGTTTTTGTCTAGTTTAATTTTGGTTTCAATTTTCTTTTATGTTGATATAGACTTGTTTTTGTACATTCAAAGAAACATTTTATTCACTTGCAAGCCTTTATCATGTTATCATCTCTAGTAAACATGTTGGGTGAACTTACACAAATTAATATGACCTCCCATGTGTTGATGCACTTCATCCCTCAAACTAAGATTAACCTTGACCTTTGTGACTCTCCTTTCTCTTGCGATTTCCTTAAGGAAGTGCTTAATGGAGAATAATTAACAATATCAAAACTGAAATTTAATAAAGCTTAGTTTTAATGAAAACATTGAAAAGTCAAAAGGCATATGAATGAAGAGTTATGTTTATCAAAGAAAAGGGTATATAAGGAAGATCAATCAAGGAGAAGAGAACAGGAATTGAGAAGACATTTTTATATTATTATTCCTTGTGGAACATGAACCGTGGTTCAGCAACCTAAGGACAAAACCCTCAAGGTTTGGAATTAAAGGATGAAAACCCCTTAATTTCCATCACTGAGTTAGTAGATGGAAACCCCTTATTCAGGCAGACTCTAAGACACTTGAAAAGCATTTAAATAAAGAAAGATCACTGTAAATTGGAGGAAGATTTACAGCAGAGATAAGAGGATAAGTTCTATATTTTCTGAGAAACATTCCAAGCATTAAATCTGAATTATATAACAAACTGTTAAGCTACAATCTCTAGGTTAATTTCATACTTATAATTAATTGTGCTACTATTATTGTGAGTTAATTTCAAACTTATAATTAATTATATTATGCTTGCCAAATTGTCCAAAGTTAGGCTTTGATAATGTACTCGCAGTCTAAGTGATGGTAGTAAATTTGGTAGAAGCTAAACCACCTTCTTGCTCAAGGAAATCATGAAGGACCTCTTTCTATTTTGAAAAAGCTTGTTGAGCCTCATCCTCTAGAGAATGCATGAGGGGATGCTAAAAGTGTTATGTGTCTTTAGAATTATGTTTTTTATCCTGTGAGACCTCCACAAGTGAATTTGCATGAGATATGCTGGTTCCAGCAACCATATCATGAAAGGAAGGAAGTGGAAAGCATTCCATGAAAATCACATGATTCTGCCATATAAAATCATTGTCTAGGCTGCCTTCTTGCCAAACGTGGATTTAGTAGGGATGAAAGCAATTTTATGACCAAACTGGTTACATTTGAAACAATGATTTGAAAGGCTTTCAAAATTGATATATTGCATCCACAAGCCATGAATATCAATCATTGCACAAAATCTAATAAATCTTGTTTTATCTGAGGACCACTCATCCAGCTTGACAATTTTTCCACCTTCGTTAACCAATTTTTGAATGAGTTCAAAGTTTCTCATAAATAGAGGAAGATTATATAAAAGTAGCCAAATTGGGATGTTAGTAATGCTCACATTGACAAGATCAATGAAAGGAGTCGACAATGTCATTAACAAGCTTGATTTTCCAAAGAACCATGGACCATGATCCAAAACAAACCTGCAATCTTCCGATGAATGAAAAGTTACTAGAAAAAAAACCAATGATCCAAAAAATCTACCAAAGGAGTCTCCATGTTGCACCAATTCTCTCTACTCCACGCCAAAAAATCTTTCACATCTGGTCATTTTCTCACATTTCTAAAGACAATGGATCTAGTTTCCAAATGCTCAAAGATTTCATTGATACAATCATTGGAAATAATAATGTTCGCCACCTATGTGACTGCAAAGTCTCCTAGAGTTAGTACAATAGAAGATTCTAGAATAGAGGAGTGGGGAGAAGGCTCAAAATTGAGCGTAGTATTCTTCCCTTGCGCACTACAAATCATTGTTCCTTGCACCTCCACACAATTGTCTTTGAGCCCCATAACAAAATTAGGGCTGACCCTTAGAATTTTTCTACAAAATCAATATAGCTATGAAAAGGGTTGGTTGAGTTTTTGCACTCATTGAAAACCTTAGACGACAACTCCAAAAGCATTAGGTTGATCAAGGGTGTCATGTTTCCAACCATTGCCATGGTAGGGGGCAAGGATCCAAAAGATTTCTTGCCCTAGGTAGCATTACTCCGCAAGGATCCATCCTTGAGCGGATCAAAAAGTATTCTATTAGTCGCATTCATGGAAGGGTTGCAAAAAGCCTTCTTTTGTTGTTCTCTGAAATGTCCCCTTTTGGGATCACCTTCTATTTTGCTCTGAAATCACAATTTCAGATGAACCAATAGCAGATTATAGTTAAAGATACAATTTCCTACACAAAATTGAAATGATGTAAGTCTGGTCATGGAAACCTGCAACCATGTTAGATGAATATGATATGAAATACATTTAATTCTAAGTCTAAGAAAGATTATATATAACAATATAACAAGTCTCAAGGACTATGTGGAACCATAATGAGGAGGACATGGTGAGGTGCCCTAAGTATCCTCCCCTTATGATTGAAGACCCTCTTCATTTTCTTCAACAATTGATTCACTCAAGGATAGTTGGGAGGATGTACGATAGGGTGCCCTTCTAGCAATTCTCCATTAATAGGGTGCCCTCTTAGCAATTATCCCTTAATAGGGTGCCCTCTTAGCAGTTCTCCCTTTTGCATAATAGGGAGCCCTCTTAGCAGTTCTTCCTTGATAGGATGCCCTCTTAGCAGTTCTCCCTTTTGCATAATAGGGAGCCCTCTTAGCAGTTCTTCCTTGATAGGATGCCCTCTTAGCAGTTCTCTCTTTTGCAGTCCTGCCTCATCCCTTCATGATCAATTGTTGCTAAACCAGAATAATATCACTGTTCATAACATCAACAATATGAGATACATTGAAACACATTATATCAATGTTTTAATATATATATTTATCTGATCACATGATCGCTGTCTTAATGTTTGGATGTTTATTGATTTTCAGACTGAGTCCACTTGCTCTCCAATCAATCTGTTCTTAACACTCAAAAGATATCATTAGTGTAAATCAAAGAAATAAGAATCTATTATCCATACTTATATTAAAGCATCATAATTACTCATAAGGCTCAATAATTGCTGCAAGCATCATTATTGCATAATCGTATATATATATATATAATTCTATTCAACTTACTTCCCTGATAGATTTACCATTTGTCTTCATTTATCTCATCTTAAGCCAGCTTCTTCCCACATATTTCTTCCTCCAAATCTGAGTGTATCATATGAGTGCATCCGCTGCTATGCTCAGGAAATGTTGTTCCATACATCTGTGTTTGAATCTGTTCTTTTATTCCTCTTCCTTATCACTGTTCATATATTTGCCTTAAAATCTGATTATATTTTATTCTATATATATTTCTGCTCCAATGAAAATCATTCTTTCCTGTTGATATCTCTTTTTTTCTCTGCTAGATCTGCTTGTGTATATCCCTCTTTGCAAATGATTTAACTCCTTTATATATATTCCCATGTATTGAAGGGTGCATCCTTTGGGATAGACACCTCCTATCCAAAGGACACGTCTTTTATTTAAACTAACTACTGTTTTGATTATGGATCGCTGCCTTCTCTTAAAAGTTACTTTCCTTGATAGATTAGATCTGTCTTTATTTGCATTAACCGCTGCCTAAGTCTTCTATATATTGCTGCCTAGCACAATCGCTGCTCATTGGTAAATGATCTGTGGTCTCTTAATAAATATAATTGCTTCTTAAAAGAAGCGCTGCCTTTTAGGTAATGACTGCTGCTGGTCTTAATCATCATCTATATTATATGTTTCTTATTTTACTGTTTATAAATTGTAAATATATTTATTTTTATTTTAGTTTTATATATATTTTAATATTTATAGGATTATATTATTATGATTATAATAATATTTAAATTGGTAATATTTATATTTATATTTTTAATATTTATATTGTTATATTTGAAATTATAATTATAATATTTTTTTATTTCTTTTATTTCTTTGCATTTCAATGCTTTATATCTTAGTGTTACAGTTTTGGGGGCATGACATTCTCCGTTCACCTTCACCAACAGATCTCCACTCCATTGGCGCTTGCTCGCCATCAATATCAATTAGAATTTTATAATTCTATATATTAATGTTAAATATAACGTTTGTTATTAAATATTAATTCTTTGGCAAGCAAATAGTTGTGAACTTTAAAATAAAAGGTAAAATAGATTTTGTTAACACACTCATGCCATTACACTCCACCCTTTGTTGCCATTGTAAAATGCCTCTCGGTGTAATTATGTTAGCATAGATTTGAAAGAACTCATTGAGCATGTTGTAGGTGCATTTCCCAAGTCATATTGGAGATGACAATGTCACACCTAAATAGACGATCACAAAAAAATCTACAAAAAGCCTGAGTGATCATTCATCATCACATGAAAGTGGCAAGTGTATTGCTCAAACCAAAGGGCATAAACAACCACTTGAACAACCCCTCCTTAGACTTAAAGGGAGTTTTCCAAACATCAACTCAACTAGAACTTGATGATTACCTGATTCCATATTCATTTTTTGAGGAAAAATTTGCCCCTCTAATATTGTTTAAGCAATTATCAATCTAAGGAATTGGGTACTTGTTCTTGATAGAGATCTTGTTTAGGATAAAGTAGTCAATGCACAATCACCACATCCCATGCTTCTTTCTACCCAGTATAACTAGACTTCCACAAGGTGAGACACTTGGCCCAATTTTGCCTTTCTAAATTGAATTCTTCAATCTATCACTTGATCTCATCATTCTCTAGTGCTAACCTTCTGCATAGTGACCGATTTGGCAATGGTGTGCCAAGGACAAGATCAATTGAATGTTTCACCTAGCAATGAAAAAGTGCACGTGAATGACATCTTTGTACCCTGATAGCATTTTGTACATTTTTAAAAAGTGTGCTAGCAAAGTTGATGTTGTGACACATGTGGCAACCATGACCTTTTGTCTTTCATTAGACTTGGACAATCATGCACTACAACTACTTCAAAGATTGACTTTGCAAGCGCCACTTCTTGTTGCAAAGTTTGACAATGACACTTTGAAGTTTAACCTCATAAACACCACAATATTTGTACAGGTAGGGTTGTCTCAACAAAACATCAAAAACATCCAAGGTTTCCATGCCACATACAACTTCATATTTGAAGGGCTTGATAGAACAAGAGTCCAAATTGTCAACTAACATGAATGTCTCTCCCTTGACTCACCCAACCAATTGAATGTGAATGCAAGTGAGGTGTTGTTTTAGTTAGACGTCAAGTTCTTTTGACTTCCATTGTCAACAATGAAATGTAGTGACTTGTGATTCACCTACATCTATGAGTGGAATAGGCGCACCTCATCTTCTAGGAGAAGGATCTTTGTAATTGCATGGTGGCATGAGAGTCTACATCAATGATTTGGTCTACAATTTGTTCAAATAGATCTATAGATAATAATGTCGAATTTGTTCCTAGCTCTTGTGGCTTTGTCACTAGAGCCTTGCTAGCATGACAATCCTTACAATCATACCAAGCTCTTATAAGTCTCATACCACATGCAAGTATCCTTGTAATTTATGTTTGTAATTTTCTTTGGTGTTTAAATATGTGGTAGAGTATCCTTATTTCTTTGCCTCACTGCAAACCTACTTTCATTGTCTCCCTTTGGCTTCACGATTACAAAAGATTATTTCTTACCTTTGGGCTTGAATTTCCCTTCATTCTTCACCACATAATAGTAGGTAGTGCCTACAATTTTGATATTATAAATGCCACCTATGTTTCAATATAGCAATGAAAGCCACAATGATACTTGAGGACCTAATGCTTCTCTAAGTTCTCAATATCGATATTTACAAACAATGCATGGAAAGAATTGGTGAAGTTTTGTACCAATTGTTCTTTTGTCATAGTGGTTGCCATTAGATATACTTTTCTTCATGTGTTTGCTGGAGAAAATTCTTCTTTGATGGGATTTAACTTCATCACCTAATCAAAGTGGAGCTCCCTTAACTCCCCCTTGGCTAGTAGGCAAGCCTCCCACCCTTGTTGAACATGGGATTGATCTTTCATGAGAGCAAATGTGATTTTCTTTGAATTTGAGAGATTATTTATAAATTTATCTAAGAGCCTCCCCAATTTGGAAATCTAATCATCAACTTTTCTCTCAAAGGTGAGGATGTCAAAGTTTCCTACACTTTGATGAGTATAGCCACCAAACAACCTTTGTCATGGGGCTCATCATATGAGGCATTTTGGAGCATCTACACAAATTGGTTCAACATCTCCAAGATTTATTTGTCAAGGGCTACCTCAATGAACACTTTATAGGCTTTGTTGTCACCTAAAATTGCACCTTCACTGAACCTGGTCCAATATTCTATAACAATGGGAATCAAGTGTGGGACCTTGCTAACTCGAAACCAAACCTCCTAGGAAGGTCTATTCCTTTCGAAGCCTAGATGCAAGTGTTGATCCAATTCAACATGATGCCAGAATGGATTGAAATCAGAGTTTTGGGCAGGGCTTAAAATGGTACCAAGTTAAGTAATGGTCAAAAGTCCAACCCTAATGTTGTACCCAAACCAAATTTTTTGCTTCATTAAGGCATTTTGCTTAAAATGGTCTAAACCTTGTTAAAATGATGTCAAAACATAGTTTTTGGGCAAATCAAGTATGGACTTTTGAGTCAGTGTGATGCCAGGAAGATGCTGGCAAAATTTGAAAAAAATGAAAATTAGGGTTTTTGGACCCCTATTTTTAGGTCAAAAAACCCTAAAAATTGAAACTTGTCAAAATTGACTGAAAATTGTTTTGATTGGTTTATTTTGCTTCATGATCAAAATGGTGAAGTCAGTTCCAATTAAAACTTAGTTTAAGCCTGGTGGGTAGTTTTCGCTTTTTCAAGTGAAAAGTTAAGATCTCTAAGGTCAACAATGGTAGATGGCCAAGTGCCAGGTGTCGAAATCTAAGCTTGAAATGCTCTGATGAAGATTCTATGGCGAGATATGTCTGAAATGACGCTTCGTCTCAAAGGGGATTTTCGTCGAAGTGAAAATGCTAGAAATTTTTCTAACTCTGGAGCAAAAGCGCACCTATGAGCCAAGGGCGCCCTTGATTTTGGAGGCCCAAATCAACTTTTTGAGACTTGTCACTTCCAAGAGGACTTCTTTGGAATCCTATCAGCTTCGCGATGAGCCAACCAACCAGTCTAAAAGATCTGTCTATCACCTGAAATTAGAGATTGAACGCAAAACGAGGGAGATGAAGAAATGACTAACACTGGAGTGAAAAGCGTGCCTCTTAGCGAGGGGCGACCATCTTTTTGAAGCACGTGATGGAGATTTTTGATCAAATGACACCCAAGATGTTTGTCTCGGACTTGATCTGGCTTTGCAACGCATCCGTCAACAGGTGAATCTGAGTTGTTGAACTACCGATATCAGGAGTCAAACATAGGGTTTTTAGTCATGGTCAGAAATGTCCAGAAATAGCAAAAGCGCCCCTAGAGGCCAGGGGCGCCCGAGGTTTTGGAGCCTCAAACTCAGTTGTTTTGATCATCTCAGATACTCATCCTATCTGTGTCAGTTCCATCTTTCCATTGCATACCTCCGCCGGGTTAGAAGACTTGTCAATAGCCTGTAGCAGGAGTTTAAGTGGTTTTCAGCCAGTTTGAATTGAAAAATGGCTAAGTCTAGGAAGAAAAGTGCCCCTGGAGGTCAAGGGTGCCCATGTTTTTCAGCTGTCAACTGATGTTTTTAAGAGGAGTGCTCTCCAGGAGCTCTTGTTTAGAATCTAGCCAGCTCCGCAGTGACCTGTCAACTAGTTTTGAAGTTTTGCCGAACATTGGGAAACGTAAGATGAAGTTAGGTCAGAATCACCTTGAAAATGATGAAAATGCATTAAAAATTCTTCCAAGTCTAAGATCAAAAGTGCCCCTGAAGGCCAAGTGCGCCCTGAATTTTGAGGCCTCAGATGGTTGAATTAGGGTTTGCAGCCTCCAGGAGACTCTTGTCAGATTTGATCCTGCTCTTTAATGAAACTGTCAACCAGTCAATCCAACATGTCAATCAATCAAAGTCAGTGATCAAACGTGAGCTCTGGTGATGTTTTCAAATCCAAATTTTCAAGAAATTGGTTGTCTGGATAGTGACGCCTAAAGTCAAAGGTTGACTTTTTCAACTCAAGAGAAGTAGCACCCTATAAAGGTGGAAGCAATTAACTGAAATTAACTCTTTAGTTCAGCTCTTCAAGTCGACTTCATCTTGACTTCATTTTGCTTGTAACTAGGCGACTTATTTTTGCATGCACAGTTAACTGAGGTTTTTAGAGGTGGAGCCCTAATTAGGGCATATTTCTCAACCAGTTAACTGTTTTGAGGTCCAATCAGAAGGCTAGTGCCATTTCCAAGATTTTGCATGCATTTATGATGCCTTTGAGGATACTTTATTATTTATTAAGGCATAGGCATCCATTATTCTTCATTGTGAGTGAGATAAAATACGCCTTTCTTGAGCAAATAATGATTTGAAGGTGCTACAGGTGCCAGAATTTAGTGTTCTTCGTAGCATAAGATTCAGAATGTTTAGAGGAAGGATATTATAGACTTCATTTTTCGTTTGCATGCAGGTTACATCGAATCCAATTCAAGCATAGGCAATTTCTACAGAAGCAGAAACACAGAAACTTCTATCTTTTGTCTTAAATTCTTCTATTCTCGTCTTAAGTATTCTTCGCATGTCAAAGTAAATGGCAAAATTTTCAGAAACAGATCATCTAGGTTCATCTATTTCAGCAATAGCAGCAAAACCCACGTCTTAGATTTTTTCAAGAGAATTGCCCTGCTGCCTCCATTCTAGAGCACTGTGCTTTTTTCCGAAGATCTCTTTGCATGTGGGCCTAAAACTCATTTTTTTCCAAAATCTAATCATTTGGGTCGGCTTGGAATTCCATTGCCTACAAAACCCATGTTTCAGATTTTCTCGAAAAAAATTGTCCCCAGTGCCCCTATAGCCCCTACAAATCTCAACTGAAAACCTTTTGCATGCCTTGCTAAAACTCACTTTTTCAAAGTTTTGTCCATCTGGGTTGTCTTAGAATTCAATTCTCCACAAAACCCATATCTTAGGATTTTTCCGGAAAATTTTACCTCAACTGGCTATTTTTAGCCTATCCTAGAGCTTTTTCAGCCTTTTCTGAAAGTTGTCCGAACATACCCAACTTTATAGTCAAAAATCCAGTTTTTCATAATGCAATTCAACCCCATAGATTACAAGGCCAAATCGGTCTTTGTGCATGACTTTTTGAAAACTACCGATACGAACTTGGGTCATGTGTATCATGTCATGAATCTAAGCACGTTGGAGGGTACTAGTAGCACCACAATCAGAAATCTTGAGCGTTTTGGGTTGCTGGCCGCAGCATCTATTCCTATTATAGTCTTCGATCTCGAGTTTGTGATTGCTTGCATCAAGCATTATGACTCGTCTACCAGACAAATCAAGTCAGCCGATGGGAGAGTCGTTTGTAGCCTCAAGCCGAGGGACGTGGAGAAGTGTTTTTCTATTCCTCCTCGCTCAGATAATTTTGTTGTATCCATTCCACATTGTGACAAGATATGGGAAGAGGACAAAGACAGATCACAGAAGAAAGTTGCTCAGCGATGGTTGAAAATTCAAAAGACCAACATGCCGAAGAAAGTTGGGCATGGTGAGTTCAAGGACGAGATTTCCATCTTAATAACTTTGCTTAACCGGGTATCAGGGCAAGAAGAAGCAAACATTTTCCAACCGTGGATGTTCTATATCATCTCTCGGGTTATCGACAAGAAGGAAAACTTTCACTAGGCAATGTTTATCAGCGAGTGTCTTCACCAGCAGATTACAGAGTTCCTCAAAATTCACAAATTTCATATGGTGACTTTTCTGGTCTACTTGGTTGCATTTCAAGGCAACTTTAAACCTTTGAAGACCAATGGAGCTCTTGGTGTTCAATGCGTTCACGAATACTACTCACAGTTGGAGTTTTTGAAGGCTAAACAGGACTTGAAGGTAGTGAATGATCATTTTCTTATGAAAACGGTCAAGGATCTAGATAACGAGATGCATATCAAGATTTCTCCAGAGGCGAAATCAGCAATGGAAAGTTGGGTGGATTGGTTCATACAATTCCCTACTTTCACATATATCCAAGTGTATGGTTACACCGGAGAGCCTCTGATGCTACCGAGGTACCCGTCAAACAGAGTCCTTTTTATGGAGTTTATGAGACAAGCATAGGAGGTTTACTCTTTTCTTCGCAATCGACATAAGCCGGCATTCACCTTTCCATTTGGATTGGGTACAAGTGCAAGGCTGCTACTGATTGCAAGTTAATGACGAACGAGTTGGAAAATCTTCAACTCAAGTATCTTCCTCAGAGGCGTACTTATGATCCTTTGGGTCATTATTCAGCACGGTTGGAGCGAAGCAATTCACATAGGGCAGCACTTGAGGACTTCCGGGTCAATTGCGAGGATGAGTTTGAGGTGCGCCGACGTCATTACTGCAGGCTTACTCTCCCACAGCTTGTTGATTTTCTGTTAGAAGATGTCGAGGGTTTGTCAGATGATGACGGAGAGGTATTACTCAATTCATTCATTAAAGACCAAGTTGCTAGCTAGCCACTTCGCCAACCTGATTGGTATGTCAAGGAGAATAATTCAATCAAGGACTTGTCAAAATCAATTATTAAGACGAGCATGTACTTCTTGGAGAGCAAGAGGAAGCGAAGGATAGTTCCAACTATAGCGCCGCCAGCAGGGTTTTTTTCACTACCTTCCACTTCCAGGTCGAGGCCTAGAGTTAAAGTTGTCTTGAAGCCACTTGAAGGAGTCAAAGTTAGTGGAAACTCGAAAGGGAAAAGCATCACAAAGCGGAAGCAGGTTGAGAAAGCGTCAGAAATCCTAGTGGAACCAATGGTACAGGCTGAGGCCGATTTATCTCCAGGTCCACCGTTTTTCTCCACGATCGCCTCCTATCGACATTGATTCAAAGCTTGAGTCTCCAGTTCATGAGACTTTCATTCCAGTTGATCCGCCAATGGTTGACACATCAAGAGCAGCTTCTCCTCGAGAGAATAGTGTTGATCATTTGTCTTGGCTCAAGAGGTCATTAGGAAGAGAAAGGCGTAGGCCTTCATATCAGCTTGACTTGTCTGAGTTTGGTGATCCTTATCAGGATAGGTCAGGCAAGAGAGTCAAGAAGTAGGTGAACATTGAGAAGACTCCTAAAGTGGAGATTGTTATTGAAGTTGCTACACCACCAGAAGGCAAGAATCTAGACGAAGTTGAAGATGGTGATTTCATCTTCGTCAAAGCAAATCTAGGCAGGAGCACTCGACACGTGGATGTGAGCCTTTTCAAGGTCATCACGAGTAATCTAGAGGAGCATGTCATGAAGGACGGAGAAGATAAGGTAGCCCTCAAGGCTGAGAACAGGCGACTCCGACAATACATCTTGGATCTACTTCATGGAAACGCACGACAAGCACCTTTGCTCCCACAGCTTCGACAGGCAACTGCAGATCAGCAGAGACTTGGTCATTTGGTCAATCGCGGGAAGCTTCTAGACAATTGGATTGAAGACTTCATTGTTGCAGGTCGATACCTCCTCACAGAGATATATCAGTTGACATTCGATGCACATGAACTTCGTCAGAAGATTCAGCAGCTCGAGATATTCATAGCAGAACACAAGCCGAAAGACTTGATACTCATATCTCAGCTGGCAGTTCCTCATGATGCCATTGAAGCAGAGGAAGATAAGAAGAAGGTTTTCGCTTGGAGAGAACAACATCTGTTCAAAGTGGAAACATATGACAGGATCTCTGCAAAGATGGCTGCACTTCAGGAGAATGTTGTTACAGCTCTTAGACTTATCAGCAAGTTCATCACCCAAATCCCATGCCATTATCGGCATGAGGATGCTACATGCGCTGAGTTAGAGGCAGTTCAGGTTGAGTTCGAGAAACTGGTTCATGGTAACCTAGGTGGAGATCCTAGTGGAGAGCCTGAGGCATCCAAGTTGGATGACTTCTCAGTGATGACTACCAGTTTCAACAAGGCGACTGCAAAAGTCAAAGACAGTCAGAGGGCGATCAAGGATGAAGAGGAGTTGAACAGGCAGTTCATCATCGTGGACAACGTCAAAGTGCCAGAGGATGATATGATCGACAATTTCCTGGACGAGGTGATAAACAGAGAAGGCTTGTAGAAGACAGCTAGTTAGGTCCTGCAATTATTTACGATGATGAGTCAGAAGCAGCAGTTAACTCAACGTCATTTCTTGAGTTCTTATTGCTGATCTCATGCATGCCTATCTCATTCTTGGAGACATCTTCGTAGGAGGATGGACTTTTAGTTAAGATCAGTTGACTGATGGTAGTTCTCAGTTAGCTCTCCTTTCAATAAGGACGTGCATGTTGCACATGTCCATTTAGTCTTGTTTGTATCGGTTAACTGATCATAGCTTTCCAGTTAACTGTATAGTTTCATTTATTTAGACTTAGAGAATAAATTCTCGCATGCTTGCGAGACTATAATTGACTCAAGGTGGTTTTAGGGTTCCCTACACCTTTGATGTCTATAAATAAGAGCATCCTTGCTCATTTGTAATTAACTTTTGCATGCAATAGTAATATATATTGTGCCGCCTTGCCTGAAATATTGTTGTTCTTCTATCTGTTCATGAGCTTTTACTGTGATAATAAATAGTTGCACCACCTTGCCTGAATGTTATTATTATGGTGTTTGTTCATCTTAGTTAAATGGGGTTGCTAGTTTGATCGTTTATTGTATGTGTGTCTCGCCAATGCAATTTGTTGTCCTAGTTTGCTACCTTGTGTTGTGTTAATAGTTGTTCTTTCAATCTACGCCTCGGATAGGGGTTCGTCCTCCTTGGAAATTTGGGAAGAAGAATTATCGTTTAAGTGTCGTTATCAATAAGCTTGTTGCATATCTACGCCTCGGATAGGGTTTCCTCCTCCTTGGAAATTTAGTAGTTGAGCTTATTGTTTGATGTCGTACCTAATAAACTTCATAGCAGCCTACGACTCAAATAGGGGTCCCTCCTTCTTGGAAATCCTATTGTAGAGTTTATCGTATAATCACATTCCTGCTCCTAATTCCTCATGCTCTGTTTTTCTTGAGGGAATAGGATAGATTAAAGCTTTTAGTTAGTTGTAGTTAAGATCTGCAAAACCAGAGAAAATCCTTAGTTGCAACGTTCTTGGTTTCCTTAACCTTGTGCCTCTTCCAGCTGAGTCAAAAAGATAGGATTTAGAATCATTTACTTTTTCACACATATAAGCAAAAGAGGGAGCTTCCCCTCCTAATTTGAAGAGTAGTCATTACGCACTGTTCATAGCTGTCTATACCAACTCGCACTCCAGAGGTGCTAATTGTTACGCCAACACCTAATAAGGAACTTAGTGGGAAAAGACGAAATATTGGGATTGGATGGAATGAGATACAAATGTATGGGAGAACTTGACAATCAAAAAGACTGACAAACTCAACTCTTAGCAGATTTTAGAAGGATTAGAGCAAAGAATCGCAAGCGGTAGGGAAGGCATGAAGGTATGAACAACCCCAAAACTCTAAAACCCCAATAAAGACACAAAATGCTAAGAAAAATGTCAAGAGGAAATTTATGGGTTTTTTGCATTTTTGGACACTTAGGGGGCCCATTCAAGATGTCTCAGATCGGTTGTAAATGATGGGTCAAAGAGAGGCATGAGATGACAACAAGATCCAAGGAGCCAACAACTCATTCTTCGATACCTATCCATGATTGCTTGCATCTATTAGGATGATAACTCGATGGATCTCTTGTCTCCGGCTCAAGATTCTAATATCTTGACTATGTTCAACTAACTCGAGGGATAATACACTTGCTAATAAACTTGTTATATAAAAGATTCAAAAATAACTATTGAACAAATCTCAAACAAAACAAGATTGACACAAGATTGACAATTATTGAATAGTTCAACCTAATATATTCTAATTTCAATTGAGAGCTTAACCCTATAAAGGAGGTGTATGCCTTCTACTCTAATTTCATTATCCAAATCTAGCTATTATATAGCTTTTCCATACAAGAAATTGAAAAATTGACTAAAAATATTAAATCGATGTTTTTGATGAGAACCAAAGTTCTCCTTGGAAGTTGAAAAGAACTAAATAAGGGCAAATCATTTAATTTTGGTAGCCCTACTTGCTACTGTCATAGCTCCTAACCCATTAGTTGAATTCTAAAGTTTGTACGTGCATCGGAAAGCTTTCGTCACAAACTAATTAATCCAAGTTGAATGGTAGCATTACAAGGTCCAATTATCAAAACACCAAATTCCATTTCAAAGGGCCTCCAAAAAGCAAAAAGCATTGAAAAAGAAATCAAGAAATTAGATTTTCAAAAAAATCATAAATGTGCATAAGACTACAACTTCGATGACATGAGATTTTTTTAGATCACCTCCTCTCTCTAGACCACTCAATGCATTGTTAGGAACTTAGGGTTCAACCAACCATTATATAGCTTTTCCATACAAGAAATTTAAAAACTTGCTAAAAAACTAAATTAGCATTTTTATTAGAACTAAAGTGCTCATTCGAAGTTGAAAAAAACTTAATAGAAAACTAAAAAAATTATAGTTATTTAATTTTGATAGCCCTACTTGCCAATGTTATAACTCCTAGCCCATTACTTAAGTTTTGAACTTCATATGTTCATAGGAAAGCTTAGTTCATGAACTAATTTATATCGGTTAGATCATAGCATTACAAGGTCCAACTGTCCCATCACCGAATTTCACTTCAACGAGCCTCAAAAATCAAAATAATAGGGAAAAAACCTATGCTCCACGGGGTTTCGGGGACGGCGAGAACCCGATACGCCGGGACGAGTTTCTAGTACGGGGGTACTTTTGGGTCATTTTTTAGGGGACGGCTGATAAAAAAATAGGGAAATTTTTAAAAATATAGAGAAATTTCAAATGTTCATAGCATAACATTGATAAAGCATTCATTCTAGACATTGTATAAGCTTATTATATATCATTAGACTTGAATTGAGATTTCACATGAGAATCGACAAACAAATTAACAGAATTCAAATGCTCTTTTCATTATCAATGTGCATACATATCATATAAGAGTCTGATAATTATAACCAAAATGCCCAAAGGCTCCAAGTCTCAACTATGAAATGACATGATAAACATAAAACTAAGAAAATATATCACTATCCAATGTCCCTAATCAGCAAAAGGTAGGTCTAAATCAGCATCGCCCTCGTCATCGCCATCGGAGCTCGAGTCTAAGTCAGTGTCAGTGTCCATGTCAATAGAAGGATCTGCCTCAGGCCCTCAGCCAATGGAACCCCAACCGATCCCTCCTGTGCATCCTCATCCTCAATGTCAAGTGTGATGGGGCGTCCCTTGTGGGCCCGCCCATAGCTTTGTTTTTATAAAAAAAATCTTACTTTAAAAAAAAAAACGTTTTTTTTTTTGGCTGGGCCGTAGGGTACTGCTAGAAGTACCCGGTACGGTCAAGGTACGGCCAGGCAATACCGGGTACTTCTAGCAGTACCCAAGTCCCCTAAAAGTACCCTAAAAGTACTCGAGTCCCCTTTTTTTTGGGAAACCGTCCCCTAGAAGTACCGGGTACTTGGAGGGCAAAGGGGTACTGCCAGGGTACGTTTCCTAGCCGTACCCGCATCCCCGTTTCGTACCCGGTACGGGAAACGGGTAAAAACCATAGGGGACGCGTCCCCGTGGAGCATAGGAAAAAACATCAAAATAAAATAGATATTCAATAAAATCATAAATGTGCATAAGGTTGTTAATTGGATGGCATGAGATTATAGTTGCCAGGAGACTAGTACTGGTACTAGTACAGGAGATTGGTATCGGTACCGTTATGGCTTTTTTTTTTAAATAGGAGACGGGGGTACTTGGAGACGCAATTTTTTTTAATATAAATAAAAAATTAAAAAATTAAAAATTAATAATTTATAGAAAATCTGAAAAATATGATGACATTGAACTTTCAAAACAATAAGTTAATCGCTCTTAAACGCGTCAAATACATTATGCTTTAATTTTTAAAGTTTCAAATGTTTATATTTTAAAGTTTTTTTAAGGCATTTTAGCGGAAGACATCATTTTCTGCAGTGGGAGATGGCAGGGTACTTGGGAAACTTCGGCGAAAGTCTCCAACCTCCTAGAGGCGTCTCCAGAGATGGTACCAATCTTCAAGACACGTCTTAATGGGGGGAGACGCATCTCCCGACAACTATGCATGAGATGTTTTCTAGATCACCTCCTCTCTATAGACCACTCAATGCTTGGTTATGGTAAAAACCATCACCCAACCCAAATCATGTTATGAGAAGTCAATCAATGACTTTTACTTTGCTAGTGCCCTAGTCCTCTTCTCATCAATTTTGGTCATACCCTCCTCTCCTAGAATAGCTCAAATCAACATAAAAAAAATTATCCTCAATAGAAGATGCACTTTTGAGATGATGATCAATGATTGCTATCATAAAAGGAGAATCCCTTAAATCATCTTTCTCTCTATATAACTAGAATGAAAGAAAGGTCAAAACTAAATTGGATCATAGCATTACAAGGTCCAACTATCCAATCACCGAATTCCACTTCAAAGGACCTCAAAAATGAAAATAACGGGGAAAAAACATCAAAATAAAATAGATATTCAAAAAAATCATAAACATGTATAAGTTTGTTAATTGTATGGCATGAGATGTTTTCTAGATCACCTCCTCTCTATAGACCACTAAATGCTTTGTTAAGGTAAAAACCATCCCCAACCCAAATCATGTTGTGAGAAGTCAATCAATGACTTCTTACTTTGCAAGTGCCCTAGTCCTCTTCTCATCAATTTTGGTCATACCCTCCTCTCCCAAAACAACTCAAATCAACATAAAAACAATTATCCTCAATAGAAGAAGCACTTTTGAGATGATGATCAAAGATTGCTATCATCAAAGGAGAATCCCTTAAACCATCTTTCTCTCTATATAACTAGAATGAAAGAAAGGTCAAAACTAAATAGACACAAGAGCAAGAAAATATAAAATGATATAATAATATCAAGAAAAACTCTTATCTTAATATAACTACTCTACAAAAATGGTTGCTGCCACAAGTTTTATCATTACATAAGGCATTTTACCTCATTGAGAAAGTTGGCTAAACTTGTCCTTTCTTGAGGAATGATTAAGCTAAAGTCCTTGAGGTCATTGTAATATGACATTAGCCCACTCTCAAGTCTAAAAGCTTGGATACAAAATGCCAAGAGATCCTTGAGGAAGATAAGTTGTATGAATCCCCATTCATGATTTAGTGGGGATTTAAGATTTGCCACCAAACTCGAGGGTTCTTAAGAAACTCCAACCTCCGCCAAGAAGTCAACTAGATTGTTTGTCTCTTTGTAGCCCTTGTTGAAAGCTAATGATGCTAAACAATGGAATGGGGTCCTTGGGTTATTTGAGAATGGTATGTAGGTTCTAGCTTGGGGTTAAGCCCTTTCTCATTATATTAATAATTATAAAATGCAAATGTCCTTCAACCAATAGATGAGTAAGAAATAAAGAATGAGCTAGTTTCACCCCTAGTAAAATCCCAAAATGATCTCCAAGAAAACAACTAAAGTGCTCCTAACTCTCGCACCCCCTCACCCTCCCCTCCCCTACCCCACCTTTATGGGTGGGCACCATTTTGCCTCTTTACAAATTGACTCCTTATCTCTTGAAAATTTATAGTTGAATGTTGATTAATTGATTGACTATAGTCCTTTGAATCAATTTAATTCTTTCTCATGTTAGCAAGATCATACATACACTTGAAAATTAACTAACTTCTACAATACTCTTTGTTATGTAATTACTACAAGTACTCTTTATTTATGATGATCATTATCACTTCCTTTGGAATAAACTCAAACCTCCTCTCTACCCAATGTTTTCATCTAAAACCATACTATTTCTTTTGTTGTTAGTTTCATCTTCACATATGAGTTGGTCTTAAGATCTTGTATCATATCAAATTCCAATTTCATTGTTTTCAATACCTTTTCAAAATTGTTTATCATTTAGTGGCCTGTAGCTCCTCTTGCTCTTGTTTCAAATTAACCTTTTTCTAAGTCCTTTATATTTTTTAAAGCTTGCTTGTGGATGGTCAATATTCACATCTAATTTTGTTGAGGAGAGAACATTGATATTTCTCATTAAATTTATGCAGATACATTTTTTGTTTTCAAAACCTTGGCTTTTTTGGTAAGAAACATTACCTCATTACAAGAGATCACCTACAACAATACCAAATTGTAAATTTTCCTAATATGCATGTTGCTTCAATCTTAAACTTTTATAGCCTTCCATGCTATATTGAGCATTTACCAACACACGTACAATTGAGTATAGAATTTATATACCTAGATTATAGCGATCATATTAAGTAAGGAATATTATTCAATCACTGAAGTTCTGAACCAATTTCCATCAAGAGGATCTATTATGATTTTATTGCTCTTTGTAGACATCTAAAAATGGCTAATGCATTTTCATCTTTCATCTTATCATTGTCTTATCAATTCTTGTATCCACATTAATCAAATAATTTTCAATTAAGCTAATATCCCTCTTTTCATTTATAATCATTAAATAATTTTCAATTATTTTTAATTATTTAATTATCTTAATCTTTTTATCGTATCTATATTAATTATTTAATTAGTTTATCATTTATCATTTTCTCTCCAACATTAATTAAAATCAAATTCAAATTATCTTTGGTCTGCTATATCAAATTCAAAAATTATTTATTTAGCTAACACTCCTCTTAATAATTAAATAAATTAAAAGAATTTATTTAAATCTAAATTATCTTTCCCTCCAAAATAATAGATAAAACTAATATGTTACTTATTTCTCCAACTATCCTTATGAATTAAAAAAATTAATTCATTTAATTCTTTCAACTATCCCACCTCATTAATTCAAATTATAACTCATACCCTAACTCAATTTTTCTTATCCATTGATCAAATATCAAGTGAAGCATATAAATACAAATCCTTCATTTACATATCCTCTCCTAGAACTAGAGCATTATTATTATCAATCAGCTAGTGATCATTATCAAGAGCAAGTGTCATTATCAAGCAAGTTTAATCAAGATCTCATATCTCCTATCTATTATCTTTAAGAAAATATAATTATCATACTATCATTGTTCTATCGTGGTATAAAATGCTATTTTAAAAAGCAATGCACATATCAAGCATTCAAACTACTATCAAAGACACGATGGAGCAAATCAAGGTCTTTGCTATGGTATAATTGTTTATTATTTCATTTTGTGCATAGATCTTAAGCTTCATTGAGTGATTGTTGAGTATGAATTTGGTACTTTCATTATATTGTTCCTATTTTATATTTATTCACATTTTCATCGTCCACGCTCTTATTCATTGAATCCATGCAAATGCATTTTTGGTTTAGAGAACCTCAACTGATTTGGCATAAAACATTTCTCTATTACAATAGATCACCTACAACAATACCAATCCTGAATGCTCCCAAATTATATGTTGTTTTAGTCTTTTAAAAGCTTTCCACGCTATATTTAGCATATACCAATACACATACAAAAAACCAATGGACAATTCTTATTACCTGCATATCATATCCTTCTGACCTTTGCGCGCAACGTTATTATTCTTTAATACCATTATCGCATCCTAAAGGACTTGACTAGGACCAGAATTTTGTTGCTTAGGACATAATAGCAGAATTGACAATTAAATGCCAATAGTGTGCCAGTTTTTAAATTAATTTTCTGAAACAATTAGTGGGGGCAATATATTCAAAAATCACAAATAAACCTGTTTTTCCAGTTTGGCTTTTAAACGCCTTTTCTAGTCAAAACCTCATTTTTACATTGTAGATTTGGAATTTTTTATGCAGATATAAATTATACTGATATCCACAAAAATTGGATTGATTAGGGCACACTTGAGAGCACTCATTCTTCTGTAATATCTGTTTCATTCTCATTCAGTTAGGACACACAAAAGAGACAAGGCCCTGAGAGCTTTTTTAGTTTTTATCATTCTTTAGAATAATAAGTTTTTTTTAGGATTATGGTAGTTGGAAATTTAGTGTTTAAATTTGCCAAATATGAAGTTAGGTTTTAAAATTTTCAACCCTAATGATGTAAGATTAGGCTTTAAATCTCAATAGCATTTGTACTAACCCATTGCAAGCATTATAGATCATATTGTTCCAAGAGAACTTAGCTTCTTAACGAGGGAATCAGTTACAATCCTGGATGTTTTCACTTTCACTTATCACAAAGAATTTTTTTCTGATTTTGGTGAAAGTTCTTACCACAGCTCTTACACTTACACCTGATAACTTTTCAAGAAAATAACTACTGGTACTTGTGATACAACAGGAGAACTATTAAAAAATCAAAGATAATAATTAGGGCTTTCCCCCCACAAATACTTAGGCTCTTAAGCAGTGAATCAAAAGTATTACCTGAATATGCTTCCTGTATCGCCTGAAATCGTGTTTTTGCATTCTCTGATGCTTTGGTAGAATCTGCTCCCGCAGACTCATTCATACTGCATTTATCTGGATGCCATTTCTGTCATGCAATCCAAATTCAACAGATATAAATCTATACCATAACCATAAATTATAATCATTGAGGAAATTTTCAGAAAGCACATTACGCCATACCATAGCCAATTTTCTGTAAGCAAAGCGAACGGCGGATGTAGAACAGTCTTTCGGTAAACCCAAAATCGAATAAAAGCAAGCCTCTTTGGACTCCTCCATTCGTATATTCAGAACTTCCTTGCAACCTTCACTTGCTGTTAGCTATAACCCCAACCTTCCTTATTAAGGTAAACAAGCAATCCGTTGGCATAAGACCTCCAAATAGCATGTACCTCGTTCCTATGGGATAAACCTAAGATCCACAACAAGTCTTCAATCAATCCACAGTGAAACACACACCTTAATTTGATCATCTGCTGGCGAGGAATCTCAACTGGATGCCTGATATGAACTCCCCGCCAATAATTCACCGGTTAGTTAGGCTCTAGACTGTCACATTTCGAATTACTGTTTCTTGACGACTGCACCACCTGCCAATAACAAAGACAACCCAGATTTCTGAAAATTCGCCCTAAAGCTTAAATATCTTTCTCCCAGCAAGACCACCAAACCTTTACAAATTTGGAGAAGAAAAAGCAGTTTACAACCCACTAAAGTAGCAAAGTACGAACATTTAATAGAAATCCGAAGGCTACAATCAATTCAGTTCCAACACTCAAATTGAATGAGTTTAAGCGGTACATCGTCTGGGATTTCGTATTGAGGTAAAATAGTGCATCCACTCTAATCTTAATACAACAGATAAGGAGGCCAGCTGCAAGTCCCGGTAGAAATAGATTGTGGCATTGAAGTCAAAGATTACCCCACAATGGAATATTTTATCAGTGAGACTGAAATACAAAGACCCAAATTTACTTGAAACCTTTAGTCCAATTTATCAATGATCTTGGAAACAAAAAAACTGCAGCTAAAATAGTTTCAAGAACTCTTCAGCCAGTTTACGAATTTTTATATTTTTTTCTTTAAATATAACACAGGCCAGAACACTTTTCAATCCGTCTACTCAGGGAACGCCTCAAAACAATGAAGAAGAGAAACTATGAAAATTAAAATACTTTCTTTAGCCGGCGCTCTCAATAAACAGAAAAACATAAACGTTTTCCACCATATTTCGAGAATCAACATCCAAATAGACTGCGTTTTCCAAATCAGAAACATTTCTCCAAATAAAGAACAACTCTTGTGAAGTCGCGGGATCAGAAAAGCCTAATTAGAGTTCAAAGTGTAAAGAAGGGGATCAAAACCTTGAATGAATCAATGGATGAAGATGCAGGCAGGAAGCGACGCGAAGTCCTCGAGTATAAAGGGCCCTCTAAAACACAATTGACCACCTCTGAGCTCCGAGAATTCGGTCTCTCCAAAAATCTTGTCTGCGTTCAAGACGAGAAGGCTCGGCAATCCACCCCGTCGCCGGCGTCGGAAAGCGCAAAAGCATCTCCAACGTGCTCGTACGGTAGCAAGTCTTCTATGGGACACATGAACGCAAGGTAGTCGGGATTTGTGGAAGCTTCCAGAAACCCATGATGTAACTGCCTACTGCCAGTTCTTCTAGAACTCCGCAGACGACTTCGGTTGGCCGGTGGCATTCCATTGGAAATGTAAGAAGTCGTATAACACAAGTGGCTTTGGCTTTACAGTTTATTTGATTTATTAGTTTGGTGGATAATCGAAGCCCCACAGGGCCCCCATGGGCCCTTATCTCTAAAGTATAATTGAAGGCGGTCGCATGGAGACGGCTCCATGAGTGGGTATCTTTATTAGAATGTGGTCACATGGCTCCGCGGAGTAGGTTCAAACAGATACGTTGGAGATTGTTTAGCAATAATTTTTTTCTTGGGCTGTTAAATGTATTTCGGGCAGAGGTAGCACACGTGAACAATGTGATTGGTTGGTGATTTTAGTTGTCGTTTGTTAAAATTAGGACTGGTGGGCATGGATCAAAACAAAGCCCATAATTTAATTTCATCATTTTTTTCATTTCTAATTTAATTTAAAAAATCAAAATTTAGTTTAATTTTAGAATATAAAATGATTTGTGTGCAAACAAAAAATAAATAGAATATAAACTGTTGAATTATTTTAAAATAAATAATTAGTTAAATTATATAGTCAATTTTGTATGTAAAATAAATCTATTTAATTTTGAAAAATATTCTTCTAAGATATATTTAAATTTTTTTGAAAAATCTATACATGCAAGTAATTTCTTTCCTAGGACAAAAAATGTATATGTTGATAGACATTAAAAGCAAAATTATAAGAAGAAATGCATTTGAGAAAAAAATAACTAAAACGAAAAAATAGAAGGTGGCTTTTCTCCATTGCATAACTCTAATTTCTTTTAAGTTTTTTTTTTCAGTATTTTATTGTTACTTAACCTTTGTATGGCTAAACTAGTCAATGAAGAACACTTGCTAAGTCACTTTCAAAATATAAATTTTATGCACCTGTGTTGATATTATCTTTATGATGAATACTTGCTAAGTCATTTTCAAAATATAAATTTTATGCACTTAATTTTGTATAAAAATATTATGTTTATGATGAACAATTACTTAAATCATTATCAAAATAAATTTTGTACATTCAGTACATTAATAGAATCATATAAATTTATAATTATTATTAATGTACATCCTAGCATCCTTTTGATCTCATATCTTTCATCTCTGCTCTTACTCTTGCAACATCGTCCCACCTGCCAGATGATGTTGGATAGAAGTATTCTATTTGCTAGATTTTCAGGCTCTAAGTAAAGAAGTCGTTTTACAGTATATTATGTTAGTTCAACATTGCAATAAACTTTGCATGCAGCTAGCAATGCTCCACCTACGCTAGCATCTAGTTCCCAAAGGTATTTATTGAATAAAATCAAGTGCCTTATCTAGATGGCCAGTCCGGGATAGAAAGTCCACTATGCACGCATAGTGCTCCATCCTGGACGTTATGCCATAATCTTTAGTCATAGCATTGAATCCCATGCAATCAATATCCAGTAATCATTGCATTCCATGAGACCACATACATCCATCCCTAAAATTACCCCAAAAAAATAGATTAATTAAAAAAGTCAAGAGCAGAAACAAAAACATCCAACCTAATTTCTACAAACATCATATCAACATTGCAACATTAATATACAACTTTTATTCACACAAACGCTTATGGATCATACACAAGATCTACATCTATGCACCATGGAATTATTAAGGATGATTTAATTTTCTCTCGCTAGATTTATATGCATATTATATCTAAATAGACAAAACATACAATTTATTGTACAATATTGTAAGGTAATAGTCTTGCAGCTTTCTAACAAATAGCGTGAATGAAAATATGAGTTTGTAGGGAACACAAGTAGCCCTCTAAGGAATGCCACTTTTATTGCAATAACCATCCAGTAACAGTAACTTAAGCCTCTATCTTTCCCTGTAATTGTATTTGAGTTTCTGGGTTTATGTGTATTTCCCCGTGGTTGGAGACTATATAAAATCTATGCAAACTTAGAAACTGAAATGATTACAAATGAAAATATAATACAAATAAAATAATGAACAAAAGAGTTTTTGATTTTTCTCTTATATGTATGTTGCAAGTCATTTCAACGTCAATTTAAATGCAAAGAATAAAAATGTACTCAGGTTTTGCAATCCATAATGTGAATGTAAGAAGCCTCTCAGTTTAATAAAAGCAAATCTACCTACTCTAAATCTTAATTTAATTGTATGTGTAAAATATTTATTTATTTATTTAATCGTTGAACTCTATATCATATAGGTGCTTACAACAATGGTCTTTTCATCTATGTGTAAAGTATTATAAAAAATAAGTAGAAGAATGAGTATTTTGTAACATTGTAGGATCAATCAATTTGATAATCCTTATTTAACCAAACTTACTTTATCACTTGATATACAAATATTAACACAGAGTAAAACATTTAAGGAGAAATAGGTTGAAAAGAAAGATGCACAAATGCACAAGATCATTCTCTACAAATAAAAATTACACACATGATCTGCCATAGTCATGAATTTAGTTGATTCTTCATTGAACGTAAGAGTGGAAATTCATCAAACTTAGTTAAATTTAAAAAAATAGTCATAATAGCATTGCCCATGTATGGAAAACTTGGAAAATAAGAGGAAAACATTTAAAAAGTCTTAAATTGCATTAAGAAAATTAAATTTTCAATCCTTTTATTATCTTTGACCTAATCATTTATAAACTTGCTAACCAAAAAAATCAATTCAACAATTGATTACAAGTATCAAGGAGTAGTTTATAATCCGATGGTTCATGGTAATTAGAGTTACATGATCTAAGGGACACGAAAATGGTAAATTTAATTTGTGTAACAATTATCCCTTGTAGAAAGCTTATGAACTAAGTCTTCATGTGGCAATTGTCTTGAAACAAGTCTAAGGCAATTTCTCATTCTTATAGGTTTCCAATATCTCGGGGCACATTTTCATATGTAAATTTCCCCTTTAATGAACTTATTTCTCTCAATTTTAAAATGAAATCATAATTGCATCCAATCATGAATCTTTGGATATTAAATATTGATGGAAAACTATTTTCATAATGTTATGTCTTAAATTTTTGAAGTAACAACAAATTCATGGAATTGTCTTCTTATATATTCTCATTTGCATTATTTTGGTAATATATTCCAACAACTTTCTCTTTATTGTATCTTCATATCTTAGATCAATGTACTTGTGAAAATCTTGCAAGTACAAAAATAATTTATATTAAATTTCAATAACTATGAAATCAATTAAAACTAATTAATAATCAATACAACATTTCCATTTAGATTAACTGACAACTTCTCAATTTATATTATGTCATGAAATCCAAAAATAAAAATAAAAAGCAAGTCCAATGTCATGCAAGGACAAATATTCACATGAAATAGGACATTGTGGGATACATAGGGGAAAAAATTGACCTTAGTAATGCTCGTGGCATTCTCATAATTGTCACTAATGTTTAGATCAAACTATCAAAAATTATCATTCACAAGATAACAAATTGGTCCAAACTCCAGAGTAGAGCTACATATTGGTGTAAAGGCTTCAATTATGATGGTTTGGTTGATATTGTTTGTAAAAAAGTGCTTAGATATTAATAAGGCTACAGTTACATTCCAATATTAATATGTGTACCTAGATGCAAGAGTAACCCATACAAAGTTAACAAGTTGAATTTCAAATATGAAACACACAATTAACTATATTTTATAAGGGAACCTGTCTCCATTAATGTTTGTTAAGTTGAAGTATGGATGTGAAGAGCTAAACCTAATTTGGTTTATTGAGCTCCTAAAGTTTGTAAAGCACCAACCAAACCTAAGATAATTCAAAATTTAATTATTTCACTTTAGTGATGACACATGCCCTTCTGTAATGCATGTGGACTTAAACTATTTGGTATATCAAATTTTATAAGGATAGCTAATACCAAAAATATTTATGTATTTGAAATCTAAACATGACCCTACAAATAAATAATAGTGTATCAAGCTCTTAAAATATAAATCCATATGATTTATGCTCTTCTTTAATATTCACTAACTCATTTGATTGCAAAATCCAACGAAACCTTTCGACGAAAGCTATATAATCAGATGTATCGTCGGGCACTTATGCGAATTTTCATTTTTTTAAAATTTTATCCCCGACATTCGTCGAAATTTCGACGAACCGTTTTTTTCGTCTACATTTCGACGAAGATCTTTCACCAAAATTTCAATGGACCTGCAAAGTTAAATTATGGCAGGCATAAATAAAAATAAGCTCAACTATTTATTGCGACAGTGTTTTGCTTGACGGTTTTCTTGGGGAAAATCAGAAGAAACTCAAGAAGATATCGCCAGGTTGAGGGTAGTCATTGTCTTTTTCCATAATTCATTTGTGAAGTCAGATTTGTACTTCTAGGTTTGAAAATCATACTTTAAAGCAACATCTCATCAGATTTCATTTTTAGTCTTGTGCATTTTTAGACTTTCATTTCTAGATTTTAGACCTGACTTCACAAATTCTTTATAAGGGAATTGTTTATAACTGATGGAAAATTCTTGATGGATTTGGACAAAGATTATATTTGCAAGGTTTCAATTTTAACCCTAATGATCAATTTTCAATAGATTTGGGAGCCATAGCTAGATAATATCAAAGGTGTTGGTTGTTTTTTTACTGTAACCAAGTTTATCTTCTAGACACATAGCATATAAAATCTCAGATAATACTATCTTACAATACCATCAATTTATATTCTAACCCAATACTACTTATCAAATCCTTATATGAACATAGTCACCTATAACCTCACTCAAGCATTTTAATTAATTCCTTGAATTAAAGCCAAAATGAGAATTACACACACCATAACAATGAGATGAACAGAATAACCCTTGATCATTTTATTCAAGATAATAATATATTCATACAATGGAGATACATGACCTTGAAATGAGTAATTTTCATTCAAATGCTAGTACTGTCTTGAAAATTAAGTACCCATGAAACTAAAACATACAACAGAATGACACCAAACCTAAGAATAGTATCTTCACTATAATATCAGGCTCTTTACAAATTCGCTCTACAACTTCACTTAGACTCGACCTAAAGATATCTAACTTGCTAACCCATATTTCTGGTCCTGAAATCCTTCTTATAGGGAAAATGAAGGAGCAACAAGCATCAAACCAAAAATACACCTGTCACTGGTCACTTGGACCGCCTTATGACATTTCAAAAATTGGTTAGAACAGCTGAGTCTCTGGAGAATCTTCTTGTTCATCCCGTCCACTGGAAAATGACTGTTGCATTTGCCAAACTTCGAAAACTTGCACCAAAACTGCCACTAAGACATAGCCAAAATTTGTTATAACCATAACCGCTGAGTTGTTAACTACCGGTTGTAGACTATGTCCTATTCTTGTTCAGTTAAGTACTTTTCTACCCATCCTTGATATTCCTCGTTTGTTGGCCAATTAAAATTTACCACCTCATTTACCTTGGCACTGTAAGGTGTATACTTTACTGCTACTTGATTCGCCTCTCTTTCAAAAGATTCCAAAAATGTGCTAGTGTTAATGATTTTATCCATACTACTCATCAGCATGTCATAATCTGAGTCATCACAAATCAATTTGATTTGTCCATTGATGATTTCATCTACCCCATCCTACCATTGTTGCAGTGATCTAACATTTCTTTGGGCATCTACAATATCTGGTAAAAATGTGTCACTCCAGTCATCAAAACTCTTTACCAACTCTTTAATCCTCCTACTGAAATCATCAGGTAAGGCCTGGAAACCTTGCAATGACTTCACAAAGTCTTGAGTAGGCCTTAATTGTTGAGGCCTATTAGCTACATTTTGAGAATTTCATTTTCAGATTTTGTTGTGCAAGTTCAATATTCTGATTTTAGGAGTCTAACAGTTGGAAATCATAGTAAAATCAGAATTTAATAATTTCTAGAATTAGCATTTGAAAGTGTTTTTTGGGGTCATTAACTTTAGACTATCTTCTCTTTTGCAGGGGTGGTTGCATGCCGAATTTTTTTGGTGTAAAATATCATAATTATTATATTTTGTTACCTGTGTATGATTAAAAATTATTGAGTGTGAGTTTGATATTTTTTGAAGATCTAAATATTCAAGCTTGGTAAAGAAAAATCATGTCAGATAATATTAGTCCAGAACAAAATGAAGAGTCACTTGATAGATTGTGGGCTAGATTCAAAAGAAAGGGTGATGGGAAATGTTATTGTCCTTGCAATTATTGCAAGGGCTTAAAGACAAGAAGACTTTTAATCATAATAGTTGAGAAACATTGTAGGCAGCATGGTCACGTTGAAGGGGGGCATGGTTATCGTCCATTGGTAAGTTTTTTAATTATATGTGTTTATATTGATTGAATTTGTAAATGTTTATATTGTTTTAACATTTGATATATATATAAAAAATCACTTGATCATGATCATGGTTTATTTGTGTCTGTCATTATTATAAAGGTGGGGCGCCCTAGGGCACACGATATGAATTATCACGGTCCAGAGAATGTGGTTTTGCAAGCAGAGGAACATGGAGCTATGAATATTGAAGATGAAGTTAATAATCCTATGGAAGAAGATGATCATGCACCAGAAAACATAATTGAAGATGATGGTACAAATATTTTTCTATGACACATGTAGTGGCACATTTGATCGTGTTGATCGAGATGACTTTGATGATGTTCATGATTTACCTGTACTTGAGAAGGCATACGAGCCCCTTTATGAAGGCTCCCAAACAACTCTTCTCTCTGTTGTATTGTTGCAAGTGAACTTGAAGGTTATGAATGGTTTATCCAACATAGCAATCTCACGGATGTTAAGGTATGTCATATATGTCATCTTTTTTCATCTATTTTAATTGTTGTTAGTTCATCGCTAGTAAATAAATGATGAAGTTTATACCATTAATATTCTTTATATTAAGAAATTATTTTTTGTTGTAGATTGATTGGTGAATTTTTGTTACCACCATCAAATATTTTACCTCGCTTATACCGAGATTTATCTGGCATTATGAAAGATATTGGAATGGAGTATCAAGCAATAGATGCATGTCCCAATGATCATATTATATATCATAAACAACATGAATTTGCAACAGAATGTCCGAAATGTCATATCAGTAGATATCGAACAGATCAACTAACAAAAAAGTGTCTCACAGGGTTCTTTGTTATATTCCCATTATTCCACGTATGCAATAATTATTTAGGTGCGAAAGCTTAGCGCAATTTATGGATTACCATGCACGAAATAGAAGTGGAGATGAGATTTTTCGAATGCCTGCGGATGGTTCTGCATTTAGGGACATGGAGGGAAAATGGCCACACTTTAAAGAAGAACCTCATAATCTCATACTTTCATTGGTAGCGGACGGTGTCAATCCATTTGGAGAGCTGAGATCTATTTACTCAGTGTGGCCTGTTTTTGTTATCAACAATAACATTCCTTCATGGATGTCAATATAGAGGGAGCACATAATGTTGGCAATGATTGTTCCAGGTATTTGTTTACATCAATTTTATTTAACGTAGTAGCATCTCATTTGTCTTAATTGTTGCATAATGACTTATATGTTTTTTCATTTAATAGTCATGTACATGAATTTATATATATTGCAGTAAAATGGTTATAATAATTATGTAATGTTTATGTTCATTCAACTAGGTAAGTACCAAGTTAAAGATATGAATGTATATATTGAGCCTCTTATCGACGAGTTACTAAAGTTATGGAATGGCGTGACTATGTATGGCATATCTAGACCAATAGGACAAAGACAATTTGAATTCCATGCAATGCTTGTATGGATAATTCATGATGCCCCAGGGCTAACACATTTTTCTGGTATGTTATAACGTTCGACTACATGAATTTAACGATATTTAATTTTATGAAGTAGATATCATGCATGTTTTTTAAATAATCTATTCATTATATATAATTATAAAAATTGACATATTTAATCCAATTATATATGATTTGCAGGTCTTCAAACAAAGGGAAAATTTGCATGTCCAATTTGTGGTCCAAAGATGAAATTTCGTCATTCAACAAGTTTAGGAAAGCAGGTGTTTGATGAGTATAGGCACTTCCTCCACATAAATCATAAGTATCGAACTACTGAAAAACATCTTTTCAATGGGAAAGAAGAGACTACATCAAAACCATGAAGAATGACACCTCACCTATGGAAGTTGGAATATAATAGAATTAATCGTCAAGGTTATACATCGGATCAAATTGTTTATCTATCATTTATGATATGTTTTGAATTTATATTGTGTTGTGTTTATTCATGCTGTAATTGACAATGATTGTCGTTGTTAATTTGTTTAACTTATATGCTTCATGAAGGTCGTCAATGCATTAATGGTTGGCTTCCACAGGGACTTAAAAGTTATCCCAGACAATTTAGTAGGTTGCCCTACTATGAGCAACTACAAATTGTGCTTTTGTTTGATACAATGCATATCGGAAAAAATATGACAGAAACGTTATGGAAAATATTGGATGGAATGCATGACAAAGAAAAAATTATCAAAATTTGTAGTGACATTCAAGAAGCTAGTCATGCAATGAAAAATGTCATTCAATTAAATAGCGATGGAGACCAAATTAATATAAGTACCCTTCCTTGGTTATTAATGGAGCAGCAAAGCAATGCTATAAAACAAGTCATACAAAAAATTCGATTTCCCACAGGATTTGTTGCGAACATAAACAATATCATAACAAAGAAAGGTGAATTTGGGTCAGGGATGAAAATGCATGATTGGCATACCTTCATTAAGGTAATTATTCTAGTATATTATATATATATTTGTATACTACATGTACTTTTCAGTGTATTATGTTTACTACTTTTGGAAAAATATTAATAAAAAGATCATTTTATAATTGTTGCAGTACGTTCTACCTCTATCTCTCCCAGAAAACTTCGACAACAATGTCAAGCAAGTTATATATGATCTTGGAAAATACATGAGGTAAGTAGCAATATTTGTTCAATTCGTTGTATATTTTTGTTAAATCTTGTTAATATATTTGTGTCTTGAATCACTTGTAGATGGTTGTCATCTAAAGCAATCCATAAAGAAGATATAAATTATTGGAAGATAAAAATTCTTCGTCTAATGTGTGAAAAGCAAAAGTGTCTACCTTCGACATTTTTCAATGCACAAGAACACTACCTCATACACCAAGTTGAGGAGATTGAATTGTGTGGACCTGTACACACAAGGTCAATGTGGATGGTTGATAGGCACTTAAAAATTTTGAAGGCTTTGGTTAGACAAAGAGCACATCCCGAGGGTTCTATAGTGGAGGGATACATGGTATACCAGACCATGGTGTACATTACTAAATATCTTCCTAAGTTTGCAGCAAAGATCCATGTAGATCGTATTTGGGATCCCAACTCCATTAACAAATTCGAAGGGGAGTACCTGATGGGGAAAGGTAGATTGAGGAAAGTGACAAGTAATTATAAGATGGTCATGGAGATTAATTAGAATACATTTTACATTTGATTTTTATGTATATTGTACTTATTTAATTATTAATCTTCAATATTCATCAATTATAAATTAAGGTCGTATACCATGGTAATTAACGAATTATATGTCATTTGTAAATTTCAATTTTTTTCGATACAGTTGGTCGAGAGTGGGATGCACTACATTTGTACATCGCAAACAATCTTGATTGGATGACGGTATGGATTGAACGATGTCAACAATCTGGTCGCACATTAACATGGGAAGGTGTGGCTTCATTGGTTAAAGAAGCTCATCATAATGGAGATTCCAATGTTACACCAAGGGAAATTGATTTAGCATATGGTTTAAGAGATAAACAGGTATGTATAAATATATTAATCACCCATATTATTTAATTATTTACAATTATATTGATGTATATATATGTTGAGATTTTTTTCTTTGCATACATTGGCCAAGAATAAATATGTTTATCAACTGACGATATTGCAATAAGTTTTACATGTTTAACATATTGCAGGTGAAACACCACAAGGCTATGTGGTGCAATGGTTGTAAATTTTGAATCAAAAAGTTGGATGACACGAAGAAAACTTGTGATTCTGGGATAACTGCAGTCTTCCAGGTGACTAATGTTTCATCTAGAAGCGACATACATCCAAAAGTCTCAGAAAATCAATACTATGGGATTTTGGATGATATACTTGAGTGTGACTTTAAGTCCTTCAAATTAGTTCTATTTATCGTCCTATGGTACAGGCTACGATTGAATGAAAATGATCCCGAGAGAACTGTTATTGAACATGATAATGGATTTACCATGATTAATACAAGGTATTTTGAGCGAGCTGGAAATGAGCCCTATGTTCTTCCAAGCCAATGTGAGCAGGTATTTTACTCAGAGGTTCCAGGTAAAGCGGGTTGGTCATATGTTGTTAGACATGATCCAAGAGGAAGGCCGGTAAAGTATAATGTGGTGGAAGAAGATACTAAAGAAATAGAAGATGATATAGATGATGATCAGGATCAACAGTTAGTTCATGATGTGTCTGACGAAGATGTCAAAGAGGGGGAACTAGATCATGATGATGTAGGAGTTAATGTTCATGAAGATATCTGTGTGGATGATGAATTATCGAAACTGATATCAATGACGATGATGATGATATGACCAATCCTTACAATGTTGAATCTGGATCAGATGATACAGACAAAGAGTTGGATGAAGAAGAAGATCAATGACATTGAAATGTATGAGTTATGTGATTGTATTATCTATTTGATATTAATTTCTTGATAGAATTATATTTGACTTATGTGGTTACATAATTAATTTATGATGTTTTAATTTTAATTATATTTGAATTATATTAGAATATGTTCAATTAACAGATGTAAAAAATAAAATGGATAAACCAAAAGATGAAAGTGTGAGACCACTGCCTTGTTGGGTGTATGGAGTCTAATGAAGATCTATAAAAGTGTAATCTATGATGGCAATAATTCAAAGTGTTTGGCACACAGATGTAGTTTATAACTTGTATAAATGTGCAAGTAAATGACTGACAAACTCTACTTGAGATAGAATGATAATCCTAGTTATGTGATTCTTCTTATTGATCCAATTAATACTCTTCAGTTACTGTGATTGACTAGAAGGGTTTAATCTTTACTTGAAAGAACCAAATAATCACATCACACAAATACAACAAATGTGTATCGGTAAACTGAATATATATATATGCTTGATATATCAATTTAAACAATAGAAAAGCATCAAAATGGAGACAACCAGATACCTGTATAATTCCACAAACAGCTGATACCAAGATTAAGCCACAAGTTCAGACATCTTCATTAACTTCATCAAAATTCATACATGCATCTGAGTCTTTTAAAGGAAAGTTTCATTGCAAACTATCTACTGTATCTTTCTCCTATCCGCCTATATCTGTTTTACATTATGAAACAGATATAAATATATCAAAATTGTGAAAGGGCGCATCCTTTGAGAAATGTCTTTTGCTTAACAACAATAACAAACTAGAAATTATGCTCTATTAAGCCATCAATAGATGTTTGACAGATAATCTCGGTAAGTTGGCCACTTGTGTGTATCAGCATCCTCCAGTGCATTCCTTATGGCTATCTCCATTTTGAACATCTTCTCATTCTGTTCACATGCCCTATCCATTGTTAAATCATTTCCTATGGCTGTCTACAGAATTGTTTGCATCATCGTCTTGCATTCCTTCATCCATCCTATGGTAATAGACACTGTTTTACTCCTCTTCGGTTAAGTACTTGTCCACCCATCTCTGATACTCTTCATCCGTTGGCCAACCAAAATTCACAACCTCATTCATCTTAGTATTGTAAGGTGTGTACTTCACTGCAACCTGATTGGATTCCCTTTTAAAAAACTCTAAGAATGTGCTGGTATTAATTATGTTATCCATACTATTTACCAGCAAATCATAGTTTGAATCATCACAAATCGATTTGATTTGTGCATTGATAACTTCTTCTGCCCCATCCTGCCACTGTTGCAATGCCTTAACATTTCCTTGTGCATCAATAATGTCTGACAAAAATGTATCATTCCAGTCATCAAAGCTCTTTATCAGCTCCCTAATTCTTCTACTCAAATCATTAGGTAGGGCCTGGAATCCGTTCAATGATTTTACAAAGATTTGAGTAGACTTCAATGACTGGGGCCTGTTTTCCGCATCAAACCTAGAAGCTTTGTACATAATATCCAGATCATTGGCCCTAGGGATCCAATTCTCAGCCAAAGGCAAAACTATTTCCTGATCCCTATTGATATTTTTTATTCCATCCAAGAATAAATAATACAAAGAATGTACAGATGGTAATTTACCATGAACCTTTTCATTAAGATGCCTCAAAATTGTTTCAACCACCTCACTTTGTTTGGCAATTGCATCATCCTCACTTTCCTTTAAGGCAGCCTGCAATTCTGTGATCCTATTCAACATTTGCTTCTTGGTGGGATCCACAGAATATTCAATTTCTTCTTCAACTGGCCCTGGTGTAGGATTGAGAGCAGGTGCCTGGATGGGGGACCCCAGAGTTGAAACAATTGGAGTAGTAGGGGGACCAATCCTACAATAGAAGGTAATGCTCTGATACCAAGAGCACTGGAGGATTCTCCCACCTACCCATATTTCAACCTATCTACTTCAGATTGCAGCTCAAAATTCCTTTGTTGCATCCTACTATATTCTGCAATTATCATATTGTATTTCTCCATCAGTCTCTTCTTTTCAGCCTCTTCTCTCTCAGCTGTCTTTTGGGCCAATTTGGCCACATTTATTGTCAGGCTTGTAGCTTCTGTTGTTGAAGTTTCAGAAGCTCTCTTGATGATTAGCCCTCCCCTTAGGTGTGGGCTAATATCAATTACATTTGGCTTTCTTCCCTGGGGTGCCAATGCCCATATGGCCATAGTTTCATACTCCTCACTGAAGGTAGAGTCCTGCAGAGCTGACTTAACCTCTTCTTCATTGTTTTGTATAGGGTGCTTGGACTGTAAGATAGCAATGAATGCAACTGCATTAGCTATGTCTCATTCAAGAAAAAGTAAGACACCAGCCTGAGTCACAAGTCTTCTTCCCTCCTCAGGAGTGATGCCTTTGAATTCTTCCATTAATTCAGCCTTGACCTCATCATCATTCTCCTGCTCAGACCTATCAGGTCTTGATTCTCTCCTACTCTTGCATTTGTTCTGGTAATCTTCTAGTTTCATCCTCCAAACTAGTTGCAAGAATACAAGAGTCTTTACAAATGTATCATCATCCAAGAATGCCTTGCAGGCCTCCATCCTGGCATCTTGTCACATTGCCCCTTTACATCCATGTCAGAAAGCACCAATTGTGTTGATCTAGGAGGGGAAGGGATACTAACCTACATGTCTTGATCAGTCACAATTATCTCATCCATCAAAGTTTCCTGTGTTTCCTCAACTCTTTGTCTCTTAGGGCTTGGCTCTGATGGTAACACTGCAGGATCACCTCTTGGTGGTGAATCTAGATCCACAATCCTTATCCCTTCGGGTGCTCTGATCCTTGGACCCAGCTGTGATGATGCTTGCATGACTTGTTTTCCCTTCTTATCCCCTTCATCCTCATCACTGCTCACATTCCTCTTTCTCTTGTATAGAGGCCTGTCAACTGGTGGCTAATAAGTTGGCCTTGTTTCTTTAGGCCTCACATCCGGTCTTTCTATACCAAAATCTAATTCCAAATTGACCCTCTTGGTCATCAAGGTGCCCATGATATATTTGAAATTATCCATTAAGAAGTCTATTCTCTTGTGAAATGGAGTGAACTCCATTAATGGATCATGTTTTGGATCCATTTTATGTATTATAGCCAGCAGCTTTTCATATGCAATCCATTTTTCTTTATTCAGCTCCTGCCTATTGAAATCAAACTCATTTTTTATTAGGTCCTTAGGAAAGTTGAATTCATGTGCACATTTGCCACCTTTAATTCATTGTCTGAACAATGCAAAGAATCCCTCAGGGTCATGTTGTCTCCTAGAACCATTCCTCAAATTGAAGTCATCAAAAAACTTTCTGAAGTGGACCCATCCTCCCTTGGAACAGACAAAATCAGAAACAACAGTGTAGTCAGGGAACAAAGTCCTTTTTCCTTTCTTTGTTAGGTTGTCCTCATGAATAAAACCTAGTTGCCACATTACTTCGACAAACCCCATCCTTGATGGTACATTAAAGGGGAGGATATGAGGGGTTCCCTGGAAACCATACACCCTCAAGACAATGTTTACAGGGTACAAGATGATATCACCCCAATTGTGACACACTTTTAAATTAGGCTTCCTCACCTTCGATTGGAGGAAGTCATGCAAATCTTCAGGGACTCTTGCCACATTTACCACCAACCAAGCCCTAAATTTGGAGGAAAAGCAGTTATCAAACTGCACAAAGCTGGCACCTCCCCTGTTGTAAGACAACTCTGCACTCCACACCTGTACTGGTAACCTTTCTCCATTCACCTCCTGCCTCAACTCCATTTTTTCTGAGAAGAAAACAACATTCTTGTATAGGAACATATGCATCAACAGGGAGTACCAGAAAAAAGGAGTGCCAGTATCCCCCACATGCAGCTTCATCAAACCCTCATGCATCTTCTCTGACAGGAATGATGCAAAGTCATATACCACAGAGAAGTTGGGATGCTGAATCTGGGCTCCCATAAACAAGTATGCAACTGGCATCACAGTATTAGGGCTGAACCCTAAAATATGGTACAATGAATAAAATGTTGCAAGGAAGTGACTGGCAAAACAGCTCAGCCTGAAAGGCTCCTGGTCATTTGGGCTAATAAGAATTGTTGAACTTCCCACCCTGGCCAGGTGAGGAGGAAGCAACCTCAATCTGAAAAGAGGCTTTGACCTTTTGTACTCCTCCTTCATCTCCTCAAAATCTATTTGGACTAAGAAAGGGCTATACTCAGTCAAATCAAAAATTTGCCGAATCTCATCTGCATTTATGCTTAGCAGAATTCCACCATCATTATCCCTTATGACCCTTGTCACTGGATCATACCGTGATGCCACTGCTCTGAGCAAGTCAACATCAGGGAACACATTTGGCACTGTTAGTTTCCCCATGCCGTATCTCCAAGCATTAGAGAAGGGGTGAGGTAAGTTTCACTATCCATACCACAGCCTAAACATTTCAAGACCAGTCATAGGAATCATGGCATCCACAATGTTATAATTTCTGCACAGTAGACCTTCGCCTAGGGTCTTTCCATTCATTAAAACCAAACCACTCTTCCTGTCATTTGTTGACAATGGGAGTTGATACAGGAAGTCATCATACAAATTCCTCTTCAAATAATCAGCATGGCTAGAGTGTTGCTTCGGTGGTGCCATCTTAAACAACTAGGGATTCTTTTAAAAAAACAAATCCTCGAATAAACTAGGGGTACCCAGAACACAAAAATACAACACAACTGTGCAATTTCAATAATTCAAATGAACCAGTAACCCTACGACAATAATTAACAAAACCCTTTGACCAGCACAATAGAACCCTTCACAAAGACATATTCAAATTAACCCAGCAGTTTAGAAAATAACTCACGGGATTCTGCGCCTTGCAGAGAACCAAACTTCACGGTGATCGCTCAAAAAACTTTATCTCTGGGTCTGAACTGCTTGAAAAATACTTGAATGCTTTTGTGATGAAGATAGAAAAAGAGCAGATACTTTATGTCGATTGAATCGAGCCAGTAGACGTCTCATCTGCCATTAAAGCTCATTTGCATGCCGCCCCAAAGACTCCAATCGTATTTGATGCGAATTTAAACTCCAGCCGTCGATCTTTTATTTTTGTTAGATCATCGAACGACCATCTTCAAAAGGGTTGACGAAATATCCATGTCAGCATCAAGGGCCCACCACAGAATGCAGCGCCAAAGGAATACATGTGGCGCCCACCCGTAATATTGCGATCACTAAACATCCTGCATATTTGGATCACGCGATGGCGAGCAACCGTTGATTCCTACCATCGACGATCATGTTCACTCACAGCAGTCAGCAACACCAAACATAACCGTCGAGCAACTTTTTACCAAGATTATAACATCACCGTCGATCTCGAGCACTTGCATCTCGTAGTTGTTTTAGTAACCCACTTGATAACGTATTTAAGTCTGACATAAATATTAAACATTTTATTAATCCCTTTTCGGCATCGACAACTTGGGACACGTGGCGCTCGCCCGTGATATCGCAATCGCCAAACAACCAGCGGTGATATCATCGCGAGATCGTGGGGAGCAGTCAGGATCAATCGTAGGAAGATCGACGATCATTAAAAACACCCCCTGCAAAATAAAACAACTATTAAAACAAAGAAGGGGACATCGTCTAGGACAACGACAAACGATGACTCAAAGTTGTTCTTAAAGCACGGGGCACGAACCAACCCAGACTTAAGAAATAATAAAATCAGGCGAAATAACATTTTTGCATGTGTAGATTGCACGGTCCTCGGATGAAGTGATTTCAATCTTGACCGTTGCTCGCAGACCTCGCAAGGTTTTTGCTAACGTCACAAATATGGTGCGAGGCATGCGAGATGCTGCCATCTGTCACATTTGATGGTGGGGACCAGCTTTGCTCGTTGATCGATGATGAAGGCTGATGTCGACAACTGTTTCCGTACCGACGCATCGTGGTCGTTCTTCGCTGACCTCGTGCAATTAAAACTGCAGTTTCAATAATATTGTGAGGTGTGCGATTTGGTGACATGTGGACTCCGATGCTGTGCACTGATAACAAAGGTGGGGCCCATTTCTGTGCTGATGTGGTGCCCAATAGGTGAATATCTTGTCTATTTGGTGACTGGAGGGAGAGCGTGGCATTTTCAAACTATTTTGATTAAATCTGAGCCGTTCTCCTGGCCAACGTTGCGATTGATCAATGACTCATATTTAAAAATAAACTGATATTGTACTATAGTCATTTTATCTCGTGCGAGTGAATAGTAATGGCCGAGTTTGACTCTGCCTGCATAATTAAATGCTAAAATTTACAAATTACTATTTTCGTTTTGTATCTCTACATTGAGGAAGAATTGTTTGGTATCGAGTGAAGCAAGTTGTGGTTACGATTTCTCAATTTTGTTGCCCTGGATGTTCTGCGATTGAAACCGTAAGTAGCATGTACGCCATTTCTTGTAAATTCAGAAGATTTTATGGTTGCTTGTTGGGAAATTCGTGATTGTTTCAAGTTTCTGTTCTTAAAGAATTGATTGAATAGATTCGCTTTTAGAGCTTGTGTAGATAATTGCTAGGGATTTTTGAATATTGAAGAATTTTCTGTTAAAGCTAAAGGAGAAAATTGTAATTATTTGCTATCTGAAAATAAGAAAACCCTAGTTCGAATTATCATTAGTCTAGTATAAATGGCACCCAAGGCCTGAAGTTCTGGTTCTGAAACCACTACCAGGTCTTTATCCCAAGATATTATTGATTTGTTACAACCCTCTACTAGTAAGAAGCAGGAGGGAAAGGTTTTGTTCTATGGGCCTCGAATCTTGGAAGGATTGACAGACAAGCAATGTGCAATTCAAGATGTCAAGTTACCATACACCGGGTGGCAGTTGTTCTCCAATTGGTTTGGGAACAGGAATTTGTCGGTTTCTTTGTGTAACCCCTAGAGGTTAGACCTGGGTAAATTGGTGGTTCCTAATGTTTATATGGATGTAGATCTTTTAAAGGACATTACTGCTAGATATGACCCTGTGGCCCGAATTGTCAGAACACATGCTGGTGTGTAGATGATTAAGATAACCAAAGAAGAAATTGCAGAGATTTTCAAATTGCACGAATGGAGTCAGGATATGGTTCTTGTCGACTTGGAGGTTTTCATACAAGAATATAGAAAAAATAGGGGTTTGTTCAGAACATCCTTTTTAATACCTCATTTGGCAGTCTGAGGAAGAGGAAAAAATCAGAAGAAGGTAGTAATTGGCAGGAATGAGCCTGAACCTTTTCATGTGGACAGTTTCTCCAGTTATTTCAAGAAGAATGTTTGTGCTTTATGTCAAGTTCTTGGAGTCAGCTTAAAGAAAACCTTGCCTACGGATATTATGTATATGGCAGTAAATCTCCAGCACCCAAGTTTTAATGTAATATATGATTTTGCCACTTATTTGGCAAAGAAGATGCACACGGGTCTGGTAGCCCTAAAGGAGGGGAAGATATGGGTTGGATTCAGATGGTATTCCTTGTTAATCCACATGTTTCTGTATAGGGGTCAGGCTGTGTTCGAAAAAGATATGGAATTAAAGAAGAAGGAAGGAAACATTGAAATGTCTGTCCAATAGTGGACTAGGATTCTTGACATGCATGATCATAAGTTTGATTATGTAACTTTTCATAATGTCTTTGGATCTAAATTAAGGGAGGCTCTAGTTCGTGACCCTCCAAGGATCCCAAAAGAAATTCATGACTTCTTGAGGCTGATGGAGAGAAGGCTTGAATTGAACATAATGTACAATTGGGGAGACATTATCCCCTATCGTAATACCACAGTTTTCAAGGTTTTTGGCACTAATGTCAATCCAAAGGTTCTGCCAAGGGAGGTGCCCCTTAGAATTAGATTTTTGGAAATCATGAGGTAGTTGGGGGGCGCTCAGGAACTACACTTGCGAGTTGAACAAAAGAAAGGTTCTTTTTTCCCTGAATATACATCATTTTCCAATTTTGTTATGGCAAAGGGAGGATAGAAGGAGTTGCATAAATTACTTGGGCCTTATAGGCCAAGGACTGTGCGCCCCAATAATCATGATCTTGAGGAATTTATCTCTCAAATGAAGGCAAAACATCGGACAGGAGCTTTTGTCCACAACTTCTACTTTCCTTAGGACATCATCAGGAATATTTTTTATTTGGAATTACAAGATGATAGAAAGGCACTATACATTGCATACTCTAAAATGGTAAAAATTAAGGAGAAAATACCTGGTTTCAATCCCATACCTAATGCTAAAGATGATTTTAGCAGGGCAATGTATGCTATTGATAATTTTGAGAGCTTGGTTGGGGTTTTGAAAGATGAAAGGGTTGTGGAAGAAAGGGGAAAATCACAAACCATCGAGGAGTACCCTGAGGTAAAGGAAGAGGAGAGGCCTACTTATCAGCCCCAAAAGAAGATAAGGGTTTTTTTTAGAAGAAAGGGAAGTAGGATTGAAGATGTTGCTAAAAATATTGCACCATCTTCTTCAAGGCAGTCAATACCAAATTTTGTTGGTTTGGATTCTCCTCCAAGTTTTTCAGAACAGGCTTGCCCACCATCACCAAAGAGGCAGAGGGTTGAAAGGGTAAAGATTGTTGATTGTGATGGTGATGAGGATGATGACATTATTGTCACTCTAGATGAAATGCATCTTGAGATGTCATTGGACCCAGTTGACATTGCAACAGGTTCAGGTACAGCTTCTTTGAGGTTAGGAAAAGATGAAATCAAAGGAATAACAAGCAATGATGACTTGAGAATAGAAGCCTGCAAAGAGTTCATGATAGATGACTCTTTTATTCAAAATGGTGATTTTAAAGATTTTGTGTGGAGAGCACATACTGTATTATATGCTAAGAAGGTGGGACATGAGAGAAGTCTGCATCCAGAGCTCCCAGAGAAGGTAATTCAAGCTAAGGTCAGGGAACAGATGAGAGAAAAATTCAAAGCAATAAACCAGAGTAGGGCCAGGAATTGGTACAAAAAAGTGGAGTATTGCTACTCCCTAAATGGGATATCGCTGATGCTGTGGTGTTTGACACAATAAGAAGGGCTAATAAGCCACTTCTTGCTACTGAAGAGGAGGCTACATTGGCACTCAAGGGATCAGCCTTTAGTGAGGAATGGGATTCATTGGCAATCTGGTCCGTATCCAGTGGCTCTATAAAGCAAATTGTTGTAGAACCTTCTGACTTCAGTGGTCACTTGGTTGTGAGGAGAGTTGTTGACACCCCAACATTGGAAGCTGCTACTATGGTCGTGAATGTTGCCAAATTCACCAAAGCAACTGTTGAAGATTTGACCAAGGATCGGGATACTCTGAGAGGCCAATATAATGACATTATTATTGAATATAATAAGAGTCAACAAAAGGTAGCAAAGTTAGAAACTGAATTGGCTTTATTGAAGCAACAAATGGATACCATGAGATCTCAAAAGCAAGCCAGTTCTAGCCACACTATTCCCGACCCACTAGTAGAGCAGTCTCAACCTCCTGCATAAGCACAATCTTTGGCTATTGTTCCATATATTATGGGACAAGTGCCTATCGTTATTGAGAGGGCTACTAGCCCTGGAGGGGGACTTTCTAGGGAGAAACCGATTCATCAGGTTGAAGAATATAAGGAGATGGTAAAACAAATCTGGGATGCAGCAAGGAGAAGCAATGCAGTGATAGTGGACACTATTTTGAAACATTTAAACAGAACGGTCCAGAGTAAGCTAAACAATGTTCATGCAAATTATGTCCTAATGTTGCAAGCACTAAAAATGTTTCCAAGGGATAAATAATTGGCCATCCCATTGCTAAACAAATGGAGCCCTAGAATGGAGAAGTTGAAATTCATGACAGTAGGGGCAAAACAGCATGGTGATAAATATCCTATTGTTATTGCAACATATCAATTGGTCAAGGGAATTGTTGAGTAGAAGTTTCAGGGATTTTCCGCCCCAATGGAATCCAAGATTAAATTGCTGAAAGATGTGTATGATGGAAAGGACTGACCCCATTGCCTCATATTTTACATAGTCGGGATGAAGTCAAACCCCTGCAAGTTTGGAAGGAGCAAATGAACAATATAATGATGTCTCAAACACATGAGATATGCAAAAAAGCTGACATATGCATGCTAGAGAATACATTGGAAAAGTTGTCTTTTGTTATAAGTTTCTTATAGAAATTTGATAAAAAGGCCACATCGATAATGGTAAAGTATGCTCCCTATCAAAACAAGGTTGTTCAGGTTGTGGCTTTCCAGTGGCCTTCCGAGGAGGAGTTTGAATTATGGAAAAAGGTGTTCACTGATGAACTCGAATTATGAGTGTTATAGTCGAGAATTGCAACTTGGTCGTGTATAATACAGGTCTGGCCTTAGATATTATATTCTAAAATTGTATTCTCCTTTTGACTCCAAATACAGGGTGTTGAGGTGGAGTTAATACTATAACGGCTAAGCATGCCTTCGATGTATGGGGAGCGACCTTTGGAGCGATGTTTTCTTTCCTCCTTATCAACTAATGATGATCTTTGTCTTATGCTCTCCACTCGCATAGTAAAATTGTAACTGAATCAGGAGTTAGCGGTCCAATTACAAATGGACATGTGTACTCTCTGACTTGAAGCTTGTTGGATCCCTTGTTTTATAAAAGGGAATTCTGGGCCGAGAGAGTGGTCGGTTGAAATATCCAAAATATGAGAAATAAGAGTCTAGTAATATAGAGAGTATGAATTGTAAGTCTAGGTTTTAAAAAGTTTTGAGTCAGATTGGAGAACTTTGTTAATCATGGGGTTTTTGAGCATGTTTGAATCAAACTCGTGAATATTTGGAGTTTATTTTCTCTCCTATTGTGTTATGTTAAATGGATTATTAATGAAATATCAATCAAAGATGATTTTCATTGATTTTCATTTGTTCTTTACTGTGTATTATGTTTAACTATAGCTCTGGTTCAAAGGATCGGTTAAATGCTTTAGCTAACCAGTAAATTCATGCAATATAACAAATAGGATTCATAAAGGAGTAATAAACTCAGGTACAAATATATGGGTTGTAATGCAATTCATAATAGATCATAAGTGTTCAAAATGAAATTTACCCTATAGTTCAGTTTTCTCTTTTGACTCCGTGCACTAGGATATGGCACTGGAATTCTGATTACGTTTTATTCTCGTATGTTTTGTGTTATGGCATCAAGATATTTTACTCAAACATTTCCTATCAATTTACTTTATGTGAAGTTTGTGATTCTCTGTTAAATGGACATGAGTCTTTTTTAAGGAATAGCCAATTTCTTGAAGGATTTCATCCTTTAACATTAATTGGGGATCTTTCTGTTGCTTACCTATGTGCAAATTAAATGAATTGTTTAAATGTTGAATGTTAAGAGCACATGTTAGGGAATACCCTCCTGGATTTTACAAAGTCCGAAGTGTAGGAGAGTTAGCCTTATTGCTATTCTCGTTAAGTTGGCCATACTGTTCCTAGTCTTTTATTATTGAATGTGGCGAGTTCATAGGAGCTTCTAGGAAACACGTGTGGGTTGCAGTAAAAAAAATCCAACAGGCTCAATTGACAACATGATCTATTGATTAACTACAAAGAATTCATAATTTGAAATTCTAGATTTTGACAACATGATCTATTGACAAGTAGGAAGTATTTTTCACATTGTGTCAAATTTTGATATTGTTATCAGGATTCAATTATGTAGTTTTACAAGTCAAACTCATTGACCCATGTTTCATGAGTAGTGTTCCACAAGAACCCATCTCTCATGATAATGAATGGTCCACTTAGCACCCATTGCATCTAAATGATTCTCAAAGTGATGAAGCACTAGGCCTTCCTAAGAGGTCACCCATCCCAATATTACATGATCCGTGATTTTATTAATAATTGATCATTTTGGATTTTGACAAACTTGACACACAAATGATAATTTGACAATGAACTTAATGCATCACAATTAAGTTTCAAATTGAGTAACACAATAGAAACTAAAATAAATTGAGAGAGTTTTATGAGGGTAGTGATGCAACTTTTCTAATTAGAGTGTATTCCATGAGATTACAATTCTTTGAGATATTTTGTCAAATAGTTCACAAGATTTGTCTATCCTCCCACATTTTATATAGATTTGAAAATGGAGTCTACAACAATAACATTTGAGAAAATTCATCTTCATATTATGCTTTGATGGATGTCCATACCTTGTTCCAAATCTCCCATATTAAGGAAATCGACAAGGATTTTGGTGAAGGTTGTGAAATTTGTCTATGCAACTACCAATTGCATTTGATTGAAAATTTCTAAAACCTTTTAAAAAAATCCATTATGTATATTCTACAATCATTATAGTCCACAATTTCACATTTATTTGGTTTTGCATCTACCAATTGTATTTGCTTGAATTTTCCTACCGAATTTTCAATGTAGATCCATTTTGTGTATATCTTACAATTTGTTGGTGTTTTTTCCCACATAGGATTTGTAATTCTCTAAGAGGTAGCCAACCTCCGTTATAAAGAACTGCAAAGGCTAGTGGCCAACTAACAAGAGTCAATCAAAGACTGACATCTCCTACACTTTTGGCTCTGTGAAACCAAGGTGGGTAAACCCAAGTGTGTTCATAAGAATGTTTCATGATTGGTAAGAACTCTTCTTCTTACAGATGCAATCCCCACTAACACTAACAGACAGTCATTACCCTAGTTGTGGCAAAACCAAAGAATAATAACAGATATCCCAAAGCAAGGAGACTGAAAATTATCATAAGATCTATATCCCAAAAAGAGATAGCAGTTGATATTTGTTAAAATGTTCGGGTATTGAATCACTGTGCTTAGAGTCACAGTTCTATACATGAAAGGAATTTACCAATACTATCCAGTGCCTCATCCACTGGGTGGGAGTCATATAAAATGTAATTCAGATGAAAATGAACTTATCACCATAGTGCTTTGCTACCATGAGATTTGTCAGTATATTAAAACAATACTCCTTAGTGAATCCTGAGCATATAACCATAAACATGCAATTTGTGTTCAAGCCTTTGATTAACTCATTAAGTTAAAGCAAGAGAACAAATTACACTTTCAACTACACCATTGAAACTAAATGAACAAACCCTTGATAAATTCATTCATAATCCATGGCCCATACACAGGAGAGCAAAATGTCTTAATTTTTTTAGATTTTTTTCGATATCATTAATTACAAAAGAATAGTATACTTATTTCATACTATTCCCAACCCAGCATGATTTCCTACATAATACCTTCAAAATCCCACATTACCACTAATTGTACCTATTCTAAGCCTTCGAACCCAAAAAAAAAAACAACCCTTAACAATGAGCCGTCAAATCTCCTTTATAGGACAAGAGAGCAACAAAGCAATAGGCTACATTGTTGATTCCAAAATTGAATTTCATTTAGAATGAAATTCAAATTCACATTCCTCATCATTAGAAAAAACCATAATTAGTTTGAGGAATCAAAACAGTTATACCATTGTAACCAACCGGAGCTAAAGACAAAAGAGCGTGGCAGGCATGCGTATGTCCACATCAACACACCACCAAAAAGTAACACACCTAGCAACTGCAACTACTTGTAAGACACACGGCCCTAGTAGAGGCGACCGCTCCGGGTCCTCGCTTCAATAAGAAGCGAGACCAACTTCCTTTTATCCACTTTAACACATGATTTGGTAGCATGGCACGACGCCATCGTAGTTATTGGGGCAACTGCAAGGGGCTCTTCATTGACCCCCAACAGCTTGGTCATGGACGCCAAGTAATGTTGGTAGTTCGAGTCAGTTTTGGACCCATCACCATCAGAACCAGAAGACAACACCAGTGGGGACTTGGAGCTCCCCGTCCCTTTATAAGCATCATGGACAACCTCGGGCTTGCTAAGGACAGGTTGTACCCTTTCAAGCTGCAAATTTCTCACCTCGAGTCTGGTACTTTTGTGCACAGCTGAATGGTCCATTGCAAAGAACACCTCACAAAATATAGGAGAGACTCGACCACCTGCAAACAAGACAACTCAAAATGCGATGATAATACCAGATAACACATTGAGAATTTATAGAGTTAATTGGTGCAAGAATATTAATTGCTCGAATGCAGCACGAGCATTCGAGCATTTTAGTGGTTGATGTAGCCACCATAAATTATTCCTGGCTTGCAAAGGCATGGCGTACAACCCATCATTGCATTTATCAGGAGAACACTGTTTGCACGTAGGAAAATCAGGCGAGGATCCACTGAAAAAACCCATGCCATTAATGAGAACAACTTGCAGAGAAAGAACTCCCCAACGCGGATGAATAGGAACCCAACAATAATTGAACCGTTAATGCGGATCGAACATGGCAAGTCGGACGACTCAGATTGAGTCAACAATTGTTTGAAAATCCACATCAGCGCCCTGGGAGAACCGTGCCCAATCACAACCAAGGAAAACAAGAGGTTGCAACTGGACAGCGGGTCCCACCTAGCCCTGTCACTTCAAGAACTAGGCCACGTGTCGCCTCTTTGCAGACCTCGCAGTACCCTCAGGGGCCTTTAATCTGATCATGCGAGATTTGCGATGAAGGATTATCATTGATCTCCCTCGTTAATACCCCATGGGTAGAAAACACCCACCTTAAACCCCAATCCATGTAAATTTTAAGTCCCACCATAATCCTTGTACAGTCCACATGATTTTTTTATCCTTTGTTGAAGAAACTATTACAATATATTTATTATTTATGTACTTATTTTCCATACATGTTTATAAAAGTTTGAAATTATTAATAATATTAATTTTGGCAAGACATTAAAAGAGTGTTGATTGTAAAAAATATGCATCCTAATGTGAAAATGCAAACAATGGAAGCAATGACTATAACACATAAATTTTTATGTAGTATCCAATTCAAAGAATCACGTTACCCTCTACCTTGAATTTTTTAGTATAAAAAGCTAAGGAAATGCTATAAATAAGATAATAAGTTGACTATTAACATATACCAATTTTCATAGAGATGTAGATTGTTGGATGTTGTGGTTGTGTTGCTCATGATTGTGGTTGTCATTGATGTCAACACTATTAGCATTAATGTCTTAAAGGTTGTATATGTCGAGGATATTAAGAAAATTAGAATAAATATGTTGCAGATAGTCTATGAAGTTGTGGAGATCAGAGTTGTGGAAATTTTTGTACGTTGGTATTCTAAAGTCATGTATTAAAGGGTTTGTTGCTAAGCCTATCTAGTATATCCTCTGGAAGTTTCAGAGTTGTGCATCAAGATTGGAGCGAGTTATGAGTTTTTGTGTTCCTACAGTTATTTTGTTGCTATAGTTGGTGTTTCTGAAAGAAGAGAATGTAATTTTGGTGAATTGAATTGTTGTGTATGCTCTTGAGATGTTCATTGATGTTTCTTGATCTCATACTCTACCATTGTGGTACGTCCACGTTGATCAATGTGCTCGTGATCAAAGATTATTCCTTTGCATGTTCGAGTTTTCATGTTCTTTGTTGACATGATGGTGGTAGCGTGTTGTAGATCCTTGTGGATTAATTTTTGAAAGCTTGGCATGTTTGAGGATATTGCTTTAGGTCTTCATTATGTTGTGACCGATTTAGGTTGGTGCGCATTGAGATTTGTTCATGAATTGGGCCGACAGTTTGTATTCATCTATTATTTATTTTTGGCCGACAGAGTTGTTAGTGTAAATTCATGAAGTGGATATATAAGAGCGATTGTTTTATTCATTTAGAGAGAATGTATGTGAAGTGTATGTGAGATATGTGTGAATAAAGATTAGATCATTCGAATGCAGAGCAGAGTGTGAAGAAGTTTAAGCAAAGTATGAAGAAGTATTTATGTGCCTAACTGAAACTGTCATCAGGCTTTTGAAGAAGCTAATTTCTCAGTTCAACCTCATCAGATGGATTTAATTTGATTATCTTATGTAAGGCAGTGATCCTTCCCTTTGAGCGGTGAGCTCTAGACAGTGTTCCTGAATGCATGTGCATTCCTTATTCATTTCTTTTATACTTTTAACAGGGTATAAATTGTGGATTAACCTCCACCGTGGTTTTTCCCCTAACAGGGTTTGTACACAAAAATCTTGGTGTTATGTGTGTTTCTGATGTGTTGTTGATTCATGCTTTCACTGTTAATTATCAGATCTGAGATTAAAGGTTAATAAGGTTAAATAAGTTTCCATTTTCTAACAACTGATTCACCCCCCCTCTCAGTTGTCTATCCTTGTTTTCCAACATAGATATCTTCCATTTCAAAACACACAAAACAATATTCAGTAGATAATCAACCATCTTTCATTTGTATAGTGATTAATTTATCCCTATAGGAAACAAGTAGAGTATATAAAGAAAACTAACAAAGCCACAACTACCCCTATTTTGTAGTTTGGTGTGCATTCCTTCCTCTCCCTAATCTTCTTTGATTATTTTGAAGAGACCAAGTGTTGTAACTAAACTATGGTTCATTCTATGTGCATGTAATTTTGATCTTGATAGAGAAAATTAAAAAAATATTAATCTACTCTTCTCAAAACACAAACAACACTCAGATTTAGTATTTAAGAGTCAACCAATCATAAGGAAAACATAATAGGAAGATGAATTTTCTCAAATCTTGTGGTTGTAGATGCCCTTTTGAAATCTACGCAAAATGTGGGAGGATAGACAAAGCTCATGAACTATTTGACACAATGCCTCGAATAATTGTAATCTCATGGAATACACTCTAATTAGAAAAGTCTCATCACTGCCCTCATAACAATCTATCAATTTGTTTTAGTGTCTATTGTGTTATACCCAATTTGGGACATGGGGTATAACAAAATAGACACTAAAATAAATTGAGAGATTACAATTCTTTGAGACATTTTGTCAAATAGTTCACAAGCTTTTTCTATCCTTCCACATTCTGTATAAATTTTAAAAGGGCATCTACAACCACAACATTTGAAAAAATTCATCTTCATATTATGCTTTGATGGATGTCTATACCTTGTTCCAAATCTCCCATATTAAGGAAACCAATAAGGATTTTGGTGAAGGTTGTGGAATTTTTCTTTGCATCTACCAATTGCATTTGTTTGAAAGTTTCTAAAACCTTTTCAACAAATCCATTATGTGTATATTCTAAAATCATTATAGTACACAATTTCACATTTATTTGGCTTTGCATCTACCAATTGTATTTTCTTGAATTTCCCTACAATATTTTCAATGTAGATCTCTTTTGTGGATATCTTATACTCCTTGTAGTCCACATCACTTTGTTTTTTGAAGAAAATATTACCATATATTTCTTATTTATGTTCTTTTTTTGCATACATGTTTATAAGTTTGATATTACAATTAATAATATTAATTTTGGCGAGACATTAAAAGATTTTGTTGATTTTAAAAATATATGCATCCCAATGTAAAAATGCCAACAATGGAAGCAATGATTGTAACACATAAATTTTTATGTAGTATCCAATTCAAAGGATCATGTTACAATTTAGGGTTATGATTGGGTATTTAATTATGGTTAGGATTTAGTGTTCGGGTTAGTGTTAGGTTTAGACTTAGGGTTAGGGTTAGGAAAAATAATGTTAGGATTAGGGTTAGATTAGAGTTTATGTTTTATGGTTAGGGTTAGATTTAGAGTTTTGGTTATGGTTGGGATTAGATATGAAATTAGGGTTGTTTAGGATTACAATTAGGGATTATAGTATTAGGGTTATATTTAGAATTAAGTTTTAGGGTTATTGTTATGATTAAGGGTTGTTTTTATATTTGGCTTAGATTTGGGGTTAGGATTAGGGCCAGGGATAGGGCTAGGGTTAGGTTTAGGGATAGGTTTAGGGTTATTAGAGTGAATGTAACTAATTAATAAAAGAAAAAATATTTAGGGTTAGGGTTGGGGTTAGAGTTTTGGTTGTGTTTAGGGTTATAAAGATAGGATAAAGGTGAGGGTTAGGGTCAAGGTTAAGGTTTCGAGAAAAAGGGTTAGGTTATGATTAGGGTTAGGGCTAGGTTTAAGATTTGGATTATAGTTTAGGGTGTAGCATTTGTCTTTAGTTTAGGGTTACAATTAGGGTTAAGGTTAGGGTGTAAGTTAAGGTTAGTGTTAGGGTTAGATTAGAATTAGGATCATGGTTTAGGGTTTAGGGTTAGGGTTGTGTTTATGTTTAGGGTTACAATTAAGATCATGGTTTAGGGTTTAGGGTTAGAGTTATGTTTATGTTTAGGGTTGTGATAAAAAGGATTTGGGTTATGGTTAAGATTATGGTTTTGAGAAATAGTGTTAGGGTTAAAGTTATGGCCTAGGGTTACATTAATGAGAAAATGATGGTTTACTTTCCAAGTAAGGGTTAGGATTAGGTTTATTGTTAGGGCTAGGGTTAAGGTCAGGGTATGATTCAATCTTATGATTAGGGTTAGGGTTATGGTTAGATTAGGGATATGATGTTAGGTTTCAAGAAAAGGTCTAAATTTAAGATTAAGCCATAGTTGGCTATAATGAACATGAGAAAAAATGGATCTAATCTCCTTTTGTGGGAAAATAATCAACTACGACTTAAACTTAAATTTAGAGATTACCCTAAACTATAACCATAACCATAAACCTAATCCCAAACCTAACCTAAAGAAAACACATAACCTAACCCTAATTGTAGTGTTTGAGGCTAGGCTCAAACACTATATAACCTAACCCTATATAACCTAACACATAACCTAGCACTAGAAAAAAATTCTTCTCCCAAACAATCTCCTCTACTTCTATTCACGCCTACTGGAGTTGCAACATTCAACATTGGTGCTTCAACCATTCATTCAAAGCGAAGAATTCCAATAAGAGATTTCAATGAACTAGAAGGGACAAGACTTACAACTTTCCAAGAAGAAATATCACATGTCAGATACATATTGATAGATGAAATGAGTTTCTTTGGGGAGAGGTTGCTTGAAAACATATATTCCAGGCTTCGAAAAGCATTCCCAAAAAGTAGTAACCAAAGTTTTGGAGGTGAGTTCTGGATTGAAATTGCTAACTTTGATAACTTTACATTACAATATTTTTTATTCAATTCTATTATAATTCCTTCTATACAAATTCATACTTATCAATTTAATTAAATATTTTATATTCAGGCATATCTACATGATTTTAGTTGGAGACTTGGCACAATTACCTCCAGTAAATGACATGGCTCCATATGAAAGCAAAAGGTGAGAAAAGCTACTATGGGAAGAATTCAAAATGGTCATTACATTAAGTTGTGTTTTTTGACAAGATGGACAAAATGAAGAACAACAAATATTTCGTCAAATTCTAACAAACATTAAGGATGTCAATCCCACAATCGACGATTGGATGTTGCTTATGTCAAGAACAAATGCAAGAACCAACCCTTCAGAGAACGAAGAATTTGAAAGCAGTGTTCATTTGTAATATAATTAATGATTTAACAATATTATAATGATTTAACTAGCTTATATACCTTATATATAATCTATATAATATACGCCGATATTTATCATTTTCGAGGCGTATTTTTCTTTGCTTTTTGCTTTTTTGAATCTTAAGGTGAGTTGGGACAACAAGGTTCTAATGTCGAAGCCGAGTTACCCGGGGTAGCGTGGGCATAGCAGCATGGAGCATAAAGAAGTGTCGATTCATGGCAAGTCATGGCGAGTTAAGGTAGGTTGCAAGGGTAAGGCAACTCTACAAGGTGAGTTGGACTCATCAAGATGTTAGCCAGGTTAGGAAGAGTCTGCAAATCAAGGGAAGGTCCCTATGGGTTATTACTGGTGATGAGAAGTCAAAAATGGGGGAGTTAGCCCAGAGTACGGTGTCATCCTACTGATGTCTAGTATTTGGACTAATAACTTATATAGGGAGGTATGGTTGTTCAAGGAAAGGAGCACCATAGGGATGCAACCGGGTTGCACCGAGAGTCCATAGCCGAACACCAAATGGAAAGGGTGTTCCAGTACTCTTCCTTCCAAGAGCGAAAAGAAGTAGCTCCCGCCTCGAGTCCCATAGTGGCTCAGGTGTTCATCATAGTCTTAGGAGCGAGGAAGTCTCATTTTTCCCTGGTTATGAAGTGAGGGGTTTTGTGGTGAGCCCAACATCCTGAACCCTGTGAATGCAGTAATAGGGCCAACATGGGTTAGTTCCCAGTCATGTCGTCAAAAGAGCTAGATGTTGGAATGATTTTTTAATGACCATCGATCATCCATCAGTCGATTCTGACCATTCCCCGCAATCCCGTGATGACCTCACCACTAAGTTTCAACTGATTGCGATATCATGGGTGAGCGCCACGTGTCTCGGCCGGCAGTGCCGAAGGAATAATCAAAGTGCTTTAATATTTATGTCGAGTTTTAATACATTATATGACAAGTTACTAAAGCGGCTGCGAGATGCACATGCTCAAAATCGACGGTGATGTTATAATCTTGATGAAAAGTTGCTTGACGGTTATGTTCAGTGCTGGTGACTGCTATGAATGAACATGATTGCCGATGGTGGAGATCAACGGTTGCCCGCCCTCATGTGATACAAAGATGCAAGGTTTTTATTGATTGCGATATCACGGGTGAGTGCCACGTGTCTTTCCTTGGTGATGCATAATGTGGTGGGCCCTTGGTGCTGAGATGGAGATTACATCATCCTTTTGAATGTAGCCGTTCGATAACTTCTCAAACACAAGAAGATGTGATTTTGGCCCTATTAGGAGAAGAAAAAAGAACAATGGAAAATATTTAAAAGTTGATTCTCAACATGAGAATGTATTATACTCATGAGGTAATAATAGTTAAAAAATAAAAATGAATGTTATTATTGTAAGAAAAAGGATCACATAGTGTGGACTTGTATAACTCGAGCCAATGATGTTCTTGAGGGAGAACTTAAAGAAAAATCAAATGATGTTAGCTTAGACTATATATATTTGTTTGTTTCAATCAACATGTTTTGTTGTGAGGAATGTAAAACTTAACGAAGGGTGTTGGAATATTAAGATTAACATTAATAAATTCACCTTACTAACTTGTTTATTTTTGTTATTAAAATAATTAGTTATATTCTTATGAGATAGTAGTTCAAATGGGAAGGTATATTTGAAAGGCTTTATAAAAGCCATATTGTAATATATTCCCAAATGAACTGTATGATATAATTATTATTTTGAGTGTGTTTGTGTGCAGATATAAGTTCTCTTGACTTTTCTAATATATTTTGTATGCTCTATTAGCCATAACTTCATGATTAATTTTCCACTTTCGACACTACTTCTTACTAACTTTGCAAATGGCAATTTACTTCTACTTAAAACTTGTGGTAATTTCATTAATCTCTTGCTACCTCTGGTGTTGAATTGGACTAGTTATGTCATCTAGGATTTGTAACTCAATTTGTTTTACTTTTTTCAAAAAAAAATTATGATGGTTATACTTGTATTACCATGAATGGACATAAATTTGAGGATTTTGGGTGTTTTCATTCAATTTTTCATGTTTTCCCCTTAGCTCCTACTTTATGTGTGTTTTTTATGGAAGCCTTTGGATATCTTTTGGCTAATAGTATTTCATGGAACCTTATTAAAGGTGCTACTTTTCGTAACTCTATAGCCCAACTATTCAATGGTCATTTTTCTAATGACTCCTTTCTCACTCTCTTGGAGGACAAACGTGACATTATTTAGGATATTCAATGCCTAGATATTTTCTAGAAAGCTTTAAGGTCAAATATATAGTGGCATAAAACTTAATGTTATAGGAAATCATTCTTAGCCAAGCCCAATTGGTTCAATTCCTATGGATAGAAGGGGGTTGATCATAAGGAAGTGTTGAGATTCCTAAGCATCTCTTTTACCTTTTAGGTTTCTCCTTCCTCTTTAAGGAAACATATCATTTCTAGAGCTGAGAAAAATTATCATATTAAATTATGAAGCCCCTTTCTTTGGCAAGGAGATTCCATGTGTGTTCAAAAATTATTGTTGCACACATTTCCATTACTCATGTTGCTAAGAACCTTGCAAATCCTCATATTTGAAGATTGAAAAAATCCAAAGGTATATTTTATGGCCTCCCTTTAACCAAGGAAAATGGTTTCACAAAGTATCCTAGGAGTTTTATTATTTCCCTCATGACTATAATAGGCTTGGCTTACTTTATATTCACTACTCTAAATGGCGCCATAATAGGCTTTGCTTGCTTTATATTCACTACTCTCAATGGCGCCATAATTTTCAATTTAATTAACATACTCTAAAAACTAACTAAACCAGGTTGTAGCTCGTCAAATTGGACAAGTGAAAGGTCAATACCAGCGCCGAGGAAGAGTTTGGAGGAGTGAAAACAAGGTCAATACCAGCGTCGACGAAGAGTTTGGAGCTAAAACAAGGTCAATACCAACACCGAGGACGAGGTTGAGGGCACTCAAGGAAAATCGACGGCCAAGGGACAATGAGTATTGTAAGTTTGGAACCCCCATTCTCTTTAACCTGCAATTTTCATGCCTAGTTTCCGAAGATCTTCTCGTACATTGGCCCCCCCATTCTCGTAAAATGGTATAAGATAAGACAGAAAAAATAAAATAGCTTAGTCTTTCACATTTTTATAGTGATTACTAGAGGCATATAGACCAATTCCTCATAATAGAAGAATTTGATCATACTTTTCCAATGATGGCATTATGAGAAAACCTTAGGTTAAATGAATAATTCCTAGCTAAGTTCTTGAAATCATGTCCAACCATATAAGAGAAGACCGATGCTATGTGTACTTGGATAACATGGGGAAAGGCTCTTTGGGCTCTTTCATCAATCTACGTATTGTTAAATTTTAACACCTAAAAGTGAGAATGAATAATCTTTCCTAGGATGGTGGCCAATTATGCTTCTCAACACCTAGATTACAAAATCCTTGTCAATATCATTGCCATCACAATTAAACCTATTGCTTGAGATATAGTCATAGAGGTAAAAAAATTGGCTTTCTTGATAGTAGATACATTCTAGACAATTCAATCCTTGCAACGGAGATTGTTGAATGGGCCCAACAAACTACTCATGATGCCATTACTATTAAGTTAAAATTTTAACAAGCCATATGATTGCATCAAATGTCCTTTCATTTATAAAAGGCTCAAATGGATTTATTTTCAACCTTAAATTATTATCACACATTCAAAATTACAAAATACCAATTAATGAAGAACCTTCATTTGAAGCTAATGTCGTCATGACCTTTGAATGAAGAACCTTCATTCAAAAATGATGCCATGTCAAGACTTTCAAATGAAGGTATTTTTTATTTTAAATATTTCATGTCCAAAATGCTTTATAAAAGGAACCTTGGCATGAAGGACCTTCAAATGAAGACCTTAATTCAAAGGTCCTTCATTAGAAGATCTTTCATATGAAGGTTCCTTTAATGCCATCCCATTATAGCTCTTAGAGTTGTTAGAGATATTTTTGTTTCGAAGTAGAGATTGGACCATCAAACAGTGTCACCATGAATCTACCAAGATATCCATCAAATTGATAAACCCTGACTTAACAACCACAAATTCACAAGAAAATTGCCCCTGTCAGTCCTAGGGCATCAATTCAATGCCAAGTTTCTTGCTTTAAAAGACCCCTAAATGCAATTAATCTCTATCATACCATGATGCACACCAATCCACAGAATTACAATTCCAAGACAGTGGGTGGATTGGTGGATGTCATTTCTATTTAGTCCTCAAACCCTTACATAGGCAAAACAGGGCAGTCCCTGTAAATCTGGTAAAGATGTGCCACTCTAGTCATCAAAATTCTTTACCAATTCCTTAATATTCCTACTCAAATCATCAGGTAAGGCTTGAAAACCTTGGAGTGATTTTACAAAAACTTGAGTAGGCCTTAATGATTGGGATCTGTTGTCTGCACCGAATCTAGAGGCCTTATACATAACATCTAGGTCATTGGCCCTAGAGATCCACTTCTCAACTAAAGGCAAAACTAATTCCTAATCCCAAGTAATATTTCTTATTGAATCTAAGAATAAAGAATATAAAGAATAAACTGATGGTAATCTACCATCAACTTCCTAATTCAAATGCTTAAAAACTGTGTCTACAACTTCATTTTGCTTGGCAACTGCTCCCTTCTCACTTGCTTTTAGAGCTGCATGTAGCTCTCTAATCTTATTAAGCATCTGCTTTTTGGTGGGATCTACAGAGTACTCAACCTCCTCTTCAACTGGCTCTAATGAAGGACTAGGAGCAGGAGTCTGGATGGGGGACCCAGGAGTAGAAACAATTGGAGAAGTTGGAGGTACTGATCTTGATGTAGAAGGTATGGCCAGGGTACCAGGAGCACTAGAAGACTCCCCCACATGTCTGTACTTCAACCTGTCTACCTCAGTTTGTAGCTCAACATTCCTTTGCTGCATTCTACTATACTCTCCAATAATGGTGTTATACTTCTCCATCAAAATTTTCTTCTTAGCTTCTTCTCTTTCAGCTGTCTTTTGGGCCAATTTGGTCACATTTACAGTCAAGTTTGTAACTACTGTAGTTAAAGTTTCAGAAGCTCTTTTGATTATTAACCCTCCCCTTAGGTTTGGGATAATATCAGTAACATAGGGCACGGGCCAACCTAAACTTAGGAAGTAATAAAGTTAGGCAAAATATTTAACTCAATTTATAAAAAGGGGCCTAGCTTAGACAAAACAATGAGACATAAGTCATTTTAATACCCACTCCAAAAAGGTAACGGTCGAATATATCTCACCCAAGGTTTTACATGGAACATTAGGATTTTTATGAAAGCTAAGGTAAAACCCAACCTTAGGTTCCTCCCAAACAATGTAACAAGCCAAGAAAAGGGAAAAACATAAATGGAATTCAAAGAACAAGATTTGAAACTCCATCAAATCCACCATGATGCACACCAATCCACCAAGTTACAGTTCCAAGACAGTGGGTGGATTGGTGGATGTCATTTCTATTTAGCCCTCAAACCCTTACACAGGCACAACAGGGCAGTCCTTGTATTTGATTGTTTAATCCCACAAAACAGTGATTGAGAACTTCAAAACAAATACAAATGAAAGGGAACGCATGTATTTATCTACACCAATGATCTCAGAGCATTTCAAGCTTGTATGGATCCATACAACACAAAAGAACTTCAAAAAAATTGTAAAAACACAGAAAATTGCTTCAAGAATGTGGTATATGATATGAAATTTTGGTATCAACTCCTCCAACAATTGCAATGGGATGGGAATACAATATGATAGAAATGGGATTAAAAATGCATCGTTTGAAGCATCAAACCAATATGTAAAGATGAAAGAAAGTGCTAACCCCTTAAACTGAAAAAGTTTCTTTTAACTTTAAGTTTGTTGGGTAGCCAATTCTTTTAAGTTATCAAATCCTACCATCATACATAATCAAAATGTTGTTGTTTCAAATGACTATGAGCACTAAATTTCACTATTTGAAGATGTTGAAACCTTGTCATAAAGAATTAGAACATTGATGCGACCACTCATTCTACCTTAAAACATACCAAAAGTCTCCTAGCAATTAGACATAGGAATATTTAAGATGACTTAAACATTTTTTATTGCCAAAGCATAAACTTATGATGACTTTACCAGGCCTAGTACACACTCCCTCCCCGTTAACCACTTAAACATATGGAAATTAAATATAAATTTGCTCCTATTTTTAGTCATGTAGGTGTCCAATAAACCACTTGGTGGTCTTTCCCTTCAATTTTATTTACTTGAATGAAGAGCAAAAGTCCTTTGATTACAATTAGAGAATACATTTGACGCCTTGGTTGTGTAACTGGTGGACCATAGTCACATTTAACACTTGTTACAAAGTTTGGGAGTTAAAATGTTAAGTAGATTTGATTTGTGATGGACACATTTGGACGGTAGTAACAATAACTTGCAATCTATCAAGACTTGATTACCTTATAACTTGTTAAATTCTAGCGATGAAATGATAGATTCATCATAATGTCACCTTTGGATCACATCACCATGAAAGAACTTCATCCAACATCCTTATGAGTGCAGGTACCACCAAATAGGTATTTTTCAGATTTGTCTTCCTCGAGCAAGGGAAATTCAGGAAGAGAAGAGGAAAGTGAGACATGTAGTAGGTCTAAAAGAGGGAGACCAACTAGAGGTCAAAATATTAGAAGAAAATTTCGTAAACGCATGGAATTTTTTCTTGTTGAAGGGGGGTCATGTTCTTATGATGATAAGAGCATAGGCGACATCAAGGTGCCCTTGAGGTACAAACATCTATGGAAACAATGGGTACCCAAGGAACTTCCTCCTATAAACACTGATCTTTGTGTCAACGAGAGGATATATCGCATAGCACCATCGTCATTACATGGTTTGGGCCTATTTTGCATGGACGGCATAAAGGTCTGTTACAAAAAAGTTACTGAGTTGATGGAGTATGTTGGACCCTATTATAGTTACAAAGATTGGATGCAACTGGTTCGATATACACGAAGTATGCGTAGGTATGCACTATCAGCAAATTATATAAAACTCAAAGATAAAGATCAAAATAAAGGAGTGGCTAGGTACATTGACGAGAGGCCAAAAGCATCAGAGAATATTGCAGGGTTTATAAATAGTAAATGACCTGGGTCAACAAATAAGCAACCCAATTATATATTCGAGGCGCGAGAGGGAAATCGTGTATTCGTATGTGCGATAAAATTAATAACTACAGGGGAAGAGTTGATAATCAATTGCAATTTGAATCACTTAGATACAAAGACAATTACTATGGGGGTGGTATGTACTATATACCATTTTACCCAACCTCCAATTAATGACTCCAATATACCATTTTATTATTCTATTTTTTTTGTAAGTCTATTGGTTTCATTTCGGTAATGTTTTTTATATTTAATTTTTGTCATAGCAGGACATTGATCATACAAGGAAGGCTCCGGCCCAGAGCACAGATTGCGATCCATCTTCAGGCGCTTCTATACGACAGGTTTACCTCATTGTAATTGTACAAATTAGATACAAGCAAAAAAATTATTATTATGTTTTTTTCATGAGTTTATTGGGTTAATTTCGATAATATTTTTAATATTCTTGTTGCGGTTGGCTGATCGGGGAAAGGCACCAGCAGTACAGGAGAACATCCATATGGAGGTATAGTCACCATTATGCGGTGATGACATCGCATTTTCCACAAACCCTATAGATATGATGAGGAAGGCCCAAAAAAAATACAATCAAAAAATCCTTAAGTTGGTATTCGTAGTGCCTCAAACAGATGAGATAAGAGAAAGGGTTAAAATATTGTCTGAGAGAGCACAAAACTTGCAAGTAAGCTGTCATAAGATCTTTAATTATAACATAAGTTCATTCATGGTTTTATATTTTATACTTTTTTGTCATGAACTAAAATATGTGTTGTTTTTATAGGATTATTTGCATCCTCATCATGATGTTGGGCATGATCAAGGTACTACAAGTGTTTCCCGGGAAGTAAGGGATGGTACAAGTGTTAATCCTGATCTTCTTGCGCATACAACACATCATCCGGCCCCATCATCCGTGCCTATCTTGTCAACTGAAATGTCAGCAACACATACCATGCAGGCATTCGGTAGTCCACCGTCTGGCAACGAACACATGTCACTACATGTGTCAGTACCTGTGGATATAGAGGCCGCTAGTACTGGTGATGTTTTAGCAACATTTCCTGGATCTTCCCGTATTACTAGTACGGGAACATTGCCGGTCACATTTGTGGTGATCGAGGATTTCCTTCCCATAAAGATAGAGAAGGTCCCAAGCACTTTAAAATAATTTAATTATTATTATATATAATCCAATTGAAATTTACTTATTGATCACTCTTTATAGACTAATGATCCCATGATCATTTTGCAGGAAAAGATTTTTTTTATAAACATCTGAGTGATATTACATGGAGCTCTTCGAGCCCACCCTACGTACACAGTGGAATGCCCAAAATCAAGATTTAAAAGATGAGCTCATTAACCATTTAGTTGTGTTGTTCGGTGATAAAACATTCAACTGAACCAAGGTCCTTAAGAAAGTTGGTACCTATCTAAAGTATGTGAGGGACCAATATAGGTCACATTTAGAGAAGAAAAGAAAGTACGAGCGTCTCCCAATGATTCCAGAAAAGGAGTGGAAGGACTTGGTGTCGAATGGAAAGGAGAAGGCTGAAAAGAAGAAAGGAAAGACACCACCGGGCCAAGCAAGGTATGTGATACTATCAACAATTTAACTATATATTGATTACTCTTTCTTTTTACATAATCTAACGTATTTCAATTTTTTCATAGGCTACCCGACACATCGAAGGCAACAAAGGCAAGACTAGAAAAACATGGGCAACACAAACTTGGCTCTAGTGGTTATATGAAAATAGTCGTATGATTTATAAGTATCAATAAATGAAATATTGCATCCAAATAATAAATTACAAACAATTTTGGTTTTATCACACCATAGAAGCAAAATTCATGATCACATGCAAAAATGCAGGGCTTTGATTTCAACAGAGTGCCCACAGAAGAGGACCTGAAGATTGCCTTCCACCAAGGCTATGGAGCCCTGACTGAACAACTAAGAGTCTCGACTGGGAAAACACAATCTTCCACTGCATCCAACATGTAGGTAAATAAACTCAATAAATTTTATTTCAAATTGAATACTTGTGCAACCTGTTCAATATTAATTTCCACCATAATAATGTGCCTATTTGTTTTACACAGATAAGCAATGATAATACTGCACATGACATTGGAATGCAACCTGGTGAGGGTGGAGCACAACCTATCGATGAAGGCCATGGTGTGCATCGCGGTACTGGATGTATTCATGTGCTATACAAAATGTTGTATGGATTAATACAATTAAACATCTTTAATTGTATTTGGTGTATTAATCAATGTAACCTTTCGTGTTTCAACTTTAGAGCATGTAGAGCGTGATCAACGTGTTGAGCATGATCAGGCTAGACAAGATTAGGAACATGATGTGGCTCCATCAGGTAAAGAGGATCACTCAAATGTTCTTTTAAACATATTTAATCGCAATTGGTGTATTAATTAATGTAATCTTTCATGTTTCAACTCCAGATTAGGATTTAGAGCGTGTTCAACATGTTGAGCATGAGGCTATAAGACAATATCGGGAACATGATGTGGCCCAATCAGGTAAAGAGCACCACTCTGATGTTCTTTTAATAAATGAAATACATGTAACAATAATAATAAAACATATCAATTTAACATTTCTTTGTTATTGCAGCAGACCCCCCCTTGCAGCCGCGTCCACATTGTGAGTACACGACTAGGCATACATTAAGATCACGAGCAGAGCTTGGAACAACTAAAGGGAGGACAAATGATTTTGAAAACGATACTCCACTTCAGCTTTTTTTAGTTGCAAAAAAGAAACAAAAAAAAAGTGATTGTAATCATATTATGACAACCATATTTTTGATAATATGTAAAAACTGAAAATATGAATGTTATATGTTAATGAATAAATGTGAATATGTTAATGAATAAATGTTATATGTTAATGAATTAATGTTATATGTTATTAATGGATGAGTGAATGAATGTTATATGTTATTAATGGATGAATGAATGAATGAATGTGAATATGTTAATGAATGACTGTTATATATTATTAATGCAGGATGAATGAATGAATGTTATATGTTATTAATGGATGAATGAATGATTAATTTTATATGATCGGGTATGGGGAATTGAGAGTGATGTGGGGGGGGGGGAGAGGGAAATGAGCTTCCACCTTCATGTGGTTGGCCCTGGTAAGTAGAGAATATTAAACTATTCTCAAAACAAAGAGAAGCTCAATAAGGTAAGTAATGCACTTTTCAATATAAGAAATGCATCGTTTGAAGCATCAAATCAATATGCAAAAATGAAAGAAAGTGCTAAATTTTCACTATGAACATTGTGTTGTGTGTGGATTTGGATCATAATGTAATGTTTTTTTATTTTATTTTAGTGGTCTCTAAAATTTGACTTTTGTGCATAACAGGTTAGTGGAAAATTTGACAGCTCTGAAGGGTTTAGAGGCTCAATTGAGATAGATACACGGATATTTGGATCTTTTTGTTGATGTGAGGCTTCCACTTAACCATGAAATTTTGTACCATTTGCAGGTATGCTAAAATATATCTAATTACATTCATTCAACTTACTGTAATATAATATCTGACAAAAATCTCCTTTTCATTATACTTACATGGATTTTCATGCCCTGTTCCAAAGCATATGTTTTAAAACAGGAAAGAAGGATGTTGGCAAGGGTTAAGGAATTTGGCTTTACACCTGCCAATTGCATAGTTTACTTCATTCATCCAGCATATTGCCTATGTGTTTCACAATTGTTGGAATCATATACTATAATTACATAACTAGTAAAATTAAAATATGTAAGTTTCAAATATGGCATTACATATCTTTATATGAATTTTTGAAAGAAAATATCAAAATGGAGAAGTAGTAACAAAATAATCTGCATAATTTCTAAGAGATCAGGTAATTTTTTTGCAGAGTTATCTTGAATATATTTAAGACAAAAGTAACTTATAGAGATTGAAGCAGAATATCGGTAGTCTAAAATCACCAGTCAACACATCTTAGTAGTATTTCAATTCAAGAGAACTAGGTCCACTATCCATTAGCCAGTAAAACACATAAAATCAATTCATAAGATTATTCTGTTCTAATAGGGTTGACTGGTTGCTTCTTTCTTTTTGATTGTCAAGAAGTCATCAATATACACTTGGTTTTCCCGCCTTCTCTTGCCTCGTGGCCAGAGAGTTTCTGCAAAAGGCATCAAAGTAACCTTCAAGATTGACAATGGCAATGAGTACAAGGTCAATATAACTTAATGCTAATTGGGTATGATTTTATTTGTTCAAGACCAATTTAGATTCATTTTCTGATCACACTACTTTTATTTACATTTATGTTTTTCTAATATCCATTTTCCTTTACATTCATATTCTTTTATACATATTGTGTTTACAATAATGTTTTCCTTAATTTAATCTAGGGGAGAGGACCTAGTACCTGAGCAACTTTCAATGTCATGCTGTTAGGATTTACTGTGAAGCTAATCCAAAGTTTTTCATTGCTGCTTGAGGCCATATTGCAGTGTTTTCTCTAGGAAGCCCACATGATCCCCATCAGGTATCTTCTTTTTGTAGTCTCTAAATTTCTTAGAAGAAATCAACAACTAGTTTGTCTAAATGTGGCTCCTTGTTTACACATTAATATCTCTTTTGGTAGCAATGGATCAAATTGGATTCATGGGGTCTTAAAGAGAAGGCTCTCAAACATGGATATCAAGAGTAGGACCAAGTAAAACCATTCATAATCATGCTCATATTGTTTTATTGACTGTCTAAGAGCTAAGTATCTAGGATAACATTCTGTATTTTTCTATTGAATTTTCAGAGTGAGAATAATTTTGGGTTTGCAATCCTATTTTTTAGTACACTAGCTAAGTATCCAAGATGCACTGCAGGTACTCTTTCTCACCAAATTACTCATTTTCCACAAATTTAGATTCTAGTGTGTAGTTTAATATTCACTAGTTTGATTTTTTTCTTTTTTAGCAAAATTAGAATCCACTTCGTAGGTTGTGCTTGTTGTCCATGACAATCCCCTTGATCTCATGACTCATCATAGGTTTTATCTTTTGCTCCAATTATTGATCAACATCAAATGTGGCCATCATAATATCATCCATAGCCTCCATATTCTACAATTATTCATTGCTCATTTCTCATACATAGTAACCAAATAATGCAGGCCTAGAGCTTGGACTACAAATGTATGCAAAAAATGATAAATCCTTGCCTCTGTAAGCCTAATTAAACATAACAATTGACATGTTGTTTGATATTTTAAACAGTCATATGACTGTCCTTTTTCTACCATGTAAACACTTACTCAATGCGTACAATAATCTATTGAAATGCAAAATTGAATGGCCTCTTAACTCTTGACACTAATGTCATTGCATTTGTCCAAACAGGGTTAATCATATTGTGATCTAAATTTTCATAATGAAGTCTTCCAATCTGTCCTTTAAATCTGAGCATTGATGACAATCCATCTTGTCTTTTACTACCCATATTAAATGCTCATGGTCTTGGCACATCAACTTTCTCTCTTTGATTGACCTGTCCTGATGTCCTGTCATTATCCCTATGGATGCATTTTGGTGCCTCCTACTACTTTTATATATCGCCCAGAGTCACCTCAATAAGTATTTTGATCCATTTATATCTTCATTGACAAGAGATCATGGATCGCTAGGATATTCTATAGTTTCCCCAACATGGTGAGTCTCCCCGATGATTATTCTTTCAATCTCAACTATGTCGCCAAGATTCCTGCCGATGTAATCTTATCAGCGTCACATAGCGGGTCGGGTAGACATTCAGAACTTACTCCGATGGTATATGTCTTGCCGATATGCTTCCCTCGTGCTTCGTCGATGAGACAAGATGTGTATCTCGCCGATGAAACATCATCGCTAAGACCGAAATCCAGTCCTCCCGATATATCTTCTCAGGCAATTTTGATCACTATAATAGTCTTGATCTTTCACTGATATGCCTACATTTCAATGAATAGTTTTTAAAATAAAAAATTTCATTGTTTCGTCGAAATTGTGACGAACCGAAAAAAACGTCTGACGATTCTACAATGTATCCAACGAACTTTCACCGTAATGACTTGCCTATTTCATTGCGAGTGTGACGAACTTTCACCGTAATGACTTGCCTATTTCATCATGAGTTCGACGAGCTTATGTTGTTAATCCGACAGTTTGGCAAAGGTATGTCGCCCGTGCTCCGGGTGCGGTTCGTCGCTAGAGCGACGACACTGTCGTCTCAGTTCTAACGAATGTATGTCATTGCTCTGACGCTTCAGCGAAGGTATGCCACCCGTGCTCCAGGCACTGTTCGTCGCAAGACCGATGACATTGTCGTCATGGTTCTGATGACTGTATGTCGCTGCTCTGACACTTCAGGGACGGTATGCTGCCCGTGCTCTGGGTACTATTCATCGCTAGACCGACGACACTGTCGTCTCCGTTCTGACAACTGTATGTCACTGCTCTGACGCTTCAATGAAGGTACACTGCTCGTGCTCTGAGTATTGTTCGTCGCTAGACCAACCACACTGTCGTCATGGTTTCGACGAATGTATGTCGTTGCTCTGATGCTTCAGCGACAGTATGTCACCCGTGGTCCAGCCACTGTTCGTCGCGTGATCGACGAAGTGGGCGTCGTGGTTCTTACAAATGTACATCGCTACTCAGATGCTTCGATGAAGATATGACGCTCGTGGTCCGGCCACTGTTCGTCACGCGATTGACGAAAAGGGCATCGTGGTTCCAACGAATGTATGTCGTTGCTCTGACGCTTCGGCGAAGGTATGTTGCCCGTGGCCCGGCCACTATTCATCGCGCGATCGACGAAAATGGCATCATGGTTCCAACGAGCTTGCATCGGGAGGTCGACGTTATACAGTTCATCGGGATATAGACGAAAAGTGAGCGACGGCACTGATTTCTGCGATTCGTCGGTCGATCAACAATAGATCGTCGAAATTCCGACGAACGACCGTCGAAAATTGGGGTCAAATTCATTAGTGATTCCATAAACTATCGATTTATACTATGGATTTTAGATGCCTAGTCAACCCAAATTAATAAGGACATTGGGTCAAAAATAGTAGAAATTTTAAAGTATCAATCCAAGATGGGGAGCAAAAAAATATTTTATTATTTGATGAAATAAGAAAAAGAAATTGAAACAATTTTTCTAATGCACAGTTCTAAAAAATTGTTATAGCAAGCAAAAAAAAAGAACATGTGCTAATAAAAAAAGTTATAGCCCAACCAAACTAAAAAATAACTTACTAGAGAGATTTACATTTTAGATTTTATATCTATGTTTTATTGTAGACATATCCCTCTATTTTAGAACAAAACCAAAAAATAACTTACTAGAGATTTACATTTTTTATTTTATACCTGTATTTTATTGTGGACATATCCCTTTATTTTAGAACACTCAATGAGCTCAATTTAAGGACCCTTAGGTCCTCACCTAGATGTAGATGTCAAAATATGTGTTGTTTTAGATGCAAGAGTCTAAGTGTATGGGAATTTAAGTTGAGTATGGGTTAAAGTTTAATTTTAAATATTGTAAATTTAACATATTTTTTAATTATATATAATAAAAATATTTGAGTCTAGCTACAAAATTCTATCATCTTAGATTTGATTATTAATATCACTAGACCATGTGGAATTCACATATATAGGGCTCAATCAAATAAACTAATGTAAGATGGGGTAAAATCAAATAGCATAGACTAAGTGACAACCAAACACTTCTAAGCTATTAACCTCATCCAAACAAGAGAATACAAACAAATGGAGAATAATAAGCTAAAAGAATTCAAATCAAATACTCCCCTTTGAAGTTGTTTCACTTCTCTTGTCTCTCATATTTCTTCTTAAGCCAATATTGCCCTCAAATTTCTTGTTGAAGTTGTGCAAATACCTGCAAATAGTAAGCAAAAAAGCTGGAGATAATGGTTGTTAACTCAAAAATGGAGGAGAATGGTCTCTTTTATAGACAACCATTCGAATGAACGGACGAGATTGATCTTCTAGAAAGATTCTAATATCAACAGATGAGGATGCATGAGAGGGAGGTTACGAAACGGATGGCCAAGATCAAGTTTCTAGAAAGATTTCTAGATCAACGGTGGAGAATTGATGCACCAAAAAGAGGTGGGCAATGAAGGCTATAACGCCGACGGCTATGACAGAACATGAAGGCTTATGACAAAGACGGCTATGATAGAAATAAAGGCCATGAACATGGCATCTTTGACCAAAAGAGGTGCATAAATAATTTATTTTAAATTATTTATTCGAAAATGGAGGAGAGGGACAAGTGGAAGATAAATAATTTATTTGAATTATTTATTTGGAGAAAATGAAAAAGGAGCATTTAATTAGATTAATCAATTTAATTAAATGGGGAGATGAAAATGGAACATTAAATAATTAATCTTGAGATTAATTATTTAATAGGGGGAAATGACAAGGGATAGTTAAATAATTTTGATAATTATTTAACTATAGAAGAATTAAAAGACCATGAATAGATAAATAATTAGTGGTAATCATTTATCTATAGACGAAAGGTGATAAAGAAATAATTAAATAAATAATAATTCATTTAATTATTGAAGAAGAGGGGGGATTAGTGATGCAATTTATTTATTTAATTGATCAGGATAGAATAAAGATTAGAAAGTGAATTAATTAAAAATTATTTAATTAATAGAAGAATATGATAGAACATTATTCAATTATCGAAAGATCACGACTAGGAAAAATGATGCTTGCTAACTTAGGACATTTTTTAGTGTCTAAATTTTTCCCCTCTTTGACATAATGTAGTTCATCGTGTTGTGTCAAAGAAATTTAATTCTGAAATATGCCCTAGTGTAAAGAGAAAGGGGAAGAATGACCAGGAGGGTTGTGATATGCCCCCTCGAGAGGACAGGTGGGTTCAAAGAACACGAATGTGTTCTCGAAATAGAAGATAAGACTAAAGGATGAAGGATAGAAGAAATTTTAGCATGAAGGAGATGGATGTTAAGGGAGATGGGATGTTAGCGCGAAAAGGGGAAAAGATAGATAGGAAATGATAGAGGAACCAACTTTCATGCTTACATTTTTATATTTATCATCATTGGGCGTAAAAAAATGTCACACATGGACCAAAAACACCATGATATGACATAAACCAAGGTGTGAAAGGTGACCATTTGTGAGAGACAAGCAGTTCAAAAGATAGAGCCAAAAGACAAGGAATCCCCTAGCTCATACTAAGGATCCAATTATCACAGTCTTTTTGCCAAGGCAAACCACAAACACCAAACAAAGAAAAGAGGCCATGATCCATCATCGTCCCTCTAAATCCATTGATAGGACATCCTCGAGGAGACTAGTAACATGACCCAAAACCAATCGAAAATATAAGAAAATCTAGACCAACAAAGTGTTTGCCAAGATAGTGTTTGCTAGTGATAATGAGGATTGTCTAATTGATTGATTAGGTTGACCAAGACGACCGAGTTGATTGATAGGTTGACAAGGATTGATAAAATGATTTGATTGACCATGCCTAGCCTCAGGAAGGAAACATCTTGATGAAGGCAAGATTTATTGACCAAGCTAATAAGATTAATTGGTGTGACAAAGTTAGTTTACAAAGATGAAAATTTGATTGAATCGATAGATTGACAAAGATTGATTAACAAATTGACAAAAACTGACAGATTGATCATTTGTTTGATGAAGATTGATTATGACCAAGTGATGTGATGATACCCAACCATAGGAAGGACACATCATGCTTGAGGTAGAGGACACATCTGATAAAGTTGACCAAGTGACAAATGTTGACAAGACACCTAACTGCAAGGACATATCTTGCTTAAAGTGAATGACAAGGTTGAGAAAGTCTAATCCCAGGAAGGATGCATCCTGATAAAAGACAAGAGATAAGAACGAATGAGACAAATGACATAATGCCCTATTCCAGCCGAATGACCAAGTTGATGGATGATAAGATAATTATTTGATGTTTCATTTATTTGTTGTTCTGTGATGTAGTTTGAATGATGATTGATTTCAGACCAAGGAAACGACCTGACTCGATGAACCCTAAAGGACTTGACCTAGGGGGCCTCAAGGGATCATTGACAGATGGCCTTGCCTATGTAGCAGTGCCCAGAGACCTTGTAGTTTGACATGACTTGACTTTATCTTATTTGACAAAATATTGAGTCATGATTTTATTTGGACAACCTAAAGGGACTGACCTAATGCCTTGAGGGCTCATTTAAGATGAGACTTTCCTATGTAGAAGATGCATAGAGACAATGTATTTCGACCACTCTAACAAAACTGACTCAGACTCAGACTCTGTCTTTTAGATTTTTGAAGCTTTTTGATGTTTTTGGATTTTGAAATGTTTTGATTTTTTTGGATTTTTTTTGTTTTATAATTTTTTGGGATTTTTTCAAGACATTTTATGATTTTTATAGATTTTGAAGGTTTTAAAAGGTTGATACCATGTATTATTTCCCATGAAGTTGTAAGTCAAGGAATTTCCCCCAGTCAGGTATAGGACCAATTTACTATGTATGAGGGGAAGTGGCAAATGCAACGGGGGATATGAAAGCGAAGGATGCTAAATATCGGTCATCTTTAGGCCATGGAAAGGATGTCACTTATTATGGATGATAACTATAAGGATTGTATAAAATGCATGTGAAAGATACCCACAATCAACTAGGTAGGCATGCACAAGGATCCAAGGACAAACATAATCTTGCCCCTAGTCAAGCTGAAAACCAATCGATAGGTGATGATGATGATGACAACGTTGTTTGATATGGGAAGGACACATCCCAAAACAACATGAGGATTGGGAAAGACATATCTCTTTGATGATGATGTGACTAAAGGATCAAGGTCTACAGCAAGGCTGGGAACAAAGCCATGAATGTTTTGGATGATGCGCTAGAGTGCATAGCAAGATTGTATGGATTAGGCTTGTTGCATTTGAAATGACCAACATTAGGACTAGATGGGATTATGGAGGAAACTTGGATAAATGGATTAGAATCTTTAAACCAATGACAAGGGAAACCAAGTCCAACAATAGGTATGAAAAGATAATGGATTGATTTTGGCAAAGGATAGGAGACATAAGGATTATTGGATGGAAGAATTAGGATATGATCTCCAAGGACTATTTCGCATAGGAATAATTTATTTTCTCCAACATATGGTTTTGGATAAATTCTACGAAAGTAATGATATTTCATGGATAGTGTATAACCAAAGGATACACATGTCAAGAATTTTCCCAAAGCATGATTTATATTTGTACCCCATTTCTTATCAAGATCAAGTTAGGTGGGAGAATGGATGGAAATGATATAGATTGGATAGATAGATGGAAATGTTATGAGAAAGGCATGGGAAATGAGACAACTTGCCCCCAAGTATAATGGTCGACATAGATAAAAAAAATTACACATGATGCATGTTTGTCAGGTTTTCATCATGGTACTTATCCAGAGCACCATAAAAATTGTTTTCACTATTGGACGATATTTTTTCTCTTTACTATTTTTTTTCTTTTTTTTTGATGTCATACAAGATGCCTGTTTTCTAAGTTTTCATCAGGATGACAATTTTTTTGATTTTTTATATCGACTTGATGTTTTGTATGATTGTTGATTGTTCTAAATCCTTTGATGGTGTTGATGTAGATACTGGTGTCATGAAATGCCAATAGTGACCTTTATAGAGTAGTTGTCTTATCAGGATCATAGCACTTGCATACAAATGATCGATGTCATTGTGATCCTTTTTGATACTAGAGTTGGCCTTATCATAATACACACATCACAATAGAGTGCCATGAGAGTCCTTATGATAAAGAGTTGCTGCCAACATGTGACGGATTTGTGATGTGGGATTTTTAGACTTTAGGCGAGATGTAGGATTATGATGGATGATGGTAGGTGTGGATGGACTATTTGGTGTTTTGGATGTAGCAATTTTTATTTTCCAAACTTGTGATGGTGGATGATGGAGTTTGGAATTTTTATTGGGATAGCGTTTGGAACCAACACCTTTATATGCCCTACTTGAAGTTTGCAAGGTACACTTTGTGTGGCGTTGAACATAATTAACCAGTTCAATATAGTCAATGGAACGATTGGACAACATAATCATACTTGTGTCTCAGGGAAAACTTTAGTGGTGAATCTTCACCAATTGGTGAATTCTAGGAATCAGGCAAATCAAAATTGGTGAATTTATCGTATCCAATAGGGTGTTCAAATCGCCCGGATTTCACGAACTATTGATCGAATGCATGTCCATTCGCCAGTGGTTTTTTTTTATGAGGCATGTTTAGGTAATAAATTCGCCATAAAAAACTACGTGTTTCCAATGGACTGATTAATATTTTCGCCTAGAATCCCAAGGAGCATGTCATAAAACACCGACATATTCGCCAATACTATTAAAACAACATTCTATGAGGACCTATTTCGCCAATTAAAATTTACAAATAGTTGCTTGTGAAGACCCATTTTGCCAATTAAAATTTAAAAATAGTTGCTTATGAGGACCTATTTTGCCAATAATATTTAAAAATAATTACATTCGAGGACACATTTTGCCTTGAAAATTACAAGGTATCGTTGTATAAGCATGCAGGATTCGTCAAATTTTTAACATACCATTTAAAAATCCCACGGAATTCGCCAAATATGGATTGATATAAATACAATTGAAACTGTTATTTGTTCTTACACATTTTGTTCAGTTCTGAGGTTCTACTTCTCGATTCAGAAGTCAGCGAAACCCGAAAACGTAGACTCAAAGGTGAGTGATCATTTCTTCATACTATTATTAGTTATTAGTTATAATAATAAGATTTCTTTATTTGTTTTCCATTCTTGCTTCAGTCTTAAACATGATTTTGAGTAGGGAATGGGATCTATATTCTCTGTCGATTTGTCCTTCTTAAACAAGAATACATTTTTTCCAGCTTTTATTCGAAGTGAGATATCAATATGTTGAGCAGCAAGGGTAAGACTCTTGAGGGTAATGAAGAGACTAGGAGGCCATCAAGACGCCCAAAACGTGGAGGTACTGTACAGTCTTACTTTGGAATTGGAAAAGCTTCTAATCTATTAGATCAAGGTGGAGCGTCATCATCAACTCTTCCACCAAATATTATTGAAGATGGCATTGACAATACCTCACTGCCACAGGAAGGTCAAGGTGAGATTATCATTGAGTTAAATCAAAATCTATCAAATGAGGATGGAAATACTGCAGAAGATGTTCCAAGGGATACCCTGGTTTGCCAAAATGAGATAATTGAATTGGATGAGGATGTTGTTGGTAGCAAGAAAAGAAAAGGCAAATCAAAATTGGGGCGCGAGTGGGAAATGACAAGGAATTTTCAAATTGGTTGGTTGTCGAAGTACCCATTCCTTGAACCAGTGGGGGTATCAAACGGAAATGATATTGAAAGGGCAACAGAGGTCAAATGTAAGATTTGTAGTTGGAAATGTGGAAGAGACAAGACGATGCAGCTAAAGCTTGACACTATAGAAAAGCATATCGGTAAATTTTACGAAAAACAAATCATAGACGGAAAGGAACAATCAGTCATACAATGGAAATCAAAGGAAGAATGTCTTCATGTTAAGTATGTCACAGATTATGGAGAGCATAACCATAGAATTTCAAAGATTAAAAAATGCGAAGGTACACTTGAGACTCATTTTGGAAAAGCCATGGCAGCAACAAATCTGTCAAAAACTGTTCAAATGAGTGTTTTTTTTTTCATATTTTGTCCAGGGGGCGTCCTATGACAGACTACCCATAATATTTTGATTTATTATCTTATTTGATGTTCCCCACTTTCCCTTCTCACATTAGTCATTAAATGTTGGATGGGAATGGGCGAACTATCTTGCTGCAGTGGAAAAGAAATATTTAAAGGAGAAAGTAAAAGAGTCAAATTTCATTGCATTATCTTTAGATGAAGTTACTGCAGTAGACAATACTTCTTGGGTTTGTATGCATTTGTATACTATAGAAAAACATGTTTTCCAAGCTCATCTTCTTTGTGTTCATAAAATGAAGGACAATTCAACATCCAAAAATCTATTTAAACTAGTCAAGAAATCTTTGAATGTAATTGCAGGTATGGATGAGTTGACAATTGCCAAAAAGTTGGTGTGTGTAGGAGCCGATAGAGCTACAGTGATGCAAAGTCAAAGGAGCGGTCTTTGCACAAAGTTACAAACTACTTGTGCACCATACATGCTTGGCATTCATTGTTTGGCCCACATAATGAATTTAGCATTCAAAATTGTAAGCAAGTGTCCTACAGTATCAAAAGTTGAAAATCTAGTTTGTGAGATCCACGCATACTTCTGCCGAAGTCCCAAATGTTTCCTTGAATTTCAACATTTTTCTAAGGGAATAACACCTGGAAACAATCTTCTCAAGGATGTCAATACCAGATAGATCTCCCTACATGGACCAGCACAACGAGTTCTTTAGAATATCAATCCTTGATTGGAGTGATGTACGAGCATCACGGCACAGTAGACAAAGCTCATGACCTCTTACATAGGTTAAGCGATATAGATACACTCTTGACTTTAGCTAGTCTTCTCCCCATGCTGGATGAGATGAACAATCTTGTGAAGAAAACCCAATACAGAACTATGTATATTTATGAATATGCCAATCTACGTAAACTTACATGCTTGGCCCTCAATCATCTATATCTAGATCTAACACAAGAAGGCACAAATTATTTGATGTGGCAGAAAATTACTGATTTGAATAATCCTGATAATTATTTACAGTTTAATGCAAGCAGACACTTATGTATCTGTGTACGTGGATATGAGATACCAATGTACCATTGTAAGACAGCCAGGCACTCTAGAAGAGAAGTACCTATTAACGAGGAAGATTTTAATGGCATTGTTAAATATGTTAGTGATAATTTGAAGGAAATTACAAAATCTCTTTCCTCAAAGATTCATTAAAGATTCCCTTGACATGAAATACTTGAAGCCATGGGTATTGTGTATCCTCAATTTTGGGTAAACCGAGATAACCCAAAATATTTTCATGATCAAGTAAAAATCTTGATCGAATAGTTTTTGAAAGAGGTAACATACAATGAGTAGACAATAGAAGGAATTTTAAATGAAAATAAGCTTAGAAAGCAATGTGGGAGTTTTGCAACAGTTATGAGGGACCAGTATAAATCCATGGGCAAGGAGAAGGCCTTTGAACCGGGATCAATAAAAAAGGTTTGGACAAGCTTAGGTCAGAGTGAAATATTGCATGGTTTGATGTCAGAATATTTCAAACTTGTTGATTTATGTCAAACAATGATATTGGGGTCGGTTGAAGATGAGAGAGTTTTCAGTACATTGGGGTTTTTGAAATCAAAGTTAAGAAACAAACTGGACAAGAATTCGGAAAATTGCTTGAGGATGAAAGGAACTGCGTATAATGTCAAAAAAATTCCTTTTGAAAGGGCACTCACAATCTAGAGGTCCACATGTGAAAGAAGAGGGACTAGGTTGTGCAACACAAGCTCTGCAATTCCAAGTGTTGTCGGTACTGGTGGTAGTGGCAGTGGTAGTGGGCCTGGGACAGATGACAATGTTATTGAAATTCACACAAATCACACAATGAATGTTGAATTTGAGACACAGGCCAAAGAAAGTGAAGAGAAAACTCAGAATCAAGATGACTCTTTTACTTTATCTCAAGATGAGCATCGGTTTGATGACCCTAACTTTGTTTGGGAAATGGAAGAGAATTAGCAGGTTTTAGGTATTTTTACTGCACTTCATGAATCAGTTTCCATTGTTCCAAAGTCCAAACTGTAGTTGATGATATTTTATATTGTATTCAATGAACATTGAAATTGTGAATCATTGCACTTCATGATATCTTATTTTATATTGCACTCAAGCACTGCATGAATCATATTCCAAACTGTAGTTGATGATTTTTTATATTGTATTCAAATAAATTATGAATCATTGCACTTCAGGATATTTTATTTTATATTGCACTCCATGATATTTTATATTATATTGCACTCCATGATATTTTATATTATATTGCACTTCATGAATCATATGCCAAAGTCAAACTGCAGTTGATGATATTTTGCCAAAGTCAAACTGCAGTTGATGATATTTTATAAATTATATAGTATTCCATCATCCATGAAATTGTGATATTAAAATTTAAATTTGATCTCTTAAAAGGAAATTTATTTTTTCTTTACAAATAAACTAGCCTCCACTGAGTCCACCCCACTTATCTTCCACATATCAATAATCACAAAAATAAACGATGCTTTGATTTTATGATTCATAAATTATGAACAATGCAAATTGTAGAAATTTGTGTGACAAGATCCATATTATAGCCTACATTGCATCCATAAACAAATTTGAAATTTCGTAGTGACGCAGTCCTTCCCCCAATTCCTAACAAAATTCAATACCATCGGCCTAGCAATGCTTCATCGACAAAACCCCCATCACAGTCCTGTCGATGGCCCGATGAAAATACCTCACAACCTAGTATCGGTGTAACAATACTCTATCGTGCTAACTCCTAAGGTGCTCTCCCGATATACTGATAGAGTCAATTTGTCAACAAAAGTAACCATGGGCATGAATTATCGACTTTTATCAATAATCACAAAAATATATCACACTTTGATTTTATGAACAATGTAAATTGTAGAAATTTGTGTGACAAGATCCATATTATAGCCTACATTCACATTGCATCCATAAACAAATTTGAAATTTCGTAGTGACATAGTCCTTCCCCCATTCCTAACAAAATTCAATACCATCGGCCTAACAATGCTTCATCGGCAGAACCCCCATCATAGTCTCATCGATGGCCCAATGAAAATAGCTCACAACCTAGTTTGGTGTAACAATACTCTATCGGGTTGAATCCTAAGGTGTTCTCCCAATATACCGATAGAGTCAAGTTGTCAACAAAAGTAACCATGAATTATAACCATGGAATGAATTATTGAATGCATAAAGTATATCGGAGGAACTATGGTGCATTGGGAAACATTATCTGGTGTCCCACCGATAGAACGAAGGGTAAGTGTCCATCGATGGAGAGGGTGGCTATCGGTGAAAGATTGATGTGACATCCCGAGGCATTGTCGACTTCGAAATATTTGAATTAAATGTTCTTCTTCAATGACAAGACTGAAAGACGGTCCACGGATGGTGCATTTATGAACCAGAATTGAAGTGAATTATATCACAAGTTGATCGCATAGTTGTTAAAAAATACTGGAAGATTTCACTTAAGGCAAAAGCAGAAAGGCAAAAACTTGGAGTTCTGACGTAGCAAAGACCGATGGACTGTGGAGGCGACTCGGCGAGACTCACGTAAGTACTTCAAACCCAGCTGAGAAGCTATTTTCATCAAAAGCTTAAGATTTAAATAATGGAAGAGAGTACAAACAAACCCAAAGCTAAAAAACAAAAAACCGAAAAGACTAAGACTTTGGATCAACTGGACATTAAAAATCCTAAGAGACTCCTAAATGAAGACCTAATAGATCAATGCCCTGGGTTGGGGCCGAGACCCAAGAGGAGTGCTCAAATGAATCCTTCCATGGATCAACTATGGGACAAACATAAGCGCTTAGGGGATATTTGGACACCACAATGAGGGTACGACCTCTTCATGTACCATTACAAGAAACAATTTAGTTTTCAACCAGTCTACAATTTGTGGAGGTTGAACCTGGGAAGACTTGTGGTGCCCAATGTGTTTGTGAACGCAGAGCTAATTAAAGCTCTTGCTATCATATATGACCCCAAGAAAATAACTATTCAGTCATATGGCGGGGGTGACATGCTTGTTATTTCTAAGGATCTCATTTCTAATGTATTTCAGTTAGAGTGTTCACTGAATTTATCATTCACAGTCAAATATATCTTGATAGAGTATCACCACATGGATACCAGCTATAAGAGATGGAAATTACCTTTGCATAGGCCCAAGGATGAAGGAGGCCAACTCAGGAGGTTCTCTAGCAGTGAAATCCTTTCCATGAAGATTTGTTCGAAGAGTATTTTCGATACACCTATTATTCAACTGGTCAGGTTTTGGGAGTAGAGGTTTTGTCTCTCATGTCGATTGCCCCAATGGTCTTAGTTGCAGACATACAGAGCAAGGATGCCAGGCCATTTGATTATGCTAGCTACTTGGCCAACGCCCTACATCGAGGGCTTGAAAAGATTAAAAATAATAGTGATAATATTAATTTTGAACACTATTCTTTGCTTATGCATTTGATTTTGTACGAGGAACAAGTCAGAGGGGTCTGGAGTGAAGAATTAAGGATAAAAGATACAAATGAAAATGGAGATTTTAAACCTGTACAAATGTGGACTTCATTGTGGGACAGTCGATTTGGTAGGTCTCATTACCTTTATTTTGAAGATTTTTTTGTAAAACCATTGATGAAGTTGTTGGGATATCTGTGCAATTATAACCTATCCCCAGAAGTACAAAGATTTCTAAGACCAAAGGAAAATGACCGGAGAAATAAAGTGAATCATAAATGGGGAGACTAGTATGCTTTCCCTGATTGTACAGTGACAAGGGTTTATGGGTTTGAAGGGGCTCCACACTTGATGCCATGAGTAGTTCCTGACCGAATTTCTTATTTAGAAATTGTGAGGCAATTGGCAAAATCCGATTCCAAACACCTCAAAGGACATAGAAAACAATCAATTATGCCCAAAACCTTATGTTTTGGAGACTTTACAGTGGTTACCAATGAAGGATATGGAGAAATTGATGGTAAATTAGCACAGTAAAACCTACCTTTAGGTGATGTAAGGAAACAATTTGATGCAGAAGGTTTTATTCACAAGGTGAGATTATCGTAGGGGCTATCAGGGTATGAACATTTGTTCTCAATCGAAGATGTCATAAGAAACCATGATGAGGCTTCCACCAAGGAAAGAATGGCCGCCTATAACAAGATTATGTTTGCAGAGGAATGGAAGAGAAAAAATGTCCCATCTTATTCAAAAGCATTTGGTGAGATATAGGATCCTTTAACAAGAATTGAGCAACTCATCGCTCATGTCAATGAACTGGTAAAGGATGTTCCCCCAGTTATTTTTGATGCACCTCATGCAACCTATTCAGGAGTACAAGTTGAAGACATAGAGCCCTTGGATTACATACCTTCACAGCCTGCTCCTGAGGTATGTTTTTCTATAGATACTGATATAAGTGAAGAAGAGTAGGGTGATGAAGAGGGTGAGCAGGTCAAACAAATCAGTGCTCCTATGATTGCACAGTACAAGCCCCCTCAAGAGCATAATATTGTAAGATTTGAGGCATCAAATGAACTATTTGATGATGTGAGGGTCAGGGCTGGACAATAGTTTATTTCTGATTGTGTTTTTTTAAATCTTCTAAATTTAAATCATTTGTTTATGAATATAAAGGCAGAAAAATGAGACAACAGATACAGGATATCACTCCTGAACAAGAGACAACCACTCTGGAGGAATTGAAAAGGGAGGTAGAAAAGGAAATGGAGTCCATCACTCCTGAAAGAGGAAGGGAATTGCTTCAAGAAGATGGAGTGTTGCTCTTGCCAGGGTGGGATATTAGCTCTTCAATTGTATTTGATAGCTTCAGAAAAAGAGGGGATAAGACAATTAACTTAACAGAAGAAGCAAGTGACAAAATGTATTCCAGATTTGGGTACAACCCATATGAAGCCACCTTGCTCATTTGGTCACTATATCCCCATGATAAAAGACCTGCTATAATTAGTAATCCAAACCAAGTGTTTGGTCATCTCTTGGTTCAACGAGTAGTGGATACCAACCCTATGGAGATAGCAGAATTGAACATAAATATGGCAAAATTTGCCAAAGCACAGATAGAAAAACTGATTAAGGAAAATGACAAATTGAAGAAGGAGCTAGAAAATCATAGAGAAAGAACATCTTCCTCCTCCACATCAAAGTTGTACTCCCCATGGATTGAAAAATATAAGAGAGTTCTTGATGCATTGGCTGATGCAGCCTATTGGAAGAATTGCCATTTGAAATCCCAGAAGAAATGCAAAGAATTAGAGAAAGAAGTGAAAACCATCAAATATAACACTGTATCTAAAATGATAAAAGAAAGATTCAACAAAATGATGAATTATGCTAATGAATATTGGAAATTATTCAAACAGACACGCATTGCATTGGTGGAGAATGAACGATTGCAACCTAGAATGATGGAGAAAAAAAAGGAGCTCGTAGATAAGAATGCCAAGAAAGGACAAATATTGCTAACATATAACAAGCTGGTAGAATCACATAATGGATATCATAACAAGCTTAGGGAAGATTTCAATTGCTTTGATTCAGTCTCACTCCTGACACTTCATAATGGCATTGAAAATTTGCGAGAATATGATGATTGGAAGGAAGAGCTTGTTGGGTTTCTAACTACTGCGTTGCAAGAAATAAATGATGAGGATATGGTTTTACAAAACACTCATAAGCAACTCGAAAAAATAATGTCTATGGAATATGATATGAAAGAGGTGATCTCTAACATGGACATCTATGTTGAACAGGAGTACATCCATCACCTCTCTACAGTCAATTTGTTTATTAGCCAAACTGTAGATGTGTCAAAATCAGATTCAATGGGACAACCATCATATTCAGAGTAAGAACGCCAGCCGACAACATGATGAGCACCCTATCATGGATTAGAAGCCTTGAACAGATCTTAGGTGGTCACGGGCTTCTGCTTGGAGATTAACGGATCGGTGCATTCACCTGCGGCATTGTTTTATTTATAGTTTGAGTTATGTTTAGTTGTCAAACGCCATGACTTCTTTTAAGGGGTTTGTAGCTTGTTTCCTCTCATATATAAGAGAGATCAAGACCTAAATAGGAGATCAATGGATCATCACATCATTTTTAATTAGACTTTAGAGTAGAAAATAGTAAGAAGATAGATAATAGATTGCACCAATTCGCCCATCCATCTCATATCATAAACTATTTTTATAATGCATATCATTTGAACTTTGAAGATCGATACAATGGAGAAGGTTACACATAATTACTTATTTGCTTTCGAGTGTTCAACTGTTGTGGATTCATATGCTTATATGTTATTAACTTATTTGGTTGTCTCCAAAGTGGTTGTTTATGTTATTCAAATTGAGTGTGTGGAAGTACATTTAATTTCTCAGTACATTGAATTTGAATTATTCAGGAATAGAGGCTGTGACCATGGGGTTTTAGATTTATTTATGGACATGATCATTGATCAAGTAGTAATGTGGGCCACAAAATGGATCTTGTCACACAAATCTCTGTAATTTGTGCTAATCATAAAATCAAATGTAGTGTATTTTTGCAGTATGTGGGATGTGGGTGAGGTGTAAGTTGGTGGATACTGATCAGTATTTTTAGTCCCAACATAACAAAAGGTAACAGTTCAACATCCATAACTTAGAAACTCTACCAAGAAGTAAATATAATGAGCTAACAGTTCAACATCCATAACTTGGAAGGTCTACCAAGAAGTAAATATAATGAGCTAACAGTTCATCACCTTATAGTTCAAATGATGAAATAAATAATACAAATAATTGAACATCATCACATTACATTTTTAATTGATTTTTAACATGGAGTACATATTGGCATTGGCAATGCAAAATCTTGCCAATGCCCAAAGACAAGTCTACACAGAGCTGAGTTGGAAATTGGAAACTCATATTATCAAAGATTGAAAATTAAAAATCAAGTCACTATATCACCTTTTATAGCAACTTCCCCTCTTCAGGTGGTGGAATTGCCATTTGTTCTAACTGATGTTGTTTGACTTGAAGTTTTGTTAACATTTCATGATTGTAATTTGAAGTGGAACCTGTCTTGAATTATTCAGTCAATTTTGCATTCAAGGTTATCAGTGTTTTGATGGAATCCAAATAGTTCACATCTAGGTTTTGAGGAAATTGGTCCAAATCAATCTTCCTTGCACCTTCCATCTTCTTTCTAAAACCATCATTTCCAATGAATCGGTCATTTGTGTCAAAAGCCTCTGGAAAACCAAGCTCTGTGAAGTTCCTTACCTTTTCATCCACCACCTTCATCTTGTCTGAAACCAAATGCAAATATTCCTTTGTTCCATGCATTCTCGAACACTTTTCAATGATAGATGAAAACTTCATTGAAGTTTCAATCTGAATAGTAATCCCTTTTGATTTCAAATCATTGTCACTGGCTTTGTAGACTATTTGTAGAACTTAATTTGCAGATTTCTCTAATTCTAGCACATTTTTGTTGTCCACTAAATATTTGTTGAGCTTCTTATAATGTTGTCTGATAGCATCAATCAATTGAAACATGTCACACAAATGATCAAACCTCTGCATTATTTCATCCCAGATCTTTTGTTTCATATGCCTCACTGTATCTCTACAAAATGCAGATAACTTATTTTGAGAAGACTTAATTTCTTCTTTTGATTTTGTCAGCTTTGTCTCCAATCTTTCATTTGTTTTTCTTTGTTTCTCCAATTTTTGTTCCCACTGTGCATTTCCATTCGCAATGCTTAGTCTTAATTTTTCTGAAGTAGAATTTTCCTCATCATATTTCTTGTTGCTCTCATCTAGTCTTCGCTTCAGGTCATTCACTTCTCTCTCATTTGGTTTATCCTCTTTGCTTGTTGATGTAGAGGCAGATTTTATTGTTCTTTTTTATAATTCATTGCCCTTGTTATCTGTTGCTTTCCTCTTTGCTTTCTCACTTGCTAGGTCTGCCTTTAACTTTTCTATTTGGGTCTGCAACCTTTTCTTCTCTCTATCTTTCTTTAGCAATGATGTCTACACTAATTCATTGTTCTTCTTTGATACATTAATTTTGTCAGTATTTTTAGGCCAGAAAAATACAATTGAAAATTAGTTACCTGGTATTTAGATCGATCCATCTGATTTGTTGGTTTGTTTTGAACTGTGGGAACAACAATTGTTTACTCCATGATTTATTTATTTGTGTCAAATGTGGGTAATACCATGGTTGTTGCAGGCTCTGAATTTATAGCAGACGCACTCTCCATCAGTTGCTTCTTTTCTTTTTTATTCAAGTCTGATTTATTTTAAAACTCTTCAATGAAATCATAACCTGGGGAGGTAGGAACAATGGAATGCTTGAATGGTGAAGGAATATGAGTACTTGTAGTTGCTAATGATGTCGCAACCACACTAACTGGAATTGGGGGAGTGCTTGGAAATAACTCCTTTGTGGTGGATCCACTGATAGTGTGACTTGGACCTATCAAAATCCTTTGCCTCTTTTGATTGCCTTGATCACTTGGTGTTTATGTGGTATCTTGTATTGTTTTCCTCTTGTGTGTAATTTGTTGTTGTAGCACATGTTGACCACTACTAGTACTACTACCCATACCATCACCACCAATGGCACTCCCAGTTGCACTAAGTTGTCCACCAAGGGCATGTCCTAGTTGTGATTGCATCTGACCATGATGATGAGGGTTAAAAGCTCTAACAAATTGAGTTTCACTTGTATGCCCTTGGTCTACTTTTTCACCTCCAAGCCCAAGGCTAGATTTATCAACTGGTTTTCTATGCTCAACATTTGTTACCGTCCAAGGGCCTTATCTTTTGGACCCCAAAGGACCAGCTTCATAACTAATTTTTTCAAGTATGGCTGCTCCTAAAGTATATGCTGAAGCATATGCTTCTTTTGCAGCCTCACTTAAACTAGGTTTGTAATTGGCATGGCTTTGTTCTACTTCTTCACTATCATCATTAGATTCATCATCACTTTCTTTGTTTCCATGTTCATCGGGATACTCTATATTCCACAATTTGCTAAACTCTTTATCTTCTTCATTAGCTCCATACTCTACAAGAGCTCTTGGATCACCTAGGTCCTTCCTCATAGACCAAAAGGCAGTAATTTTTTATCGTGACCAATTTTTATCTGTAACTTCCTTCTCTAGAGAACCTGGAATTTTTACTCTACTAGATGTTTTATCACTTTTTTCATAAAAGTTGTTGTATGTCATGATTGTCTTTCGGTGCAATGTCATACTTTTTGTTGACAATTGTTCAAAAGAAATACCATTCTCAACAACACTTTTCTCCATTGCTATTTTGACCTCATCCCAAGAATCCTTATTTCTCAAGTTTTTAAGCAAGGGGTTACTTTGATGTTGAATTCTACTTGCAACATTCCTATTGGCTAGAATCATTGATTTAATTATGTCACATGGATCATACTGCCAGTGACAGATAGCATCAAAGTCAAAAAAAAATCAAAATATTATGTGCCACACTAAATTCTTTTCTCTCGAATGTGAACCCTCCACATGAAAAAGGTAAAGAAGGAAATAAGGTCTTCTTTTGTTGACTAAGAAAGTGTAGTTCATCAACACTCTGCACCTACCTTACATATTCCAATGCAAAAACCCTTTCTGTAACATGTATTGGAAGTTTGTATGGTTGTACTCCCGATCCATAAAATCTCAGCACAGTATATTCTTCCATTAAGTACCAGTCAGCCAATTGTATTTCTTTTCCTAGTTGCATGCAGTTTCTACATGACATAGGCAATCTAGGCATTGGATTATTTGTAATTGCTTGATGCAATGGAGCCAAAAAGTAGTCTACAAAATGACTGTAGTTCCTTCGAGAATCATGCATCCTTATCTCAGTGGTCCATTCATATACTGGAGCAATTTTCTTTTCCTCTGCATTACTATAGGGCTGAATTTGAAGCTTGTTGGTTTGAAACTTTCCTCTAAATTTGAATAGAAAAAGATAGCACAAGTAGGTTGTGAACCTAAATGTCTTGGTGGAACCTTTTTTAATCATTAAAAATTGTTTATGCATGGATTCTACAATGTGTTGAATATAATTATATTTAACATGTTCAACACCATAATGGATATTAAATACCATTTCAAGGAGGCTTGCACCCACTTCCAAATTGCTATCCAGACCGAGGCAAAATGCTAGCATGGAAATAGTATCATGAACCCATGGTTTAAAAATATCCAAATTATAAGGAGGCTTATGATCACCTTTCAATTTGTTTCTATCCTGAACTATTTTATTTAAGAAATTACTTTTCTTCCTTTCTTCCACTGCTTCATAATCACTAGCAAGCTTTTCTAGGTCAATGTGGTCATTTCCAAATTATTCGGTTGTAAACCCCAACACTTTTCCAAGTTCTTTTGCATTAATGGATAACAATTCTACTTGTCTATCTTTATTAACAATTTCTCTTTTCTTATCATCATAATTTTTGGCACAACCATGATAAATTCTGGGCAAGGGAAAACTTCATGTAACATCATGTGTCTTAATCCAGTTACCCAAATGCACTGATACTATTAACTTGTGTTTGCTTTGTAGCCTTATTCTGAGATGAAAATCTAAGTTTTGAGGTACGCCTACCATTGATTTCAGGATCATAAATATCATGGTACCCATCAGTGAAACCTAGGGTTTTAAGCAATTCTGCATAATGTATTTTTTTATTTGACATTGCTCTAGTGGTACTGGTGGTAGACATGCTTATACAATGTGAAGTTGTGAAATTCAAATTCCCTAATACCTATTAGTCCTCCTTAATTTTTCTTAATTCTTAAGTCTCTAAACCCAAACTTCAAAGTTTGACAAAATAAGATTTTAAGAAATGCCAAATGATGAAACTTAGCCGTACGAATTTTTCACTTACCCGAATTCTAAGTCCTCACTCTTGAAGAGATTAATGCTGACAGTCGTGGAAATTGGAATGGCTTTGTTGGAAGTGAAACTATGGAATCCAAAATAGGGAGGTGCACTACAATGAGCAATCTGAAGAATGAAGACTGAAATTTCCCCGTGTGCTGACCCTCACTTTACACTTAGCAGTATAAAGTGTTTTTCTTCTCAAAATTGGAAAATTAAAATGAATCAAATGTCTTAAGTCTACATGTTGCAAATTCTAAACAGTTGATCTTTCTAAATCTAACGGTTATAGGGTGATTCTGGAGGTTTAAGTTCGCAAACCTATCGCTCTGTGCATTTCATTCCGGAATGCAACTACAACCATACATCAAATGTTCATCCAATGATTGAAACTTGAGTAATTTATGATATTAACTTAAAAAATAAACATGACATGTGTGTTTTAAAGTTGTTTTAAACTTTTGTGCACTAGGATTGGTATCAAGGCCAAGGGGTCGGTAACTTAACGTTGCAAAGGTGAAAGGACTTAAATCTCCCCGTGTGCTAACCCTCTCACTTAAAAGTTAAAAAAAATCACTTGATAGTTGACACTTAGCAGTACAAAGTGCTTTAAATGCTCTTTTTAAAAAAAATTGGAACATTAAAGTTGCAAAATTTTTAACCATTGATCTTTCTAAATCTAACGGTTATAGGGTGATTTCAGAGGTTTAAGTTCGCAAGCCTATCGCTGTGTGCATTTCATTCTAGAATGCAAATACAACCATACATCAAATGATCATCCAACGGTTGAAAATTGACTAATTTATGATATTAACTTTAAAAAATAAACATGACACATTGACACATGTGTTTTAAATTTTTATAATGATAATCATGATTCCTATACAAAAATATTTAATTTGATTGACGTCTGGCTACACGCAAACTATAACTAAAGTTGACAAGCTGTCAAAATCATCAATGCTACTCAAACGATATGAAATCATTACAAATCTTGTTTCATTAAAGCTATGAGTTGTCCAAGAAATTGCTTTGGATGTTCATTTCACATATGGCATTAATTGCCACCACTGCCAGCACTAGTAGTACAACAATCAAACTTTCTTCAAAAAGATTGAGAATTTCAATTAAATGAAATGTACAACATCAAGGCATTAAAAAGACAAAATGAGTGATGAGCGATGAGCGATGAGCCTTGATCTCACCACATGGCCACATCTAACAGTTCTAGTGTTATTCTGGAGGTTTTAATTCGCAAGTCTAGTGCTTTAGAGATTTGCTTCCGAAATGCAACTACAGTCGTCCATCAAAAATTCATCGAACGCTCATAGATTATATTAATTTGCACTAACATCTAACGGTTATAGGGTGATTCTGGAGGTTTAAGTTTGCAAGCCTATCGCTCTATGCATTTGATTCCATAATGCAAATACAACCATACATCAAATGATCATCCAATGGTTGAAACTTGACTAATTTATTATATTAACTTAAAAAAATAAACATGACACATTGACACGTGTTTTAAAGTTGTTTTAAACTTTTGTGTGCTAGGATTAACATCAAGGCCAAGGGGCCGCTAACTTAACGTTGCAAAGGACTTAAAAAAATCGACCTGTGTGTTGACCTCTCACTTAAAAGTTAAAAAAAATCACTTCACAGTTGACACTTAGTAGTATAAAGTGCTTTAAATGCTTTTTTTTTCTAAATTGGAACATTAAAGTTACAAAATTTTAACCATTGATCTTTCTAAATCTAACACTTATAGGGTGTTTCTGGAGGTTTAAGATCACAAACCTATCACTATGTGCATTTGAAATCCCGTACTCGTAGTCCTTCCCCCATTCCTAACAAAATTCAATACCATCGGCCTAACAATGCTTCATCGGCAGAACCCCCATCACAGCCTTGTCGATGGCTCGAAGAAAATAGCTCACAACCTAGTATCGGTGTAACAATATTCTATCGGGCTGACTCATAAGGTGCTCTCCCCGATATACCAATAGAGTCAACAAAAGTAAGCACATCGGTGTAGCACATAAACATCGATGGAACGAATGATTGCATTCCCCCGATGGCCCGATATAACCATGAATTTAGATGCTTAGCTTTTGGATTCAACTGTGTGTATTTTTGACACAAAAATACACATAGTTGAATCCAAAAGCTAAGCATCTAACTACATGGACTGTGGAAAACTCATACCAACTAACCATGAATTATCAAGTGCATATTGTATAAAGTATATTACTTAGTTTCTTAAAGGAAAAAAACTGATTTGAATATATTAATATAAATAGACACTGAAGTTCTGAACTCAGAAAATAACTCTTTACTGTAAGTGTAAATGAATAACGAAGAATAGCACAACGCAACCATTTATTTTATTGCAACTAAATTTCAATGTCACATTATTACATATCTTTTTAAAGATGAGTAGCTATAGAGCAGACAAGCTCTCATTTTGTATAAATAACATATGTCAGTGTGTCACTTTACATAGACACAATTTACTAATTTATTCCAAGTTGTTGCTCGTTACAATGGATTAAAAATTGATTCCAATTTCCAAGCTTTTGTTGGTGACAACTTAATACAAATTTAACTCTAAAAATAAACGCATGATTCCAAGCTTCTGCTTATGACAACGTAATACAAATGTGGCATTGAAAATTAAGTTTAAACGCAAGGGATTTGCCCAATTCCAACCATGCTGGGGGAAAGGGGGTTCTAATAATTCTAGGGAAATGGGAGCTGTGAAGATACAAAATGTACTTATCCCCTTTGAGAACCAGAGTCATGCAGAAAATGTAATACAAATGTGTCTCTGAAAATAAATGTATGGAACTTGCTAGGCCAACCATTCTAGGGAAAAGGGAGTTGTGAGGATACAAGAGGAGTAGCAAATCTACTCCCATCTTTTGCAGGCAGCTTCCATGCATTGGTATAGCACTTACCTCCATCAGTGCTCCTCATCCTGGTTCAAAACCCGACTGAGAAGTCAAGTTAACCAAATCAACTTCTTTCCAATTCCACCCATTTTGAACTTGAAGGAAATTCGTCTTTTACTGATTACTCTATAACTACATAACTATAGGTAGGAGAATTTACAGTATCCCCAATAATACCACATCATCTTCTTCTTGAATCCTTATTAACCCTAGAAAATGAAAACCCTTATGACACTATTCACTATCCCTATTTATGGGCCACCAGACACCAGTGCCGCTACCAGCCTGGGTATAATGATAATCACGATTCGTGTATAATTAAAATCTTTAATTTGATTGATGTCTGGCTACACGCAAACTGTAACTCAAGTTGCCAAGCTGTCAAAATCACCAGTGCCACTCAAACGATATGAAATCATTACAAATCTTGTTTCATTAAAGCTATGAGTTGTCCAAGAAATTGCTTTGGATGTTCATATCACATATGGCATTAATCGTCGCCACTGCCAACACTAGCAGTACGACAACCAAACTCTCTTCAAAAAGATTGAGAATTTCAATTAAATGAAATATACAACATCGAGGCATTGAAAAGACAGAATGAGTGATAAGCGATGAGCCTTGATCTTGACACATGGCCGCATCTAACGGTTCTAGTGTTATTCCGGAGGTTTCAATTCGCAAGTCTAGTGCTTCAGAGATTTACTTCTGGAATGCAACTACAGTCGTCCATCCAAAATTCATCGAACGGTCATAGATTATATTAATTTGCACTGACATATGGCTTCAAAAATAATAAATATGTCGATAGTTGTTCGCATTCCAGACTCTTTATGAAGGAATTTGAATGTACGGAAAATATGTCCCAGAATTTGATATTTTCACTAACCACACTGATTTTTATTAGCATCTCTGTTTATTTCGCCACTGAAATTTTTTATTAGTTTGAGATTATGTTTAATTCGCCAATGAAATTTTTTTTTGCTTTGAAAAAAGGTTTTATTCAGCAACATTTTTTTTTCTGTTTTAAAAACAGGGTTAATTTGCCAATAGAATAAAAAAAATTGGTTTGAAAAAAGGTTTTAATCGCCAATGAAAAATATTTTATTCGTTTAAAAAAAATTGCATTTCGCCACGATTTTCCACAGACTTCTTTTGATTGTAAAGGATTCGCCAATTGGGATTATTTTTTTTCCCGAAAAATGAAAAAAATTCGCCAATAAAATTAATATTTTTATTGGGGAATAATACAAGATTCACCAGGATTTTACATCTTAGCTAAGGGGGGGGGTTGGGGGTTTCTTAAATTTTTCCCTGTTGTGTCTAGTAAACAAGGGTTATCAAAAGTAGATCGGGGAAAACTTTGGTTTCTTAATGGAAGAGGGCGCGGGTTTTATGCAGAGACATATTTGTCGATGTAGACAATTGCATTTTGTACCGATTGAATGTTATTCCACTACAATTTGGAAATTTCACGTGCCTCCTTTAGCCAAATATGTTGAGAAAATATGTCTCAACTTCCAGCTTGAAGTCCCTGTTTTCATGAATTCGCGAAAATCTGGAGTTTCTATTGTTTACCGCCATACCATGCCTAGCTTTATTCTTGCCTCAACCGCTTTACCGCGGTGGTCTTGTCTTACCCTAGCGATACCACGATGGAAGGGTAGCGGTCACCTCTTTACCACTCACAGTCTCGTCCCTACCGTGGTGTCTACGGTTGGCTTCATTCAATTTGTTTCTCTGGTTACCGCCGCGTCACAGACGGTTAAGTCCCAGACTGTGGTGGTCGCGGTGTGACCGCCTACGGTCATCCCAGCCGTTACCACCGCACCATGGGTGGTGGGTCCACTCAGCGCAGTGATCATGGTGAGACCACCAGTGGTATGGCTGACAGTCATCGCTCTATCGCGGGGTGGCCTATTGGCCCCCATGATAGCGCGGTTTGACCGTCAGCAATGCCCCAGACCTATTACCTCATTATCATGGTTAGTGTCGATGTGGACGGTCATAGCACAGGACAATCAGTTGGCGAGCTCAATGGAGTCAAAGGGTGAGCTCGGTCGAGCTCATCGCATTACCATAGGTCGACTCAGATGCAGCTGCAGTAGCGCGGGCATGATAAGGACGAGCTCGGTTGGCCAAACCGCCACACTGCAAATGGGTCGGTTGGACTCAACGGTTGTGTGGGGAAGCTTGAGGGAGCTCGACAGCACTCACTGCATTACCACGAGAGGGTCGTCTTAGCTCGGTGGTAGAGCAGTAGAGATTTGGATGGGTCGGATGGGCTCGGACTAGGTTTTGACCGAGTTGGAGTCAGAGTCAAAGAGCGACAACAAATGAAAGATGGACACATGGCAGTTTGACTACAATTTGGTTGGCCAAAGGCATTTGTGGCAACAACAGTAATTGTAGGCTGACTTAGGCTGGCAAACAGGACCCGATTTGGGTGATGGCATTAATGCCTGGGTGGCTCGATGCAGAGAGATCGGTATGGGCAGATTGATTGCGTGATTGGATGGGAGATTCATGAACCTGATGGTCAGCACTTGATTGATGAAATTGATTGAAACATATGACTTGGTAAGTCGAGTACAACAAAGAATGAATAAATTTGAACTGTATGTTAGAACATATCATTGGAACAGTGAGATAGAACATGGATGAATTGTTGTGAGCTGATCAGAGAAGACTGAACATTGTATGTAATTTTTTAATTACTAGAATACAATTGTCTTGACTTTGTGTGGTGGGTGTTTTACCTGAAAAGGTTTTTCCACATATATCTTGTGTCAATATGTGAATGCTTATTTTTGTTATCTATTTTACTGGTTGTATTCATCTCAAGTAGTTTTAGAAGCTATTAGAACCTGTTTATGCTCTTCTCCTCTGTTGTATTAGTGTTAAGGGAATGTATTCCGCACTATTGGGTCATTAGATCCACCCCATTTTCCCTTCAAGTGGTATCAGAGCTTGGCCTGTTGTGTTATCCTTGAGAGAAAGCTCAATTTTTTGTGCTAATACTATTTCAGTGGGAGTATTGCATTGTTAAAACTTGTTTCTGTTTGAGATGGTGAGTACATCAAGTAGAGTAGATAGTGAAAAGTTTAATGGTAGCAACTTTGAGTTATGGAAACTTAAAATGGAAGACTTGTTGGTGGATAGAGACCTCTGGTTAGCAGTGTCTGGAACTAAGCCACAAAGCATGACGCAAAAGGCTTGGGATCTTACTGATAGAAAGGCAAGAGGTCTGATAAGACTGATTCTAGCCGATTTTGTACTCCTGAATGTCCATGAGGAGCAGTCTGCAACTTCATTGTGGAAGAAGCTTGGTGATATTTATCAGGGAAAGTCTCTGGTAAATAAGTTATTCCTGAGGAAGAAGTTGTACTCCTTGAAAATGGAAGAAGGTGCATCTATTGTAGACCATCTGAACTCATTTAACATGAGTGTTACTCAGCTCACGTCCGTAGGTGTAAATACCGAGGAGGAAGATCGTTGCATGCTCCTGTTGTGTTCATTACTTGACAGTTGGGATCATCTGGTGATGGCTATTGGAAGCACAACCGTTGCATTCAAGATGGATGGCGCGGTTGCTTCGCTTTTGTCTGAAGAAATGTGAAGGAAGTCTTCTGAGATGGCCAAAGAAGCTCTTGTTGTTTAGGGTAGACCAAAGGAGAAAGGCAAGAAGAAAGACAAGAAGTCAAAGTCCAAATCTGCAGGGAGATCAAAGTCTCCTAGTAAAAATTTCAAGGTGAGATGTTGGAACTGTGGGCAACCTGGTCATATCCGGAAGGACTGCAAGGAGAAGAAGAAGAAGAATGCTTTTGACAATGAATCTTCTCAAAGTGATGCAGACGCCTTCATTACAGCAGCCTTGACAACTCAAGCATCTGATGATGTCTGGCTGGTTGACTCAGGTGCATCTTTTTCACATGACATCTAATAGAGAATGGTTCTCTAAATACGAGAAGTATGACGGTGGAAATGTGTACTTGGCAAGTGATTCAACATTGGAAATAGTTGGCAGAGGAAGAGTTAGAATTCAGTTTCCTGATGGGAGAGTCAAAGGTATTGGTGGAGTACTTCACATACCAGGTTTGGCTCGAAATCTTCTTTCTATCAGTAAGTTAAATGATGTTGGTGTAGAAGTTTCTTTTTCAAGTAAGAGATGTAAAATGGATAGAGGTGCAATGGTGCTGGCTAAGGGTGTTCATTCTGGCACTCTATACAAGTTGGATGCACGTCCCGTTCTTTGTAACAGTGCCTCTGTAAAATCAAGCAATGATGCTCCTATAGAGAAAGATGAAGACACTTCTCTGTCTGCAAATGCTTTGGAGGTAAAAATCCCAACTGAGAAGACTATGCTATGGCATCATAGACTTGGTCACATAAGTGAGAAAGGTTTAAAAACTTTGAAGAATAAAAATCTTGTAGAAGGGCTTGATGATTGTAACCTTGAGTTCGATTTTTGTGAACATTGTATTTATTGAAAACAACACCGTGTTTCATTTTATTCCAGTCCTCATAAATCTTCTGGTATATTGGATTATGTTCATTCAGATGTGTTTGGTCCAGTTAATGTTCCTTCATTATCGAAGTCTAGATATTATGTTTCTTTTATTGATGACTGTTCGAGAAGGGAATTTGTATACTTTCTTAAAAGTAAATCAGAAGTGTTCAGTCGGTTTAAAAAATTTAAATCTTTGGTAGAGAATCAGACCGAAAGGAAAATTAAATGTTTGAGGATAGACAATGGCGGTGAATTTTGTTCTGGAAATTTTGAAAGGTATTGCACTGATTATAGAACTAAAAGGCGTAAGACAACACCTTACACTCCATAGCAAAATGGAGTTGTTGAAAGGTTGAACAGGATGCTGATGGAAAAGGCAAGGAGTATGTTGAGCAGTGCTGGTCTGGATTAGAAGTTTTGGGCTAAAGTTGTGGCTACAACATGTTATCTAATAAATCAATCTCCTTGCTCTTCTCTTGTTGATATGACGCCTTTGGAAGCATGGTCTGGTAAGAAGCCCTCTTTGAGGCATGTCCGTGTGTTTGGTTGTGAGGCATATGTTTATGTGCCAAATGAAAAGAGATCTAAATTGGATAACAAGGCTATCAAATATATTCTCATCGGCTATGGAGTTGGTGTGAAAGGATACAAGCTTTGGAACCCTGTTATTGAAAAGGTTTTGTACAGAAAAACCGTGGTATTTCGTGAGCTAAAACCTTCAGTAAGTGATCAACAGCTTGAGACAGATCATAGTGATAAGAAGAAGGATGTAGTTGAGATTCCCCAAACTCCAGAAAAGGAAGAGTTGCATGGTGTACCTGAGACTGAGGAGAGCTCAAGCAACTCTAGAACTTCTGATGATGAAGAACAACCTCAGCCTGTAAGAAGATCTATATGAGAAAAAAGGCAACCTGAAAGGTATGGTTTCTCACTGTTAAATTCAAATTGTGCCTATGCTTTAATTACTAGCACTAATGAGCCTAGGACTGTGAAAGAAGCAATCAACATGGCTTATTCGAATTCTTGGTTGCAAGCCATGAATGAAGAAATGGATTCTTTGAAAAAGAATGAAACTTGGAAGTCGGTACCACTGCCTAAAGGGCTAAATCCTGTTGGTTGTAAGTGGATATTCAAAAAGAAAATAGGCCTTGATGGCAATGTTGAGAAGTATAAGGCAAGGTTGGTTGCAAAGAGATTTTCTCAAATTGAGGGAATTGATTATGGAGAGATTTTTTCCCTTGTAGCAAAGCTGACATCCATCAGATTTTTATTGTCGTTGGCAGTTGTGTATGATTTTGAAATTGAACAGATGGATGTGAAGACAATGTTTCTCCATGGTGAGCTGGAAGAAGAAATCTACATGTCCCAGCCTGAGCATTTTGTTGAAAGAGGTAAAAAAAATCTGGTCTATAAGTTAAATAAATCTCTTTATGGTTTAAAGCAATCTCCTAGAATGTGGTACCAAAAATTTGACACGTTTGTGTTGTCAATTGGATTTATGAGATCAAAATATGATCATTGCATTTATTATAAATTTGAGAATGATCGTGTGCTTGTCATTACCCTGTACGTGGATGATATGTTATTCATTGGGAATACAAAGTCTATGATTTCTGATCTTAAATCTCAATTGTCTACAAAGTTTGAAATGAAAGATATTGGTGTAGCAAGGTACATTCTTGGAATGGAGATAACCAGGGACAAAACAAGCAAAATTTTTTGGGTCAGTCAAAGTAAGTATGTGAAAACAATTCTGGAGAGGTTTAGCATGGATGATTACAAGCAGCTAGTTGTTCCAATCATGCATGGAAGAAGCTATCTATTGAAGTCTTTCCAAATTATGCTACTGAGATGGAGGACATGACCAGTGTGCCTTATGCAAGTGTTGTTGGTAGTTTGATGTATGCTATGGTCTGTACAAGACCAGACATTGCCCAAGCAGTGGGAGTTCTAAGCCGATTTATGGAAAATCTGGGAAGATCACATTGGGATGCTGTGAAGAGAGTGTTTAGGTATTTGAAGGGGACTTCAGACTACGTCCTATGTTACCATCGAAACTTGGTTGCATCACAGAGGACTCTCAGCATTCATGGGTATGTTGATTTAGATTGGGCACGGGACATTGACAGCAGGTGATCCACCAGTGGATACACTTTCATGCTTAATGGTGGAGCAATCAGTTGAATGAGCAAGCGATAGGTTGCAGTTGCTTTATCCACGACACAGGCAGAGTACATGGTTGCAACTCATGCCTATAAGGAAGTTGTTTGGCTGAGGCGTTTATTTTCATACATAGGATTTAATGCGGAGCAGATCACTATTTTCTGTGATAGTCAGAGTGCCATTTGTTTGGCAAAGAATCTGACCTTTCATGCTAGGACCAAGCACATTGATGTGCAATATCACTTCGTGAGGGATATGGTTGAAGATGGCAAGGTCAGTCTCGAAAAAGTAGACACCTTGACGAATGTTGCAAATGCTTTGACAAAGCTGATTAGCATAGACAAGTTCATATGGTAAGCATAATCGATGGGCCTTGGGGCCTATGACAGACAATAATTTTTTCAATTCCATGAGGGAGCTAGAAGTGTTCACCAAGTGGGAGCTTGTTGAGAAAATGTGTCTCAACTTCCAGCTTGAAGTCCATGTTTTCATGACTTGGCGAAAATCTGAAGTTTCTACTGTTTACCGCCATACCACGCCTGGCTTTATTCCTGCCTCAATCGCTTTACCGTAGCGGTCTTGTCTTACCTTGGCGGTATCGCGATGGAAGGGTAGCGATCACCTCTTTACCGCTCGCAGTCTCGTCCCTAACCGCGGTGTCTACGGTTGGCTTCGTTTGACCTGTTCATCTAGTTACCGTCATGTCGCAGACAATTAAGTCCCAGACTGTGATGGTTATGGTGTGACCGCCTACGGTCAACCCGACCATTACCGCCACACCGTGGGCAGTGGGTCCACTCATAGCGGTGAGACCGCCAGCGGTATGGCTGACGGTCACTGCTCTACCACGGGGTGGCCTATCGCCCCCCACGGTAGCGCAGTTTGACCGTCAGTAGTCCCCCATACCGGTTACCTTGTTGCTGCGATTAGTGTCGATGTGGACGGCGGTAGCACGGGACAGTCAGTTGGCGAGCTCGGTGGAGTCAAAGGGTGAGCTCGGTAGAGCTCACCACATTACCGTGGGTCGACTCGGATGCAGCTGCGGTAGCATAGGCATGATAAGGACGAGCTCAGTTGGCCAAACCGCCACACCGCGAATGGCTCGATTGGACTCGGCGGTTGCGCGGGGAAGCTTGAGGGAGCTTGGCAACGCTCACCATATTATCGCGGGTGGGTCGTCTTAGCTTAGCGGTAGAGCAGTAAAGACTTGGATGGGTCGGATGGGCTTGGACCAGGTTTTGACCAAATTGGACTCGGAGTCAAAGAGCGACAGCGAATGCAAGATGGACACGTGGCAGTTTGACTACAATTTGGTTGGCCAAAGGTATTTGTGGAAACAACAGTAATTGCAAGTCGACTTAGGTTGGCGAACAGGACCCAATTTGGGTGATGGCATTAATGCTTGGGTGGCTTGATGCAGAGAGATCAGTATGGGCAGATCGATTGCGTGATTGGATGGGAGATTCATGAACCTGATGGTCGGCACCTGATTGATGACATTGATTGCAACGTATGACTTGGTAAGTTGAGTACAACAAAGAATGAATAAATTTGAACTGTATGTTAGAACATAACATTGTAATAGTGAGATAGAGCATGGATGAATTGTTGTGAGCTGATAAGAGAAGACTGAACATTGTATGTAATTTTTTTATTACTGGAATACAATTGTCTTGACTTTGTGTGGTGGGTTTTTTACCTGAAAAGGTTTTCCCATGTATATCTTGTGTCAATCTGTGAATGCTTATTTATGTTATCTATTTTACTGGTTGTATTCATCTCAAGTAGTTTTAGAAGCTATTAGAACCTGTTTATGCTCTTATCCTTTGTTGTATTAGTCTTAAGGGAATGTATTCCACACTGTTAGGTCATTAGATCCACCCCGTTTTCCCTTCAAAATAAAACCATGGATATGTGTTGATCCTCTGTAATGCCATTATACCTAAGGAGAGAGTAAATTTAGGAAGCAACTAATATAGTGATGTTATATAAAAGTGAAAGCGTGGAATGAGAAAATTTGTACTTGTACCAATAATCTGTTGCTGAGAGAAGTTTTTCCAAGACCTCACAAAAAGCAGTAAATCTGTGGTGCATGTAAAGTGCGGTAAGGTGTGGATTTTGGACTATATTTTGTAGCCTCCACCTAGAAGCTACTTGAGGATAACTAGGTGTGGTAGACGGAATGACACTATGCAAGTCTAGCCATTTAGTATCTACTACACTAAGGGTAAAAAAAATGTTGGGAAACCAATTTGAATGACCATATCTGAAAACTCACCCCTATGTTGGTTCCAAAATAGTTTTTTACCATGCATTGATGATCCAAAATGCATTAATTGGTCAGCTAGTTTGTCATCAGGGAGGTCCTTTAGTCTTTGGCAAAGATCAAAAATTGTTGATGGTAGATGACTATCTAGATGTTTGTGGAAAAAAATAAATGTTGTTGCTTGGCTTCGATGGCGCATTATTATATTAAGGATGAAGTACCTAAACCTTGGGTGCTGGCCAAACCTATTATCATGGTACCTTAGAAGATGATAAGCATATTCACGTAGCTTAACTTCTTTCATATGTTGTTGATTGAAGATTCCTTCACCTTTTGGAAACAAAGTAGGGAAGGCCATCACGAATAAACCTTCAGTGGTGTACTCATTTATGGGTGATAGAGAAATAGGTGGCCAATTAATGGTAGGAGTTGGTCGTCCTTCTCTTAGGTGCAACAAATCACGCAACTCTTCAACCTCTCTATGTACAAGGGGGAGGTTTGCCACAAATGAGGATGTGGTTTGCATATTTTCTTGCAAAAGGCCATCATCTGGATCATTTGGTTGCATGAATATTTCTTCGATGGGATCAGGAATTGAAGTTGTAGCATATAGACGGTCGGAGATGTCTGTGGATGCAACAGGCAAGCATGACAAAGATGACTCATCTAACTGCACATCTTTGTAGTAAGGGTCATTACAGATCTTATATAGTAATGCCTCATGAACATGTCCTTTACTAACATAAAAACTATATTGTTGAGAGTCAAGATTTTTTTTATTCACTATGAGAATATCTAGATCATTTATATGCCTTGGCAAGCAAGTTGCAATTTCAGATATATTTTGAGGAAAACAAATAGTGTGGCCACTATATTTTAATTGGCCCCCCTTTGCATAGGTGACCTGAAGGACAGGACTAACTCTTGCTATTAACATCTCTTCAATTTGAGTTAGATGTTGCAAACAAATAGGTTGCTCTTCAAGGTCCATGTTGTTCCACTTTGAAAAGCGATGACCATTTTTTTTCTGAAATGCATCTATAACAAGTACATAAACCATTTAATTGTCTAGTTTTAATTCCTGTATATTTTTCCATGCAAACTAGACATGTTGGCATGGTTGAAAGTTTATCTAGCTTTGAACGAAAGGCATTTCTTGCGGTGTGATAATTTGTAGGAAAAGGTGGAGGAGGGTGTATTTCAGAGAATGATATGGGGTGAACTGTAGGTTGCATTTGAGGAGCTGGTGTTTGTAAGTGGGAGGGGCTATATGAGTGAGCAGGAGCAGTGGTGGGGGTTTCTTCTTGGAGGATGTGATATCTTTCACGTCTCCTTGCATTAAGACTATCTTTATTTGCATGGTATCGTAAGCGTTGCATTTCATTCCGATGACAACATTTTTCTTGCATGATTTTATCTTGATCTTCCATTAAAAGGTATGTTGTGGATCAAAGTAAGTTTATTTTAAAATGCATATTTTCATACCGAGGAAAACAAATTATTGCAAGATTTTAATTTGACTTGAAGGTATGGAAAGTTGTGATAAAACATTGAAATAACATGACTAGATATTTGGGATAGTTGAAAGAGATAGCATGGTGTGAAATTAAAACTTTGAATATAGATAATTTAAATACCATCCTATATGAAGGCTATAATCATACAATCCTATAAAGTAAAAAGTACAAAGTATATGTTGTAAAGTGAAATATTTAAATAAATATAATCAAAAATATATAAATAATATAAGATAGTAGATATAATATATTATTTCTAATGTATATAATATAATCCTATACAATCTAAAGTCTAATAAAAAATTATATATTTGTTAATAATATTCAATATTTAAATATAAATATAATCTGTAAATATTGCAAAATGTATAATTGTATAGTAGATAATATATTATATAATGTATACTTAGTATATCATATAAATTAGATTATAATATATTATTTTTTAAGTTATTTGAAATATATATTATGCCATTTAATTTTCAAATAATTTTTTAGATATTAATATAGTCAATTTATTTTTCATTTAAAGTGCATCTACCAAGGTTAAGATTTGAGAAAAGTTTGGGAGCACTAATCCATTATTCTATCTCTTTTTTCTATTATTAGATTATTTGCTTAACACTCTTTACTTAGCCAAAAGAATAAAACACATAAAAGTTCTTGAGTATTATCATTGTCGTCTGTCCACAATTCTTTTCCTAAAATTACAATGACATACCATACTCTAGTTTGTAACGATCGAAGGGGAAAGACCCCAATTTATACTAACGAGATTTATAATTTTTAAGCAAAGAAGAATTACCTTTTTCAATAACGAATTTTATTCTATCAAAAATTTACTTTCCATTGGGTGGACCCACCCAGGTATCGGTCATGGTCTTTTTTACTCTTACCTCGCCAAACAAATAAATAAATAAAACACGGAAAAAATGTTGCCAGGTTGCGGGATCGATTCCTACAGGCCAAACCCTAAAACAAGACTTAAATTTTCTATCGCTAACTCCATAAATTAAAATTTCAATTTTTCAATAACGAAATAATTTTTTTTATAAATCCTCAAATTTTGATTTGTTCAAAAATAGAAACATGTATGATTTTCCTTTTGAAAAGAAAAACTGAGATTTACAGATTTGTTGTTAAAAAAGAAAATAATTTTTTTTGGAAGGGACAAATTTTGCTTTATAGTTGCCCAAATGTAAGCAGATTTAAAGATGGAAAGAGTAGAAGAAAACTTGGTTGAAAACAAAGCGCAACACCACCTCCAAAATCTGAAGAAGATTTTTGTTGTTTTTTGTGTCTACAAAAGATTTCTGTTGATTTTTGTGTCTTCAGTGCCCATAAGTATTGAGCAAAATATCTCATTCGTATTCATATATTGTGGACCGACACCTGGGAGAGAATGCAACCAAGATATTTGCTGGAAAAAATCCAAACAAAATTGACAAGGAGTAGGTAGGATGCAGCGAAGTAAGTGACATTTCTTGACAAATTGAATATTTTTGTCTGTCCACTCGATCATGCTGGATTAAACCTTTCCACTACTGAGTCATTTGTCCTTGCTACCGACATCTTGGAGGTGAAGATTCAGATTCCATCCCAAACATTACCCAACACGTAATCTTCCCAAGCAAGACCACTGACACAATACTCTAAAGCAAAATCCTTGGGTGTTTCAGAGAAAGGGAATTTGTGTTCAATAAATAAAATAGTATAGCTGGGGGGAGATAAAAAGTGAGAATTGTATGTGGTCAGGATCAAACACTCTAAATAAAATTTATGGTTCTGCATACATGTTGGGTAAATTAGAGATGGTGATATAAAGATTTAGTTGAGATTTGGGGAGGAGACTCCATAGAGGGAACGCCTTCGGCGTAATAATTAGTGGTAATCATTTATCTACAGACGAAAGGTGATAAAGAAATAATTAAATAAATAATAATTCATTTAATTATTGAAGAAGAGGGGGGATTAGTGACACAATTAATTTATTTAATTGATCAGGATAGAATAAAGATTAGAAAGTGAATTAATTAAAAATTATTTAATTAATAGAAGAATATGATCGAACATTGTTCAATTATCAAAAGATGACGACTAAGAAAAATGATGCTCGCGAACTTAAGACATTTTTCAGTGTCTACAACTAAAAATCATCAAATCTAAGAAACTAAAACATGACTATCGAGATAGGGATAAGCATAACATCGAGTAAAATCCTAGGTTAAACTTCAGAAGAATTAAAATAATCTAGGACATGGAGATCAAGGAAAGTATAGTAAGGACCTATCAAAATTAATACTTGGGTATTGCTTCGCTACTAGCCAAACATCTATAGCTCCATTGGAAATATCAATAGTCCTACTTTGAGTATAGCTCTAATTCTAGCTAGGCATCTATAGCCTCAATATAGATTATCTAAATCACCCAAACATTGAGATTCATTATTTCATTTTTTGTTTATTTTTTATTGATATTTTATCTTCTTTTATTCAATCTCAAGCAATGAATATTTTTTTTGGGTTAGCGACCATAATAGTAATCAATTTTTATTTTTTTTAGATTTTTCACTTCATATTCTAATCATACTAGAGCAAACCCAAAATTCATTAGCATATGTATTTTGTGTAAAATCCCCATAAGAATGTTATCATATATCAAAGTAGATCATTAAAATAAGTAAAATTATGAATGAAATTAGAATGCATATTGTTGTTCAATCATCAAATATAAACTAAAATTAAGCTTTCACTATGAATAGCTAGAAATTTTCATCAGCAAATCAACATTAGAGTCATTAGCAAACAACCCACTTCTTTTAAGCATCAAATAAGAATGCCTTAATAATAAAATAAAACCTAAAAATCGAATTAAATTAGTAAAATTACAAAACAGTGGACTAAACCAACCTATTCATAAACTAGAACAATAATTCAATGCCTATCCCAAATTGAAAACACGCCAATCAATGAGAAAAGCACAATGTGTGAAAACTCGAGCATGAAAATAATGCTCTTTAAATTATTTATTCCTAGGAAACAAAATAGCCTTCTTAGTCAAAGTCTTAAGCCTAGAAGTAATATATCTTAGAATCTTAAAAACTTGAAAAGGACCAAGCCAATGTATATCAAACTTTCCATGTTCATCCTTTTTCTCACATGTTTTATCACAAAGTAAAACTAGATAAACTATCCTAAATGCCTTGACTTATTTTTTTCAAACCACTTGATCACAACTTGGTTTTAATAAAGTGTTCTAAAGTTGCATTTTTTCCCTCTAGAACGTGGATTGTGAATTGAGAATTTTCAAATTAACGAGAAAAAATGGTTATTCACCATACTATAGAAGAGAAAATTTTCTACCCTCAAGATGATGAGATCTCAAGGAGCAAAACTTCTTTCCCCTCCCTCAGTTGGCACGGCTCAAGTGAACTGGGACTAGAGAAATGTGTGTAATAATAGAATACATAAATTATTCAGAACTTTCAGACATCATAAACCAAAAGAGCAAGGTATAAAAGTCTTTTGGACAACTTGACGAGATCTCTATCTAGAACGAAAGCGCAATTGTCAAATGATAGTGCATCCATGTGAGAGTCCTATACGGACAAAAAACTAGAGACATCACAGAAAGACAAAAATATTTTGTGTAAGTTTCTAGATACAAAGGTGTGAAATATGAATGTTCAGAATTAAAAGGTCCTAAAATAAATATATAGAATGAGTGAAATGAAAGCAACGTGGAAAGGTTCAAGATTTCACTAGGAGTGTCTAAGGGTGTTCAATCTTGCTTCAAGAGATCCTTCCACCTGTACCTACACACATAAGACCAAAGAGAGATGTTTGGGGTGGTCGTTTAGGAGTTTGTCTCATTCAAACCCCCGTATTGGTGTTTCCACCTCCACGAAATCCTTAGACAAGATGATAATAATAAAAATAGATGTGAAAATATGAAGAAAACCATACGCTAATCAAATACAAAGATAAGAAATGCTCAAGAGAGATTCTTGAAGATTCACCCTTTACAAGCACCCAAAGTGAAGCTTGCTAGTGTAGCAAGGGAGAAACAAGAACCTCCGAGATGACAAATTATTTGCATGAAGAACTCATTTTTCAAAGATGGAGTATACTCTGAAAATCATATATGAGTTTTCTAAAAGATTTGTGTATAGAAATACAAATATGTTGTAGAAATGGTGAAGAAGTATTTGTATTTCTGCTTTCAAGAGAGCAATAGAGCTAGGATGATGAATATAAGAATCAATAATGAAGATTGAATTCTTCCTTTTGCAAAAGAGAGGGATTTTTGATTCAAACAGCCAGCTCGAGCAATTCCCCATGTTGTTGCAGGCTAGTAGAGGTATTACACTGCCAAAACGTGGTAGGTGTAACGTCTCAACAACCACCTTAGTCATAGATTTTCGTAGGATGCTAGCAAGGCTTGTGGATGTCTTTGCAACATGCATTGGTCTAGAAAAAAAAATTGGACTTAATGGTCGAGGAATGGGGCATGCTAGGTGGTGATAAAATGGTTTTTTAGTCAGGAGAGCATAATTATCTTAGTTTGTCTAAAGAGGAAGACATATGAAATGTGAAATTACATGGGGTGCAATTTATGATATTACATTTTTCCCCCACTTTAGTGAGAATATGTGTTCAAAAGGAAATGTGAACTAAAGTAAAAAGGAAGAGAGTGTTATACCCAAGGTGCAAAGGGGAAGCAAAGTCTTCTATCCATGCGGAGTTTCCCCCATGGAAGAGATCTGAGTTGATCTTGCATAGAATGATTAATTTGTATCACCATAAACATGTTAGGTGAAAAGAAGATATTTAGACATAAAATATTATATAGAAACAAGATGACGCCAATATGTATGGGTGGAAAGTTGTGTTATGCTAGAGACCATATGACAATCTAATAAGCATGTGAGTACTATAAACTACATTATAGGACAGCCACAAAAGAGAGACATAGACACTCATAAATACGGAGTCTAGTGGGTTTCCCCCATACTAGATAACAAATAAGATAGTTGAATACAAACACATTTCAAAAAGAACCCCGAGATAAGAGATCTTTAATAATAATGAGATAGTCCCTGCCCTTCCCTATTTTATGAAGGGACGCAAGTTATTTAGGGTCCTATCATAAGAAAGACATGATAGAGAGAAAGAGAGAGCTCGACAAGGGGATCTAAACATTCAGGTCAATATGATTCATATAGACATCTTTATAACTGTGTATGAATCATCATCACGTTCCCAAACATTTCAGATCATGAGGAAGGAACACATGAAGACAAAGTGAATAAAAATTTGGGTCAACATGGAAGAAGTCCTAAATGCCTCCAATGCTTTGCATCATCCCTCAATGTCAAAAATCAAGGTATGACAAAGAGAAGATTGATGATAAAAATAGAAGAAGTGTATGATAGGTCGTTTGCCCTGTATCCAAGTACCTACAAGGGTATTTTGGGTCCTCCAAGAGAGACTAAAACATGTACAAACAAGCATGGGGGAACACAAAAAATAAACAAACTCTAATCTAAAGACATGAAAGGTATTTCTTTAATCAATTATGTTCAGCAAGTCATCCTCCTCCTAGTCTAGATCATAGGGGGAAGGAGGGTGAGCTAGCAATGGAAAAATGGCTAGGGCAGTACCATATGTCTCACCTGTAGCAAGGGCTAGATATGTGGTTGCTTCAATGTAACCATCTACTAGTTCATATGAGTCAAGTGTCAACAACTTTATGAAAGTAGTTGATAAGGCTAGAATATCCTCTAGAGAGTCAAACATACACTTCTTTAGAGAGGAGTGTGGTGGCTCAACTATAGGTTGTGAAAGAGTAGGAGCCTCGGTGCAAACCTTTGAGTGAGGAGTAGTGAAAATCTTCGATGAAGAAGGGATATCCTCAATGATAAAGACAAAAGATGAAAGGGAAGTGGAAGGAGCATATTTCTTATGGCGGGATACAGGGATAAGGTCGTGCTCAAGCTTACACTTGGATGGCAGGCCAAGGTGTTGAGTTGTGGGAGGAGCAAACAAGGCCACACTAGACTCGACCTTTGTGTGAGGCATATCTATGGATTGCACAAGTTGGGAAATATTAGGTAGAGAGGTGAGGAGAGGTAGTTCCAAAGAAGGCACGATGAACACCTGCACCCTCTTGGAGTGAGGTTCATCCACATATCTTGAAGGGACCGAAAGTAAGACATAAGCAAGAGAAGAAAGGGAAGAAGATGGAGGAATTGAGATAGAAGAATTATCTATGACTTTCTATGTGGCATCGCATTCCTTTACCATTACACGTTGGTGGCGCTTATGCTCACACGCAAGTTGGCTCTAACAGAGATGGGGACCAGGGATAGGAGCCTAAGAAGATGTCAAGATGATGGGTGAAGTTGTATTTATGGACATTAATGGTTGAAGGACAGGTTCCATAGGAGGGATAGGACATGTCAAGGGTGTAAGATCCTTAAACCTCGACTGCGAACACCTTTTCTTCTCGTGATTTCTGGGAAAGGGGAGGAATAGGAGGGATCCTCAGGGGTCAAGATGTCAAAACCACACATGAAAGACCAAACAAAGAGGACTACTCACCCTTACTATATATAGTAGGGTGAGGGATGTCAAGAAGAATTGAAAGTTTGAATACATGGGGTTTAGATTTCACTAACACATGGGCCTTTAATTTTCCCGTGCTAGGCACAATCGAAGAAATAGAAGGCACCGTTGGAGATTGTGAAGTCTTAGAAGGATGGGAAGGTCTACTCAAGGAAGCATACTTTTCTTTAGTCCCCGATGAAGAATGCTTAGAAGATGAAGCACACTATTGCACAAGAGCAGGCTGAGAGGGGATTAGAGAAGAAAAGGAGGAGGTGGGATCGAATTAGGTGTTGAGCTCCCAATCTTGTATCTATGATCTAATTTATATAACAAGTCACCATGGGGCAACATGGGTTCCACTAGAGCAGGAAAAAAGTGGTCGAGAGAGAAACCCTCACATGACACTAGCAATTTGTACCTAGTATCTTGGATAGTTTGCATTGTTCCCTCATGAGGAAATCTTAGACACTTCTATACAATTTAAATGACTATATTCATAGAAACTAGTTGTGGAATGTCTAGCTTCACCCTAAACAAGTTAGACTCTAGTATGATGAGAAATGTCATAGAGACAGAACTAGGTCCAACAAGGACCGATAAAGAAATGGATCCCAATGGGGAGAGAGAAAAACCATCATTCCTACAAATGGTGGTATTGCACTCATCATATCTTGCACTATGCAAATCATTGATGAAGAGTGTCTCCTCGGTGATAACATTGACCCTGTTGGTAGGGTCAACCATAATTCCAATGATGATGTTATCATTGACCTGAGCATGAATGTAGATGGGAGAGTACTCTACATGGTGGGAAAGTGATTAGGCGTAAAAGATAAGTCAAGTATCTTATCCTTTTGACTCAGAGGGGAGATTGGGGCAATAAACACCATATTTATATATGTGACATCATCAGATGACATAGAAGAAGAAGTAATAAAGTTGGAAGAGTGAGGTGGGAAAGGATCTATGTAGATTCGTAGCTGGTTGTTGGCTTTGGCAATAGACTTGTTATAGTTATGCTTTTTACTATCGAGGTAGATGTTATCGTTGACTATTACATTCTTGAATTACGTGTCTCAAATGCACACAGTGCTCAATGTCATGTTCGGGCACCCAATGGTATTGGCAGAATTTAGACATATCATACCAATTAGGATATGACTTGTTATTAGGAAGAAAACTAATTTTTGGAAGGGTGATTAAGTTATCTTTCAATAATTTTTGAATTACAGTTGAGTAAGAATTGGATAGCTTTGTAAAGATTTGGTTATGTTGTGACCCAAGCGTGTTGTTTTCGTTTGTTTGAAGAACAACTACTACATTAGATATTGCCTTATTTCTTTTTGACCCTCCATAAGAACATTTCGCCCCAAAACCACCAAGACGTGAGGATGAGGCTAAAGCCCCATATTGAGCTAACGTATGTTGATAGTCTCTCAATGCAGTACACAAATGAGCAAAGGAATCAAGGAGACTTGCTCCCTCAATGATAGTTGAAGACTGCCCATGAACATCCTATGTATGTTATTGTCAAGTAGGGCATAGGGGATTTGGTAAGAGATGGATTGATAATGAGAAATGAAATCAGCTAGATTCTCATTTAGTTATTGCTTGTAATGGACAAGGTCAATGATAGTGACCTTAGAGCCAATGTTTTCTTGGAACTATTGTAAGAACTAGTTTATAAGTTGGTCAAAGGAGAAGATAGAGTTTTCAGGTAATGAGCAAAACCACTCCAACGTGGTCTCCTTAAGGGATCACAAGAATAATTTTGCTAGCAAATGATCCTGATATAGGAATTCACTACATAGAGCGATAAAGGAATTAGCATATGCATGTGGGTCTCCCTTACTATTTTACTTTTTGAATTTTGATACCTTGAGTGTTTAGGGAATGAGAGTGTTCAAGATGTTTAATGTGAGGGGACTACGATGATAGTATGGTGTAAGATTGGATTGTGTGGCAACGTTAGTTAGGTTGGCGAGTTGAGAGTGCATCTAACCCATGTTTTGCAACAGGGTGTTCAACATGGGATTAAATGGTGGGGGAGGTGGATTAGCCATTGTGTCAGTGACTTGATGTGCAGATCTAAGTAGAGGAGGTATGTTATACCCCAAAGGATTTTAAGACACATTCACTCTGGGATTAGCGGGGGGGATAGACACATTGTTGGTACTATTAGTGGAAGTCATGGGAGGTATAGAGGGATTAGTATCCACGATATGCACAAACACCTTAGGCATTAGAAGGTTCAATTGAGTACCAATGACATTTGATTGGGCATCTTGAGGCCGACTCGAGATGGAATTATATGAAGGTACATGAGTCTTGACTAGGTTGGTAAGTGCACGAAGCAACTTAGAGACCTTGTGATCTAAGATGAGTAGATTTCTCATATTACTGACAAAAAGAGCAACTTGAGTGTATAGGTTATCATGGTTTAAGAAATCCTCAAAATTCTTAAGGATTTCCTCCAAATATTGAACTTGCAGCAAGGGGACCCTAAGATAAGTTTCATAATATTTAGAGGATGGAGACCTCAGAGGGGAGTTCAAAGAAGAAGATCCTCTAAATACAAATTGAGGGCCAAAAATATTGGGATTTCCAAAGAACGTTGGACCAGGTCTAGTAGGACTATACTTATCTAGGGATATGGTAGGTATCAAGCTTCTTCTTACTACGTGTCTAGAGGTAGTAGACTAGGTTGTGAAGCTCATAGGAGAGTGCTTATAATACCCAACCTTGCCAACTCCAAGAAACAAGAGGACTTGCGAGAAGATGAAGAATTTTAGGATTTGTTAAGAAGGTCAGGATTTAGCAAGAAGGTGAGTTTATGTTAGGTTCACAAAAATGTAGAGGATGAAATTTGCTACCCTCAAGATGATGAGATATCAAGGAGTAAACCTTATTTCCCCTATCTCAGTTGACATGGCTCAAGTTGACTAGGATTAGAGAAATGTGAATTTTAACAAAATACATAAATTATTCAAAACTCTTGGACATCAAAAATTGAAAGAGCGAGGTATAAAGGCCTTCTAAAAAAATCGATGAGCTCTCTATATAGGATGATAGTGCCGTTTTTAAAAAACAACATGGCAATCAAATGATAGCGCATCTGCATTGGAGTCCTCTACAAAGAGAAAAATGGAGATGTCACAAAAAGACATAGAAATACTCTGTGCAAGTTTTTAGATATAAAAAGGTGTGAAATATGAATGTGCAAAATTAAAAGATACTAAAATAAATAGATAAAATGAGAATGAAATGAAAGCAACGTGGAAAGGTTCAAGATTGCATCGAGAGTGTTTGAGAGTCTTCAAGATTTCTTCAAGAGATCCTCACCTGTACCTACATGTACATAAGACCAAAAAGAGATGTTTGGGGTGGTTATTTAGGAGTTTTCCTCAATCAAACCCTCTTATTGGTGTTTCCACCTCCATAGACAACCTTAGACAAGATGATAATAAAAGATAGACATGAAAATATGAAAACCATATGCTAAGAAATGCTCAAGAGAGATTCTTGAAGAGTTACCCTTTACAAGTTCCCAAAGAGAAGCTTGCTAGTGCAATGAGGTAGCAATAAGAACCTCTGAGATGACGCCAACTTCCTTGCATGAACTCATGTTGCAGTGATGGAGTGTACTTTCAAAGTTGTATACAAGTTTTCTGAAAGATTTGCATATGGAGAGTTGTAGAAAATATTGTGAAGGTGAGAGGTGTTGTAGAAATGGTGAAGAAAGAGTTGTATGTGTGCTTTCAAGAGAGAAACAAAGCTAGTATGAAGAATAAAATCATCAAGAATGAATATTGTACTCCTCCTTTTGAAAAAGAGAGGGACTTTTTGGTTCAAACAACCAATCTAAGCAATTCTCAACGAGACTACAAGCTAGCAAAGGCATTATACTGCCAAAACACGGTAGGTGTAATGTCTCAATGACCACCTTAGTCATAGATTTTTATGGGATGCCAGCACGGCTCCTAAACATCTTCATGACACACATTGGTTCGTAGAAAAATCAGACTTAACGGTTGATGAATGGGGCATGCTAGGTGGTGAGAAATTTGTTTTTAGTTTGGAGAGCATAATTCTCTTAGTTTTTCCAAAGAGGAAGGCGTATGAAATGTGAAATTGCATGGGGTGCAATTTTATGATATTACACATACATTATATGATATGGTGATGTACCTAAGTTCCTTGTCCTATCAAGTGAAAATTTAAGCATAGTATCTCATTCCATAAGATTCTTGTTTAATATTTTATTTACCACATCCAATAAATTATTTGTAGACTCAAGAATACCTTTATGGATAATAATTAAAAGAAAATGTGAGAATTACGTTGTTGTTATATGTAAATTTAGAAAATTGAATAGAAAAAGAATTTATACCATTATCACATACCAAAGCAAGTGACATCCCAAACTAGGTAACAATATGCTCCTCAAGAAACCTAATAACAATGTTGGTAGTGCAATTCTTGTATAGCTGAGATCAAGTCTACTAAGTGAAATATTTTATATATGTTAGTATAATTTTGTATCATAAATAATAACGAGAACTAATAACACCAATAAATCAATATCCCATTGGGAAAAGGTTCAAACCTCAATGATAGGATAAAAACTCATGGTTGGATTCCTCTTCATGTTAATTGCGACTTAGCATGTATGATAATTACAAACATGTGCACGAGAATCCTTGAAAACATCTACAAATATTACCCAATTTCTAATTATTTGATGTGTCATATAAACACTTGAACCTTGTCTTGTACCGAATCTCTCATGAAAATTATTCAACACTTTGGTTGCCTCTACTTTATTCAAACATCTCAAGTATATACCTTCATAATTCTTTCTATATAAAATTCTTGATTCTATCATGAAGTTATTTCTCTTAAGGCATAAAACCTTTTTTTTTTGTTAAACTTGAATGATCCAAACACTTGTTATTTTATTAATTGATAAACAAAATTGGCATGTCATTCGTCATCAATGAAAATCTAAAAATCAATTTCAACTATGGCTTTACTCAAACCTTGGCCTCTGACAATTTTCATGGTTTGAATATTTAAGTTAAACTCTTGTACTATTATCACCATTTACCCCTTAAATCACCCAACTTATCTTGCATAAACATAGCCTTGATTAAAGGATCGTGAACAATATCAAACACTTTACTTCATAAAATATAAAGTTTAAATTTAGCAACTTCAACTAAAGAAAATTATTTCTTGTCTTGATGCTAGAATACTTTATTTATACCCCTATTTATGGGAATTCACGGGTTGATCCCCTTGTCAATCCTAAGAAATATGTGAAGTGGCAACTGTCAGATGAGGGATGGGTGAAATTCAACTTTGATGGTACTTCCAGGGGCAACCTGAGGCCATTAGGAGCTGGTTGCATTTTGTGTGACCATTCAAGAAGGATACTAGTGGAAGAAGCAAAGAAGCTACCGAAAGGAACAAATAATAATGCCAAAATACAAGTGGCATGAATGGGGATAAATTTGTGTCGTAGAATGGGTTTTAAAAGGTTGCATTTAGAGGGAGATTCATTTATCATAATCAATGCCATTTGTAAAAAGGAGACTCCCAATTGGAAAATTAGGTTACACTCAAAGGATTTGGGAAGGTAAGAATTTTTGGAAGATTTCAAACTTTCCCATATTTATCGGAAAGGGAACACGAAGGTTGGTAGTTTGTCCAAGCAGGCTATCGATATGAACACACTCCATGAAGAATCAAGCTAATGAGATCTAAAAAATCTCCCACACGAGTGAAGATCATTCCTAGGATTACTTGGAAATAGTGTGAAATAAATTACCGACACAACGGATTAATGGTTTGAACAGAAAATGACAAGCTAGATTTAAGAGCATGCAAGGCATGTCCATCCTCTCCACATATATTTTAGAATAAAGAATATTAGCCTTGATGCAAAGGATAAGAAAATTGCCTTTCATGGGAGGGTCTCTGATCAGACACTGCATAAAATTTTCAATGTGGATGATTTTAAGATGCTAGAAGTGCTTAAAGGAATTCTAAGGGTGCATTATTTAGCCTCCAGCTACCCTTATAGGGTAAACAATAACATTACATCTATGTTTATAGCATGGCTATTATAGGTAGAGGGAGGCATGGGTATGGTAAGGTGTCTAATGTGTCGCATGGTAAAGGCCTAATGGAGAGAAGGGATGGAGAAATAAATTGAATGGGTCGTAATTGGATCAAGTCTGTGACCAATAGTAGGGTTTTAGCCTTAGCTTATGATGAACTACAATGGCTTGTGGATCCCTTTTATTGTGTGGAGTATGGATGAGGATGTGGATTCCAACATGTAGATGGTTCTTGGGCATGTGGTGATGCTAAAGGAGCTCACGGGCGCTTACCAAATGCAGACAGGGATAAGTTTACCTACACTCTCAGTCACACCAAAAATGGAGGCACTAGAGGATGAGAGTGTAGATAAGGGTGAGGACACAAAGGAGAAGTAACAAAGAGGTGGTCAAATAGGAAACGACATCAGTCAGTTCTTTTTGCAATGTATTGTAATGTTAAATTATGGTTAATTACGATGTATTCGGGTATGGCCCCTTAGTGCCATTTTGATATATAAAAAAGAGAATAGTTTACTTCTATTTATGGAATAGAAAAATCATAAAAGTTTTGGAGAAAATATAATAAATGCAAAATTTAGAACTTCCATAAAATAACCAAGCAAAATATATTAGCCAATAAACTATCATGAAACATGTAAATGTACAATGAACTCTCCTTGTATATATAGGACAAGTAAGAAGTAGGAAGGGGAAATAGAAAGATTGACTAACCCTCCAAGATGTGACACATGTAGAACACTTGGGAAAAGTGTAAGGGCATGTGTCAAGTGTTTGTGAGATGAGACAAATAAACCACTAAGTGAACTTAAGCTATTATGAATAGGACCATTATGTGTAGGAACTACATAAAAGATAACTAAATGCATGAAGACACTTTTCACAATAACACCCACACTTAAGTGATTCTTAGGGATTAAGTCACTAAAATATGAATCCCAAAAATAAGGCTTGATGAGGTACTCATGTACAAAAGAAAACTTTCTAAATAAAGTAAAGGATAAAACCCAACATTTGGGAAAAAACTTCTCTCCAAAAAAGAGAATTGTATACAAAGCAAGGAGGACTGTAGACCCCCTAAGGATAACCTCCTTTATCCCAAGGAACTAAAACAAAAAAAGATAGTGAGGCAATGCTAAATATTTAGTGAAGATGTTTGCAGCCTAATCCTCAATACACAAATACTCTGAGGATAGAATAACACCCTAGATAAGTTATTAAATGAAATGGATGTGAATCTTGATGTGATTTCTCTGTTAATGTTCAATTGAGTTACATGAAATGTGAATGGAATGTTGATTATCACACCAAATCATAGTTGGATGATCAGATGGAAGACCAAATTCTATCATAAGTTGTCAAAACCATAGTAAGTGATAACTAGCGAGGACAACTCTTTGATACTCAACCTTAGTGGATGATAATGCAATAGTAATTTGCTTCTTGCAAGACCTTGCAACCATGGATAATTTTAATAATCTATTTCGTTCAATTTGATTAATTTAAAATACAAGACCAATTAGGGCCAAAAATGGGTTTTTTAAAATTAAAAAACTTGTCAAACCCTTCAAATAGGCCACTAGGCCAAAAATCCTACAAAAAATCAACTATAAGGGTGTAATGGGCATAGGGAAATCTTACCCTCTACTACATTTTATAGTTTTTTTCATATTGTACAAATTTGTATCATACCATATCATACAATAAGGTACCACAAAATGCAAAAAATGAAGATTACCAAATTTAAAGAAATGAAATGTATTTCCTCATTTCTTAGGCCATTTGAAATCAATGATATTTTTTCTGGATCTACGATGCTTTGATGATATTGACAATAGATTCAGATGTAGCATCAGGTGGTGGTGGTGGAGATGAGATTGTAAGATGGGGGAAAACACTCTAGCCTAGATAAAGTGATAGCTAAACACCTCTAAGCTAAAAACCTCATCCAAAACAAGAGAATACAAACAAAGAGGAATAAAAATGAGCATTCAAAATAAAGCACTCCCCATTGCAATTGATTCTTTCTCTTGTCTCTCCTATTTCTCCTTTTGCAAATATTTCCCTCATATTTGTAGTTTAAATTGTGTAATAACCTACAAATAGTAAGTAGAAAGTTGGAGGCAAAATGGTTGTCAAGGCAAAAATGGAGGAGAAAGGCTTCTTTTATAGCCAATCATTTGAATGAATGGATGAGATTAATCATCTAGAAAGATTCCAAGATCGACGAATGAGGATTCATGAGAGAGAGGTTACGAAATGGACAGTCAAGATCAAGCTTCTAGAAGGATGCCAAGATCAACGGTGGAGGATTGATGCACCAAAAAGAGGTGGGCTATTGATTGCTATGACGTCGACGTCAACGACTATGACAAAGATTAATGAGAAAATGGAGGAAAATGGATGAATTAAAAATTGGAAAATCATTAATTCATGAGAAAGGAATATTTGACCAAGTGGAAAATAAAGTTCATTCAAATTATTTATTTGAGAAAAAGAGGAAATGGACAAGTGGATATTTATTTATGATTATTTTAATTAAATGAGAGGAAATGTGAAAAGAGGCATTAAATAATTAATCTGATTTAATTATTTAATACAAGAGACACATGGACAATTAAATAATTCTGACAATTATTTAATGATAGAAGAATTAAAAGGGGGAATGAATAGTTAAATAATTAATAATTATTATTTAACCATAGATGAAAGGCGATAAGAAAATGATTAAATATATAATAATTCATTTAATTATTGAAGAAAGAGGGATATTAGCGACAAAATTAATTAGTTAAATTAATCAGGATATAATAAAGATTAGAAAGTGAATTAATTAATTAATTAAATTATTTAATTGATAGAGGAATATGACAAGGAAAATCAAATAATTAAAATTATTTAATTATCAGAGGACGACGACCAAGAAAAATGGTGCTCGCAGACTTAAGACATTTTTCAGTGTCTACATTTTGCCCCTCTTTGACATAATGTAGGTCATCAAGTTATGTCAAAGAAATTTAGTCGAAGGATGCCCCAGTGAAGCCAAGGTATAGGTATGCTCCCTCGGGAAAAATTTCAATTTTTCAATTTTTTTTTTTGGAAAATTGCCCCGATAAGTGAAGTTGATGGCCAAGAATCAAATCGTGAAGACAAAATTGAGTTTCGATATCAATAAAGGGGTCAAATTCAAGATTGAAGTCATCAAAAGGTGTGCCCAATAGACAAGATAGGTCGAAACCCTAATTTTGAACCTATAAATAATAATTTGATTGAGAAAAAGGTTCATTTGTGCATTCCAAGTTTAGAAATTTTGCGACGCGTTATGCGATATGACGCATTTGAGAGGCGAGTGACGCAATCGCAATTGTGAGCCAATGAAAATAGATGTGACACATTTGACCAAACTACGATGCAATTGCCTGGTTAAAGATTTGCCCCAGATTAGGAAATTTTGACTTGGTCAATTTAGGTCTAATAGGTCAATTGAAGGTCTTGGATTGACATAATGGTTTGCTTGATGATTCCAGGAGCATCTACCTCCTATTTATACATGGGATTTGAGACCAGATGTTTTTCAACTGCAAGACCAGTTGGGGGAGGAGGAGAGACAGGCATTACTAGACCCAGGGTTGTTCTATGTTAGTTATATGCCCATTATTAGGGTGAACAGGGGGATGTTGACAACATTGGTGGAGTGGTGGCACTTCAAGACTCGAGCAACTTCCATTTGTCAACAAGGGAGGCGATAGCCACCCTAGAGGATGTATACAGGATCCTACAACTGCTTATTCATGAGGAGCGGGTACAATATGACCTTGCTTGAGAACTGCAGGCATTGTATGAGTATTATGAGTGTGATGATGATGTTGAGCTTAGGATCTAGGGGTATGAGATCAGATGGGAGACCTTGGAAGAGACATATGACATATACGATTGCATTTTATGTGCATTGATAGTAGGAGGGATGATTCCCGACCATAGGGGGCATGGTTTCCCAATAGGCTGGGGAGAGGTGCTTAGATCGATGGTTCGTTATGGCATAGTGTATGCGTGGGGGTCCATGTCTGTTGGCGATGCTCTATTTTTCAGCTCCACGATATCGCTTATAGGGGAGGGCAGAGTCTGAATTGCGGAGTTACGTCACTAACAATATGGGCTTGGGAGCACATAGAAGTGTTCTGACCTCTGGTGGTACGACAGCTAGCGGCCAATGCTCCATATGCATATTTGTATCAAGGAGCTTTGACACAGACACATGTTGGTGATGTGGGGTACTGGAGGCATGGATTAGACACATTGGTTAGTTTCATTTGGAGGTCATACAAGACATGTGACTTATGGATTTATGAGGATGATCATATGCCATGGTGTCGACAGCCTAGATATCTTATTGGATGCACAGTGTAGTCACAACATATCAAATTGAGATGTATCTCCTAGAGAGGGTTCAAAGATAGTTTAGGGAGAGATAGGGTGTTCCAGTTGGGACTATAGTGTATGGATGGTCCTCTCGAGAGGTGCATCTATGGGGGCCTCAGATTATGATCACTAAAACAAAGTAGGAAATCAACACCATGCAGGCATTGGATTTGGATTGGATCGAAGGGGATGTTGTTGCAAGTACCACACCAGAGTATGAAACCTAGTGGTTGATACATAGACCAATACCATTGATAGATCCACGACAACCAATTTCGATAGAGTGCAGAGGCAGGGACCCGAGAGGCCGACGAGGTGACAGGGGTCAAAGGGGTGGGGGGAGAGGAGATGGAGGAGGGGGGGATGGAGGAGGATGGGGAGATGATAGGGTTGACGGGCGAGGAGGATAGGGAGGACACCGTCATAGGAGGAGGAGGGATGGGGGACGACAAGCAACGAGATAGTTATCATCGATCAGAGAGGATGCAAAGATGGAGGAGGACCAGGCCAAGGTGAGGGTAGCGACGAAGGTGGTAGTTCAGGAGGGGGAGCAACATGTTGAGATTCTTTCTCCAAAGTTAGTATAGCCAGAGGTAATGGAGGTTGAGGCATAGGGAGAGGGGGGACAAGAGGAGATGGTAGAGGAGCATTGAGAGGAGGAGGCAGAGATGGATGAGGTGGAGAGAGTCCTTCATGAGAGGATTATCATGGGGTTTGAGGAGGTGGGGCTAGATGAGGGCACTGTAGATCATAGGATAGCCTCCCTACAGGTGCGTGTACAGGCCCTAGAGGCAGAGTTGAGGACCAGTATGGCAAAGAGAGACAACTTTAAGGCAAAGAGGGATGCCTTCCAGACTGAGAGGGATCTAGCCATGATTAAACAACAGTAGACAGACTAGTGGATGATTGAGTTTTTTGCCACCTATAGTGGATCCGTCATGGAGGTTGTGAGGAAGTATGTCTGGGCCAACAGGGCTATGCAGTATTATAGAGATTTGTATGAGAGAGTGGTACCACTGGAGAGGAGGGAGGCCTCCTTTTTAGAGATTGACAATGGTTCTCGAGGTAGGTTTTATAGCAAGACACACAATAGGTGATCTCATAGTAGGTCAAAGGGTGAGACATCAGATGCTAAATGGGCCACCCCATATGACAGACCTCCTTCCATAGAGCACAGGTCCAGAGAGTCACCATGCCGAGAGGAAAAGGATGTCCCAGAGATAGGTGATTAGGGCAGTTTAGGCTAGGGCCTCCTTTTTATTTATCATGTTATATAGACACTGACATTTTGGTTATTGAGCCTGTGAGTTCCATTTTTATTGGATATGTCACATCTTGACATTGTACCCAAGACACTTATTTTTTGAGCGATATATATGATATAATTTTGGTGGTGTTTGATGATATGCATTGTTATATGTTTATGATTTTATGTGTATGATGATGTTATGCTATGTTATGGATGTTTATGTTATGCTTATGATGCATTTTATATGATGATGTGATGGTTTAATATGCTTTATGATTATGTTTTTATGTGTGGATAATAAGTGCAGCGTGAATGACCTAATTTAGTAGATGCAATATGTCATGATGATGATGTGATGCATTTATGATTATGGATGTTTTTATTAGGATATGTATGGATGGTGAATGCAGTGGAAATGATCTAATGTTACGAATGTGATGTAATATGCAGATGCAATTAAGTGTAATGTAATGAAAGGCCTGTATGATAATGAAAAATGTCATGATTGAAAATGTTTAATATGAATGCAAAATGTGATGTAATATGTATGGAATGCAATGTGATGTGAAATGCAATACAATGTGATATAATGGATCGTGATGTAATATGCCATGTGATATGGAATGTGATGTTATATAATGTGATGGGTGAACTATGATGTAATGTACAATGTAATAAAATATTAATGGGATGATGCTAATATGGTGATAAAATGTTAAGTCTATATGGATGATCTCTATGTTTTTTGTATTTTCTCATGCAAATATATGTATGACTTAATATGATAATGCTACCTATGATGAAAATGTCCTTTATGATGCTTTCTAACATGGTTATGCATGCAAGTTGTTTTTGTGTGTCACAAGACTGTCAAGATGTAGACAAAATAAATGTTAGCATGGAAGAGATGGAAGTTAGCATGAAAGAGGGGAAAGGAGATGGAGATGGAAAGTTAGATAGGTGATGAAAAGGGACCAACTTTCATGATTTTATATTTATCATTATCGGACGTCAATTTTTTTGCAAATGGAACACAAACACCCTGGTATGACATAGACCAAGGTGTGCAAGGTGACCATTTGTGAGAGACAAGCAGCCAAAAGACAAAGTCAAAAGACAAGGAATGCGTCGGCTCATACTAAGGACCCAATTATCCCAATCTTTTTTCCAAGACAAACCACAGATAGCAAGCAAAGAAAAGAGGTCATGATCCATCATCGTTCCTCTAAATCCCTTAATAGGACATCCTCGAGGTAACTAGTAACATGACCCATAACCAATCAAAAAGATAAGACAAATCCAAACAAATAGATTGCTTGCCAATAGCGATAGTGTTTGCCAATAATTTTGATAAGATTGTTTGAGATAATTGATTAAGTTGACCAAGATGACCAAATTGATTGATAAGGTTGACAAAAGTTGACCAGTTGATTTGATTGATAGGTTGACAAGAGTTGACAAATTGATTTGATTGATAGGTTGACAAGAGCTAACAAATTGTTTTGATTGATTGCACCTGGTTTCAAGAAGGACAAATCTTGATTAAGGCAAGATTGATTGACTGAGATTGATAATATTGATTGATTTTGACAAAGATTGATTGATAAGATTGACAAGGTTGATTAATAATGATAATGCCTGGTTTCAGGAAGGACACATCCTGATTAAGGCAAGATTGATTGACCGATATGACAAGATTGATTGATAAGGTTGACAAAGTGATGTGACAATACCTAATTTTAGGAAAGGCGTATCTTGTTTTAAGGCAAGGAACACATCTGATAAAGTTGACCAAGTGACAAGTGTTCACAAGGCACCTAACTGCAAGAAAGACATATCTTGCTTAAGGTGAATGACAAGATTAACAAAGTCTAATATCAGGAAGGACCCATCCTAATAAAAGATAAGAGATAGGACCAAATGAGACATAATGCCCCATTCCAATATAAGAACAATGACTTGATCAATTGATTGACGATAATATGATTGATTGATTTGAAGATGAAAGCTTTGTTGGTTATGATTTTCTATTGATTCAAGATTTGGTTTGAATGATGATTGCTCATGGACCAAGAACTATGACCAAAATCGAAAAACCCTAAAGGATTGACCTAGGTGACTTCGGGGGCTCATCGATTGATGGCCTTGCCTACATTATACACATAGAGACCTCGTAGTTCGACACAACTTGACTTTGTTTTATTTGACAAAAGATTGAGTCATGGTTTTATTTGGACAACCTAGAAGGACTGACCTAATCTCTCGGGGGCTCATTTAAGATGAGCCTTGCCTACGTAGAAAATACGCAGAGACAACGTAGTTCAACCACTCTAACATAGACTAACTCGGACTCGAACTCTGACTTTGACTTTGTTTTTGGAAATTTTGAAGTTTTTTGATGTTTTTGGGTTTTGAAGGTTTTACAAAAAAAAAATGGATTTTGATGCTTTATGGTTTTTTTTTTGGATTTTGATGTTTTCTGATTTTTTTGGATTTTGAAGTTTTATGATTTTTTTGGATTTTGATGTTTTATGATTTTTTTGGATTTTGATGTTTTATGAAAGTTGATACCATGTGTTGGATCCCATGAAGATGTAAGTCAAGGAATTGCCCCCAGTTAGGTATAAGGTTAACTTATTATGCATGAGGGGAATCAGCGGACATATGCAAAGGATGGTCATGAAGGCAAAGGATATTAAATGTTGGTGGGTCTTAAGCCATGGAAAGGATGATGAAGCTTTATTATGGGAGAGTGACATGTGCGAATGGATGAGAAAAGGACGGAAGACTAGATAGAGTGACAGTAGATAGAGGAGCATAGACTGACTACACATGGCGCTTGTTTGCCAAGTTTTGAGCATGGTACTTATCCAAAGTGCCACCGAAGTGTTTTTCACTTTTGGATGAATTATTTCTCTTTACTATTTTTTTGATTTTTTTGTTGTCACCAAGATGCTTGTTTGCTAGGTTTTCATCAAGGTGACTATTTTTTTAATTTTTTGATTTTTTTTGTATTTTTTTGACTTTTTAAACGAGATACTTTGAAAATCCAGTGTAGTACTTGTGAAGGTGCATGTTGTTGATAGGTTCGGGCAACAATTCTCCCTCGGGGGTATAAATATGATAAGCACTAGATCCATCTGCTGCTATGATGATATATGGGCCCAACTAGTTAGGTTCAAAATTTCCAAGTTTTTCTTGTTCTGCTTGATTCTTTAAATTTTCCTTCAGGACTAAGTCACCAATGTCAAAACTTCTAGGATGAACCTTCTTACTGTAGTTGTGTCGAAGGTGATTTTGATATGCTTTCAAATGTGTCAAAACATTCTATCTCTTTTCATCTAGTAACTCTAGCTCATGTAGATGGGATACACGATATCCTTCTTAATCAATTAATCCTTACATAGATACTTGTAGGGATGATAACTCGAAATCAATAGGAAGTATGGCTTCAGATCCATAGACAAGGGAATATGGTGTGGATTTTGTAGGGGTGTGAACACTGGTACAATAGGCCCATAAAGCGGGATTGAGTTGTAGGTTCTAGTCACGACCAGCGTCATCGACATTCTTCTTTAATATTTTTAGGATAGTCTTATTAGATGCCTCAGCTTGACCATTACCTTGGGGGTAATATGAGGTAGAAAAATGATGTTGGATATGAAATATTTCACAAAGCTCATAGAAATCTTAGTTCTTAAAAGGGCGACCATTATCTATAATGATGGACTGTGGGACACCATAACGGAAAATGATGTAATTCAGGATGAATTTGGTTATCTGCTTTCTAGTGATGTAATTCAGTGGGATGACTTCAACCCATTTTGTAAAGTACTTCGTAGTGATAAGGATAAATTTATGTCCATTAGCATAGGTGGGATGGATATTTCCTACGAGATTGAGTCCCCATTGAGAAAATGGCCATGGTGAAGTAAGCAAATGCAACTCTTGAGTTGATGCATGTATAAGATCTCCATGAATCTAACATTAGTGACATTTCTTCAAAAAATGATAGGCATCACGTTCCATTGTAGGCCAATAATATCCCATCCTTATGAAGTTTTTTTGGCTAAGGTTGGACCACCAAAGTGAGCTCCACATGTACCATGATGTACCTCTTGTAAGGTTGTTTGTGCTTCATTTGAGTCGAGACATTGAAGGAGGGTACTATCTAGGCTATGATGATAAAGTGCATCTCCAATGATGGCATATTTGGATACTTTTCAGATAAAGGTTTTGTGTTGGTTGAGGGACAAGTCAGGAGGAATAATTTGGTCATGCAAATAGGTGTAGATGTCTTTGTACCAAGGTGAATTGAGATCAATGAGTTCACACACAAGTTCGGTTTGGAGGACATCGAATGGAAGGACCAACAATTGTTCTACTAAGAACTCATATTGTGATGCATTATTGGGAATATCCAAGAGAGATCCAATTGTAGCCATTTCATCAACTTCTTTTTTTGGATTCTCGAGGTATGTTCAAAATAAATGGCATCAAAGTACAATATGAAAGTATCCACCATGCACTTGTAGGGCATCAATTTCTCATCCTTGGTGTCATAGTCATCATTAACTTGCTTAATCACTAACTGAGAATCACCATAAACTTGAAGATCCTTGATTTTCCATTTTATTGCTATAAAGAGTCTTTTCAACAATGCTTTGTACTCTGCCATGTTATTAGTGCATGGAAATGCTATTCAGAATGACTTCATAATGGAATCTCCTTGAGGTGTGATGAACAAGTTACCAGCTCCTAAACCATGACTTGTGTAGGATCCATCGAAGTATAGTTTCCATGTTGTCGGCGTCTCTAAGACAAATATTGATTCATCTAGAAATTCAGATATCAAAGGATGATCTAATTTTATGGGTATGTATGTGAGTTGATTTGTTATCACTTGTCCTTTTCAGTCAACATACTCAATGTCATATTCACTTAAGATCATAACCCACATAGCTAGTCTTCTTGTCAAAGTTGCTTTGTTGAGGAGATATTTCAAAGGATCAATTTTGGCAATCAGTTTTGTCTAGTGATTCAACATGTAATGTCTTAAATTCTATGCTACAAATACCATTGCTAGACATGCTCATTTAATAGGACTATAGTTTAACTCATATCCAACCAAGGTGTGACTGGTTTAGTAGATTGCTCATTCTTTGTCATCATTGTCATTCTGAGCTAGCAATGCCTCCAGTGTTGATGTAGTTGTTGTCACATATAATATTAAATGTCTTCAATTGATCAGAGGCATAAGAACTAGTGGGGTTAGTAGATAATTCGTGATCTGATCAAACACTTCTTGACACTTTTCTATCCAATTGAAGGGAATGCCTTTCCTTAACATATGTCGAAATGGATGGATCTTGTCGACTAGTTGAGCAATGAACCTACAGATTGATTGTAGTCTTACCTATAATAACCTCAACTAACTGATGTTGGTTGGTGGTGGAATTTTCAAAATAGCTTTGAATTTTGTGGGATCGACTTTTATTCCTCTGTGAGAAAATATACCTGATTGGACCCCGAAAACACATTTCTTTGGATTTCGCATGAGTTGATACTTTTATAGTCATGTGAAAATCTTGTAAAATACTACTAAGTGTCATCAATTTGGTATCAGAGCCCAAAATATCTAGGTAGAGGACACTAAGTGTGCTTTTAATTTTTGATGGGTATTGTTGTTTGAGTATCCATAAATGTTTGGAAAGTGTGTGTTGTAGATTGATAGGTCACGAAGAACCTGGATCCCAAAAGATCTGGGCAATGAACATTGAATATATTGTAGTTTTGTTACTCAAAACTATTTGGAAGGATATGTGTGTTGTCATTTGATAAGGTAACCGGAGAAGGTGAGGCATAGAAAGACTAGGTAGAGTGAAAAAGAAAGAAGCCATAGGTGAGGTTTATGAGAGATGAAAGAACGATGTAGAAGCATGCAAGAAAAGAGAGTCTCACAAAGCGAGACAAGAGGAAAGAAATCACAAAGAAGCAAGATGCAGAATCTGAGAGAGAAATGACAGAATTACGAAGAGATTTAGAGGCATACAAGCAATGGCTAGAAGAAAGAAGCCAAGATAAGGTTTGGGTTTGGCCAATGGAAAATAAATTAAAGTGGCATGTGAATATGATTGTTGAGAAGAGAAGAAGGCAAAGGATGAATGCCTTAAGAAGAGAAGGTAAGAGTATGAGAGGATCCCAAAGAGTTGCCTATTGAGAAACATGGACCAGAAGAGGTCAAATAAGTTCTCATAGTGGAGGACTTGAAGGAAAGGAGAAACGAGGAAGTGCAGCAATGAGCACTTGAAGCATAAAGTGATGAGGAGAGAAAAGTGTCCATGAAGGTAGCACTTATGGAGAAATTTTGGTCTCTTATTTTAGTGGCTAATGTTGTATTTGAGAATGTGTAGGTAGGTATGAAGAGCCTTATAAGGAAGGTAAAGAATGAGACCTTGGAGTGGATAAGAGAAGAGTCTAGTAAAGCACCTATCGATAGAGGTGAATATGGGAGAAGAAGAAATCGAGTTGTAGCAGTTTGTGGAGCCAATATGCAAGGACAGTTTGCAGTAGTTCATTAGGAAGAGGTATAATGCAAGGAACTCAAATATGAAGATGAGAATAGTACTGTAATATTTCAAGATGATCATGAAGATGTTGAAGATAACTTGGAATTTCAAGATTCTCTAGAAGATGTTGTTGATGAAAGCAAAGAAGCCCACAAAGGGAAAGAGTTGGCAAACAAAGAAGTCACGGATGAAGGGAAATCCAAGCAGTAGGGTATCAAACAAATAAATGTGACCACAAGTAATGGTTTTGGCCATGAAGTTAGAAACAAGAATTGTTGTTTATGAATGAATAGGGAGAAAAGGGAGATGAAGTTTTCAAATCTTGCAAAGGATCATGGATACAAGGTGCCAAGTTGGCAAAAGAAACCATTTGATATGGGGAAGCAAACAAAGGCTCAAAGTGAGATTGTAAATAATGAAAAGAGGAAAGTTGTGGAGGATTTCAAGAGGACACTAGAAGGTTGGCCAAGGAAATTGGTTATTGCAGGACAACGGGAAAAGTGTAAAGAAGGAGCTTTTGATAGTAACAAGTAGATGCAAAGGATGAAATATATGTGGAAGAGCAAGGAGAAAATAGGTGTTAGGGAAATTTGGCAAGAAAGGAAGTATAAAAGGGATGACTATAGGCAGAAATCAGGTCAAGGTTCATAGAGAACAAGTACAATAATTAACAAACATTATCCCATCGATATGGGAAGTAAAGTGTGGGTAATTAAGCATAGGGTACCAACAAAAGAATGTGGGGTCGCAAGACATAGTGAGGAGAAACTAGTGTAATAGAATAGAAGATATGAAGAAGAGGTCAAGCCCATGAGCAAAGGACTGAGATGAAACCAACAGAGTATAGAAAGGGAAAAGGAGATTCAATTGAAGAGGATGGAACAATTACAAGAGTGGATTGGCTGGAGGTTACGGTAAGTACAATCACAAAGGAAGGTAAGCAAATTGATTCAGATGATTGTAAGAAAGATGCTTTTGAAACTTTGCATGAGATTAAGAATTTGAAAGTAGAAGATGAATGGGATGCTGAACTCAATAGTGAATATGAAATGGATGAATGTGAGGTGGAGTTTTGGAAGCTTGTCGATGGAAAAAGTATGAGAAGAGGTAGATACAAGAAGAAAACGAAAAACAAACAAAGGAAAAACAAGAAAATTAGAATGCACAAGGAATGGGCTGAGAAGAATAGAAAGCAAGAGTGGACGACGAAAACATGGCATGATGATAAAGTCCAAGGAGGTGCAGCAGACAATAAAGAAATAGATGTTTGAGCATACTTAGCTAAGAGTGAGGAAGGTAAAGAAATACTAGATGAAGAAGTTGAAGAAATGAAATATGAAGAGAGTACAACAAATTGTGATAGTGGAGAAGATCTATGGGATAAATATTTGGCAATAGATAAAGAATGGGAGGGGGAGGATTATGGATGATGAAATGAAGATAGATGGGATAAAAAATACTCCTACGATAAAGCTTTCAACAATTGAAGAAGAAGTTGATACAACCATACAGGAAAAGGTAGATTTCTTAACATTCCATGAAGATTTTTTTTTTAATTCAGTTGTTATGTTGTATGATGGGAAATTTAGGAAAGAGTATGGAGTAATGCAGAAAGTTGTGAATAAAGGTGTGGAGTGTTATGATGATAAAATGAATACAAGAAGAGTATGAGATAGTAAGTTCAGAATTGTATCATGATATGAATGATGTTGCTATTGTGGAAAGGATGGAAGAGATTGAAGATGTGGAAAATTTTAATTTCCAGATATTCATTTGTCTTGTTGATGGGATAAGAAATCATTGTAGATGGATGGAAAGTCAAGGTTGTATATTAACGAGTGTGAATAAAGATAGTGAGCAACAATGTTAGAGGAATGGGATGATCATTCTAGAACGATGTTGGAAGAAGAGAAAGAAAAGAAGAGTGAGCAAGAATGATTGGTCGATGATAGAAGCAAACAATTTTCAAAACCTCATGTGCAGGAGCACATTCTTAGTCCCCTAGGGAGTCTGATGCAAGGGTATCACAATTGAGAGAGCATAATTACATTGAAGAGGAATAAATGATAGTTATGATTTTAGTTACCAAGATAGACTATAACGTGGAGGAGAATGTCATTATAAGGTAGTTAAATTTTACCATAGGGTGAAAGGAAAAAGAGACAGGGTTGTGCAAATGTGAGAAAAGGGGAGAATCGATTCATGGAAGGAGGAAGAGAGAGGGAAAAAAAAGAACGGATCTAGAAGAGGAAAAAGAAGGTATTGATTCAGTTAGGGGGAGAGAATGTTTGGTAGATTAGAGAGTTGGCATTATAGATTGGGAAAGGAGGATCAAAGGCGGGAGAAAGAGTCGAGCAGTTGTGTGGTAGAAGAAAATGAGTATAGAGTGTGGAGGAAAATAACATCGAGGAACATAGTGGTTGGAAGCAAATCGATTGCCGGTTTCCATCATACATTTGGGGTTGAGACTGCCAATTGAATTGATTGATTATTGTTTCCTTCACCTAAACTTGCTTGGCAATGTGTATTCTAAAGTAGGCAACGTGTGGGGTCTTGATTTGGAAAACTGTCAACACTTCAATCAATGAAGAATGCAATGAGTGGCGCTAGAGTTTGTAATCTATTCAATTCAAATGAAAATCCAATTTGATCGCAACTTCTATTGTGTAACTTATATATTGAATATCAATTGTAGGCAATGTGTGATGTTGTAGTGTGTAAACTGATCTATGTAAATGGAATGAGAATACACGTTTCTAGCTCAAGGTGTTTTATGAAGTTTTGTTGTTAATTACTTTCCTTCTGTGATCGGTGTCATCAGTAAATACCAAGCCATAATGCAGTCATGTCTTATTTCTTATAAAATGTGTGGGTTTTATAAGGCACAAAGCATGAGTGTATTTTATAAGGCACAAAACAAGAGCGCATTTTATGAAGCACAAAATGTGAGTGTGTTTTGTGGCTCATAAAACACAAGGGCATTTTTTGGCTTATAAAATGCACTCAAATTTAACAAATTTATTCGTCATATATTGATAGAGAAACAAAGAGATGGAGGACAAAGAAAGATAAAGAGAGGGAGAAAGATAAAGAGATAAAGAGTGAAAGGATGAGAAACATAAAGAAATAATGAGAGAGATAAAAATAGATAGAAGGACATGGAGAGGGAAGAATGAATGAGAGATATAGAGATAGAGAGGGATTGAGTAAAAGGGGGAAGAAGAGAAAGGGGGGGATGATAAAGAGATAGTGAGAGAGATAAAGAGATGGGGAGGGAGAGGGAGATACATGTAGATATAGATAGAGAGGGGGAGAGTATTTTTTAGAGTAATCATGCATTAGCTAATAATTAATTAATGTTTAATTAATTATTAGTCTAATTCATTTTATGCGCTTAAACTAAACTTACCTGAGTGCTTTTTTATATTAACTAGAGTGGGATTTTATTAGATCATTTTATCTCATCACATAGGATGACAACAATTGGTATGATCTAATCCTTTTATCATTTAGGGTTGCTCCTATAAAGCACTCACCCTCATTTTATTAACTCTTGATCTCCTTGAAGACCCTTGAGGTTCATTTTGTAAGTAGTTTCTTGTCGAGGATATAACAAATCATTATTTCCAACTCTCTTTGTGTGGAAGGTGTTTTTGTTCATTGTTTGATCTTGCAAATCATTATAAGCTTCCCAAAAATTATAATTTTAAATAAATTTAATTTGAATATTATATTTATTTTTTATTTCTTGTGAATGTAGGTTTTTCACTGAAAATCAAACTCTTTGTTTTACACATGTGGAAAAATAGCAGATTATCAAAAAAAAATTGAAAAATATCAGTGCACTAGATATTGATGTTCATGATCCAACAAAAAAACTGAATTTTGATACATACAAGAAAAGTTGTGTTTTAGCCAATAAATCATGTCTAAATTGTAACTGGTATGACTTTGAAACTTAATTAAGAAAAAAATATTCAATGAAATTCTATGAAACCGATTCCATGCACTAGATATCGTAGTTTTGAATCTAAATTCGAAAAAATTAGAATTTTATCTTTCATAGAAAAAATGTTATGTGTTAGCCAGTAACGTCACTCTTTACAAATGATGTTTACTGTTAAAAAATAGTTTTCGAAAGAGATGGAAAAATAAGTGCAATCTGATTCCAATTTTTTTTTTAAATATATATTTAGAATCTACAGACAAAATGTCACAAATCACTAGTTTGCATCATCTTCAAATTCCTCGCGGTTTAGCCACTATAGGTGCTTGAAAGTGAAGATTTAGTTAAAAAAAATCAATTCACTGTCTAGTTTGGCCAAAAATTGTAAACCAGTACAGTTGCTAGAAAAAAAGCAAAACAATGTGGTCATTTTTTAATTTTTATTGCAAAAAAATATATTTTAACAAAAACAAAAGGTTTAAATATAAAAAGATGGGGCAAAGGATTTAATTTAGGGTACCCAGAGGGTACTTGGATCAGCAGGGCCTATAGGCCCCTCCCCTCCTGTTAGTCAACGACTTTTGTGTCGACCAAGGACATTTAAAAGCTGATTGGCATCCATTGTTGCCACTTGTGACGATTTTAAAAGTGTTGTCTAATGGTGGGAAAAGCACATGCCTTTTTTGGCAATTTATGTTTTTTTTTTCTAGTGGAAAAAACTATTTTTCGATGAATATTTCTCATACCGACACTATCCATATTTTGCCAGCCTTCCGAAAGAATATTTTGAGGCAACAAAAAATATACCTGCAATACTTGAATTTTGAAACGGTTGGATTTTTTTTCAACAAAGGGGAATATTCCCAAAAATATTTCATTGGCATCAGCATGATGGCATGTTGAAGTCGACAGTATAAACTGTTGGTAGGGCCTTGTTTCAAGCCCCCCTTAGCCTTAAAAGAGTTATTTTTTTCTTTTGGCCATAACTTGGGCATACAATATCAAAATTTAGCAAACAATATATTGTTAGAAAGCTAGCTCCACATACTTTCCAATGATGTGGGTCTCATCACCTTTTTGTTGTTGGCACATTTTATCATCTATCAAAGTCATATATGTTATTTTCACTCTCAAGCTCACAAATTTTGATCCATTTCTCTATTTTTTACGATTCTAGTGGCATTGGGATGGTATTTCAGAGCTCTTCATAGCTATCCATGTAATTTGTCTAGATTTTTCTCCAAGTATATTTTATTCAAATTTTTTATGTTTTCACATTCTAGTGAATTCCTTTGATGTTTTAGCTCTTGAAAACTTTACGTTTGCACAAGATGACTTGTTTTAGGCTATTCTACATGTATTTCCAATATTTTGTCCCATTTGGACATTGTAGACATCTTTTTCCACAATTTCTTTTTTGTAGACACACTGAGATAAAGGACCATTCTAGTGTATCTTTTTAGGGATCTCACACATCCTATTGTACCTATTGTAATCGCACTATGTTATAAAGTGTCATGGGTGGCTTGTGAGTGTCTTTGATTTTACATCACACCTTTGTCAAGTGAGTGTTCTACGACAACATTGAATCCCAGTGATTCTTCCCTCATGCATGTGTGCCATGGTTTACACACCCTTTTTATTTGCAAGTACTCTTTTGGGCGCATTTATATGCTCTTGGTTCTCTTTCATACACTTATTGGTGACACAGAGTTTCAATGAACTTGTCTTGGCTCTCTCTTTTCGTATTATGGGGTGGTTTCTACTATTGGTGCTAATTCTTCCTTAGTTTCATCTTAGAATGATCTATGTATTTAGTTCTTGTCCCTATGGATTAGGCAGATGCAACAGATGGCTACCCATGTATTTTGGTGAGATGAAGCATTTATCATATGGACACTCTTACATTCATGTTTCTGGAGGTGATCTTCCATTTTCACTTTATCAATGTTCTTCAAACTATTGGTACAAGTGTGCTATTTATATCTTTGACTTCCAAATGTTTGTCTTTATTTTCCATCTGATTCAAGTATTGATGTCATGGGAACTCATGTAGATTCTTGTCTTCTTGATCTTGATCATCATCTGTTCTAGAGGAGGTTCTTCATTTCAATACTATAGCAGTTATCATTCAACAATTGTCTACAACTTCTTTACACTTGTGTGATGTTCTTCACGTTCCTATTCTTTTTGGGACACTGTTTTGGAGGCTTATTAGTTCTTCATTTTCCTTTCTTTCTTTTTGAGAGGAACTTTTCCTATGAGGTTTTCTCCTTTTCTCTAGTTGTGAGAGATTAGACTGTTTGTACATAGGTACCTCATTAGGCCTTATTTCTCAAGATCCATCATGTATTCTTTACTTTTTATGCATTGGATTTTAGGATTTTTAGCTACCACCTTAGTTCATCTTAAAGGGGGTGTTATATTAATTATGCATTAGCTAATAATTAATTAATATTTAATTTTTTATTATTCTAATTCATTTCATGCACTTAAGCTAAACTTGGGAGTGTTTTTTTCTGTTAACTAGATTGAGCGTTTATTAGATCATTTTATCTCATCACATAGGATGATGACACTTGTCATGATCTAATCCCTTTATAATTTAGGGTTGCTCTTATAAATCACTCGCCTTCATTGTATTGACTCTTTGTAATACCCCTTTGTTTTGGCTCTTTGCTACAAACAGTTTCCTTCTTTGCTATGTTTTGTTTTTTAGTTACTCATATACTTTGATATACTCTATCATATTGTTTGTTATTTGATCACTATTTATAGAGCGATGTGGACTATTTGTGGTGGTGTGATGTACTCTCTTTGATGTTTTATTTGACATGCTTTGATTGGTGTAATGATGGTTTGGTATAACATGGTTATTGCACATGATTATTTTATTTATGTTAGAATTGTCAGTTCGTGATAAGTGTATTGGTGAAGGGGACAAGATTGCATCACTCGCTTGCGAGCGCCATGCGATTCTGCTACTTCCTCTTCACGGTGTGTTTTATTATGTTGTTTATATACATGTGCTATTGATGCCTCGTTTATAGGTTTGCAGGTACATGACATCAACTCCACCTGGCTTCACAGGTTTGAACGTGTCGACCCAACGGTTAAGTTGATTGGGAGATAGTAGCTAGGATACTTATGTCAAGTCTACACCCTAGTCTCGTTGTGTCGTCGGGTTTAGTCAGTTGTGCTTGTTTAAATGTGTTGATTATTGCTTCGTATTATCGTGTTAAAATGCTTTAAAAGAGGTTTAGTGAATTTCATTATTAAAAGTTGATTATTAGATTATTCTTATTTTAAATGTTAGAGATTTTTGAATTAATAAATAAATAAATTTGATTTAATTAATAAAAAGATCAATCCTTGGATTATTTTATTTATTGATAAATTAAATTAGTTAAATAGTTTATATTTGAAAGGGAAATGTTTTAATTATTAAAATATCTAATTTTGAATATTAGAGGATTATATGCCAAGAGGTTTGTTGAAGATATTTTGTAAATGCCAGCAAGTGTTAGAAAAATTAATGAATTTGTTGGGGAAATTAATTCCCGGGAGATACTTTTGGCTTTGGGTGAGGAAGCGGAAAGCTTCTTCACGGCAAGGCACGTGATATTTTGCATGTGGGGAATTTGTGGGAAAATGATTTGTTGCTGTGATCTGGAGATTTTTGGAAAAGGATTTTGTTGTAGAAATTGTTTTGGTATTTTTTTCATCCTTAGAAATTTGTTTGGAAATTTTTTGTTGTGTTGGGATTACTCTTGTGATCAAGAATTCAATTTACTTGGAGGAAGCCAGTGTTTTCTGGAACATTTGCTTGAAGCTATGGAGGAGGCTCTGCACCAGATTCAAATACTCAAGAAGCATTGTGTAAGAGACTAGGTGTCTCTCAACCCAATCACTGGCTGATACTACTATGTTTTTGTTTGTTTTCTGTATTTTTGATGTTTTTGTGGGTTTTTGCAAATAAAGATAAATTGCCATTTTTCTCAAGAAAGCTATAAAAAATCATAATAAATTCACAGATGGAAAGCAAGCCTCAAAATCACTCCTCAAATGATGGCACCTCTATTTATTAAACTTCAGGACTCATACAATAATGAATTGCAAACATATAAGAAAAAGGCAACATTTTATTAAAAAGAAAACCTGGTTATTACAACTGCCATTTTGATGAAGGAAAGTACGGCCAAGCTGAGATAATGACTTCTCCAGCCTCGAAGTCATTGCCGAACACTCCAGAGATCTAGGTGCCCCAGCTGCTAAAAGCATAATTCACAAAGGCAAGTCATATTTACCCACAGGAAAAGTACGACCCTTGTTGCAGCATAGTACGACCTGTACCAGCAATAAAGAAAGTACGGTTGGATAAATAAGGCTCACAAAACAACTGAAAATGATTCCCAGTCAAGTCGCCTCTAATATATGGAAGTAATCTCTTCTCAAACTTATTCTGGAACTATCACAGTAAGCACAAATGCAACCTCTGAATGAAGTCACTCTGTTGACAAGCTTCAACTGGTATTGCACAGTCTTAGTATGCCTGATTCTGAAGACATTCTTCAAAACCCGTTGATCTGCAGAAACCCTTGTTTCACAAACCCCAATGCTCTCAGAGAGAATAAAGACAAATTAAAATGATCATCAATAATCAATTTGATTTGCCTTCAAGAGAAATATATATCTTCTCTTCAAAAATTTGACCCTTCTCCAAAAAATCACTTAAATGCATTTGATAATATAATAATTCGCCCCTTTTAGAGACTTAGGAAAATTATTAATAAATGGCGTCCCTTTTGATGAATAATTAAATACTCATTTAATTATTATTTAACTCCCTTATTATAAAGTATTAAATACTTTATAATTTTCCATTTAATAATTACTTTAATATTTCATTAAAGTGACTCTATATTATAAAGTCAAATTAATAATATTTTAATAATCCTTAAATGCCCAAGTAAACATTGTTTGCTCATCAAATCATCAAACTGGGTCGAAACTGAGCTGACCAACTGAACCAGGTGCCCTGCTATAAATAACAACTCCTACCTGCCTGACTTACTATAAATAGTAAGTATCCGTAAATCACTCTGAAAACGTCTGCCAGGGCCCAAACCTGAATCAACTGATGGAGTAATGTTCCCAAACGCTGGATAACTGCCTCAAGTGATCCTCTAAACACATCTGCCAGCCTACGAGGATCTGAATGATAGGCTAACCTCTGAATCATCTATCCTGCCTAGAAACGGGACGGTACACGTTTGTTTACAAGTTCTTTCCTTTATTTTTTTTTGTTAAGTTTTTAATGGAAAGGTTTCTAGATTACAATTCTTTGTGAAAAGATTGTCTAGTGTGAGAAAGATTGTATTATCGTAGTTAAATTCTTCATAAATAATTTCTCTGTTATGTAAAGGCAATTTCTTCTGTAGGTGAAATCATTTGTGGAAAACCTTAGTTAATGGTTGTCTAGTAATATAGACAAAATTAGTGAGACCCAGGAGAAATATTTAGTGATCTGGAAATTAAATCCCTCTGGAAGAAATTATAATTTTTCAATAAGAAGAAGTTTCTTATAGGTTATCTTTTCTCGGGGAAAATTTCCCTATAATTTAAATGGTAGGGATTTTGTTCTTATTCTTCAAGATGGTTTTTCCTCTATGTTTGATTTGGGAAATTTAGAAGTTATCCTCTGTGTTTGATTTAGGAAAATTTTACATGTAGAGATCCTCTGTGAAATTTGGTTTCCTGTACGATAAAAGCTTCGGAAGAAATTTATTGTTATTTTGTCTGTAGGAAGTTTGTTGCTTTTCTCTTTTAGTTTTTAATGTCTGGACAAATTGGAAAGAATTCTCTTGTGGTTTTAATTGATAAAATTCATCTTAGAAGTTAAATTCTCTTCAAATTGGCTTCTCGGAAGTATTTGTATAATCTAGATATTTTTCCAATAACTGTTATTTTGGAAAAAATTCCCCAATTAAAATTAATGTTTGAAATCCCTTAAAATATATATATACATTATATATACATATATGTGATTTTATATATATATTATTTATATATACATTCACATATACGTGTATACAAGATATATATTTTTTTTTATTATTTAAGAAATATTTCATATTGTTATGGCTGCTGAGTTCGTCGTTCGTATGGCGTACTTGCAAATGAAATTTTGCAGGAATTTTTTTTAATGTCAAAAAAAATGGGAAGTTGTTCATTTATATTCGAAGGTTTTTGTTAAGTGTTTGGGGGGGGGCTTTTGGGAGGCGCTGCCCCCACCGCCGCCCCCATAAGGGGACAACTGTGGAGGAAGGGCCTCCACAGCCTCTCCCCACTCCTTTGCAACCGCACCCTTGGGGAGAGGGTTCGGTTGTGCAAGCACAACCACCCCTCCCCAAGGGGTATTGAATGTTATTTTCTTTTTAATAAAAATAGCGAACTTCCTTGGTTCGATCCGCCTACCTCATATGAATTCAATTTGGATTTGGATATTATATGTGGTTTCTTTTTTTATTATTGTGTGGATTAAAATCTGTATAAATTAATATATAATATATTGAATATATATAATGTATATATATTTTTAATATATGTTTTAGATTAGATATATAATTTGATTGATGTTGGAATTATTTTAATGGGTTAATAAGAATATTTAAATAATATATATGTATAATTATATATGAAATATATAATTATATATATATATATATATCTATACATTTAAATGCATTTTTAAATAAGTGCATGCAACAATTGCATAGTTAGATAAGTAATTCGAAAAGTTTTTTTTTTTTGGAAAATAAAGGAAAATTATTATTATATTAAAAATAATCGAGGAATTGAAGTTTAGATAATTAGATTTGTTTCCTCTGTTGAAAAAAGGCCTTTTATTTGATTAGTGAATTTGGACAATCTATTTTAATGTTTTTCGTTGATTGAGAATGGATTTAGGAAATCCAAATATTAGATTCAATTCACATCTTGATTTCCCTTATCTGTATTTGAAGAGGCATTAAGATTATTTTGATTAAATTTTTCTATTAGAGCAATTGTAATTATTGTAAATTCATTGAGAAAGGGAAACGGATTTAGTATATCCAAAAGTAGTGTATTTCCTTTATAATTGCCTTTTATGTTATTTCCTCTGTATTTTGGTTTGGGGAAGTTGGTTTAGACTTGTTTAAGACTTCCAATAGTAAAAGGGAAACGGGGGTTGTGTTTTATTTTGAGTCAACCCAGTTATGTTACTCTTGGATTAGTGCATTTATTATTGTCAATGTTACCCAGTTTCCATAAACGGGGTTGTTTTGTGCCTCCTAGTTTGGAGTGGTATTGTCTTGTGTGCATCCATGTTCGGAGTGGATTTGTCTAGCATTGCCTCCAATAGTTTGGAGTGGATTAAGTTAAGTGTTGCCTCCTAGGATTGGTGTGGTTGTTTTATGTAGATTTGTGTGCACTATGGTACCCTTGGTGATTGGTTTGTTTTGTTTGTTGTCAAGTAGAAGAGTGGCTTTCGTTAGGCGCCATAGCCCTAAAGAGGTAAATTGGATAACCTTTGGAAGTAGTTAATCAAGTGAAAACATAATTAAAGTATTTAGGGGATTGGGTAGCATTTCATATTAAGTAAGATAATTTAGCCTCACTCATGGACTCAAGTGCTCGTTTGGGCTTGGAATGAGTGGGAAGGCCTGGAATGGCAAAGGTCATCTATCTTGTCTTTTCGAAAGGTATTTGATTCTGCATGAGTGAGTATGGGGGCCAGGGATCGGTTGAGGCTTCCAAGAGATCCCAAGATGGGTGTCAAGGCCTAGGAAGATCCCATTGGATATCCCATGTCGAGCTGTGCGATGACACTCTGTCTATGACAACGATTGGTATGTTGGTTTATGTGAATGGTTATTTTAACATACTTAATTTGTTATAAATCTGGAAGCAATGTAACCCATGTTCGGTGTTGTAGTGTTGTACTTGTTTATGTTTGAGTCAGTTGTGTCAGCATGTGTCTAGAGGTAGTAGGTTTGGCCATGTATTCTTGTTACTATCTCCTAGCATGAGGGGTGGGCCTACGGGTACCACTTGGTTGGGAGGAACGTGTGCCCTACACCATTGGGTCCCCTTGATCTTTAGATCGTGATGGTGAGGTTTCCAATTGGAGAGCTCGTGGGTTCAAGTTTTATATTTCATGCTTTGTAATAATTTTGATGGCTCATGTATTTATTATCCCTCTATTGTTTTCGAGGTGGTTGATTGTATTATGTAATCATATTTTTATGTACTACCTCATTCGGGGAATGAGTGATGTAATCTTATTTGTTAAGTTAATGTTATATGGAATCTTGTTGTATTTCTTATTGTTATGATGTAATTTTCATGTATGGAATGTATGAGCACTTAATTCCTAAGTAGTTAAAATGCTATGGATGTATTTATGGTGTATGTATGGGTTTAAAATTAACCTTAGTCTCATAGCCTTAGAGGTTGTTTTCATTAGGAAGTGAACTTACATGTTTATTATACTTTAAATAAATAAATAAAAAATTGTGCATTTGAGTGGTTAATTGCAACTTCCTCTAGGGTTATGTGGTGGGGCATTACACTCTTGACCTCCTTGAATATTTTTGAGGTTCATTGTATAAGTATTTCCTTGTTGAGGATATATCAAATCATTATTTGCAACTCTCTTTGCATGGAAGGTGTTTTTGTTCATTGTTTGATCTTGTGTCTCATGTTTATTCACAATTCTAACATATTTTATAAGGCACAAAATGAGAGATTATTTTGTGAACCAAAAAATATGAGTGTGTTTTGTGACTTATAAAATGCACTTGTATTTTACAACTCTATTTCTCATATATTATGAAACATAGAAAAATAGGATAGGGGAATTTCCCAAAATGGGAAAGGGGTCCTACTTCTCTAATTTCATTAGGAAATGAGATCCACACTATGAAATGACTATCAACCAAAAGGTGAGTTAGATCAAGGTGTGAATCTACAAATTTCCCTTTTATGCAAGGACGGGGGTATGAGTCAAACAACACTTTGGGGAGAAAGATTAAAAATAGCAAATAAACTCCAAATTGTGATCTATAAAGTGGATTTAGTAGACTAAACATAAGATTAATGGAACCTACAAAGATTATGGACAATTTAGAAGGGATAAATCTTGTGTACCTCTCACAAAAAGGTGTTTTCGGAAGCTAACCAAGGAATCATTCACCCTATGGTGAATGGGTCCTTGCTCATGCTCTATAAAATCTATTTTTTGGGTTTTGTTCTACTATGCTTGCACTCCCAGATTCCTAAATCTCATGATCATATGACCATAAATAAATTATATAGGTCAGTTTTCGTGAAATTACAAGAATGGTGACAACTTATGCAACTTTGATAACTTTGCAATTTTTACTCTTCAATAGATCTTCCACCTAAAATTTGCAAACACATATCAAGAGGGGAAAAAAATTTTTAGGTGAATGGGGATTTGCCTTGGTCAAACCCCATTTTGGTAATTAAACCTTGTAATGAAATGAAATTGCATGAAAGGAATGATTATTGAACAAATACAATGTTACAACTCACCAAACCCTTATTTGAACCTTGGAATATGGATCTACAACTTGCATTAAATGGATTCAATGGATGTGGATCTTGATCATGAAACTTGACCTGAAACAATGCCTTTGAATGCTTGAATGGATCTTGAACACTACATCAATATATTAGCTCAAATAACATGCATGATGCAATAAGACTTTGACATGATAATGGGATCTTGATTGCTGCAATAGATCTTCAATAATTATGTCTTTTGAATGCCTTGAAAATACTTTTGAAATTCTCTTGATCATATAAACTTGCTATAGGAATGCTCTCTTGAAAATTCTAGGATGAAACATAGTTAAATTACCTCTTATTTATACATATGTTAACATTAATTCCCGAAATTCAAATAACACAAGCCAACATGTGAATATACATTTGAAATCATTGAAATACCACCAAAAAATAATGAAAATTTAGGTCCTAGGCCTAAGTGAGGACCCATTTGCCCTTGGGAAAATGGGTCCTAGGTCACCTGGCTAGGACACACATTCTCCAATGATAAGTGTTGTGATATGGGATTGATGAATGTCGGGTTTTACCCTTCAAAAATTGCAATTAATTAGGCTTGGATTTGAATTAAAGGGGTCAATTAAGGCATAATTAACCTCAATTAATTAATAAAGCCCTAAATAAGTGTGAAAGTGTAAAGGTACATTTTACTTGAAACCATAAATAAGGCACAATTAAGTCCATTTAATTAAAAGGCCCTAAACATAATGTGAATATGTAAATTACATATTACAACAGTAAATTAAGGCATAATTTAGTTTATTTTATTATTAATATTTCCCAAATTAAGTGTGAAAAAGGGATAATTTTTCCTACACTACATTTAGCCCCCACTTTAGTGAGAGTATGACCCCATGTCAAACTCGCACTAAAGTAGACATTCAAAACACTTATGTATGCAACAATGACAAAGATACTCAATCATACACTATCAAATCCTAGGAGAAGAGAAGGGCGGATCAAGCTTCAATTGTCCCAATGCGATGTGGAACACAACTATTTGTACTTCTCATTCATAAGTAGAACTCGATGTCCATTATGCAAATGAAACATACGCTCACACAGGCTAATGGAACCTCAGGCCGCCCACTAGGTGAGACCCCGGGGAAGTGGCAAATGAGATAATCTTATTAGGCTCCCATACCATATCAAAGATATCCTCCTAACAACTTTAATAAGGTACCACACACATTTCATATTTGAGATTCATAAGGCTTAACAAGCCATGTTATATTAAGAACCTATGAACATGGACAAGGCTCCATTGGCAAGCAAGGTGTGTTATGCTTGGTAGCCTTTAATCTAGAGATGGGTTCGAGCTTCACAAGGTTAACAAGTTATGTTATGCTAAAAAATTATGAAAAATAATGCTAGTGTAGGTTTTTTCAAATGGATCTTGCTTAGTTTATGTAAGGTCTCTTATTAGGGATCATTGTGCCTAATGTGTCCAAGAGAGGACAAATCAAAGAAATATCATGCTCTTGGAGGATATCAAACCCAATGACAACACCAAGAAAAGGACGCATCACAAGAAGGAATAAAATCACACAAAGAAACATGAATGTCGATGTATGCGCCCACTTTAAAGTGATTTCTAACACCATTGCTGCGAGCAATCCTCTTTAAAGTAGAAGAAGACATGAGAGTGTATTCAAAAAGCCCTATGCCAAGTCATATGTTCTCGAATGAAACTATGACATGAATAAGGGGTTGCCCCAAAAATGAAATGATACATAGGAAGAAAGTATGTCACACATGATCTAACTTAAGGCATGCCATCCACATCCCAAGCTTACTCTTATATATACATGGAAGGCAGTCAACAAGCCAAAAGAGACAATAATGCGTGTCATAGGAGGACAAGGCTACCTAACCCCCTTGCTCCCACTTAGTGCAAGACAAGGGTGAGTCGAGGTAAGTAATGAGAAACATGAAAATCAATATCAATTAGAGGAACTAGGTGCCTCAACACAAGGAAGAGCACCACAATCCTTAAGATATTGACTTTTATCACTTAAAGCCTTACATTCATTAGTAGAATGACCATGAACTCTATGATATGCACAAAATGAGCTCCTATTGTAAAATTTATTTCATGTTCTTGGAGGGAGAGATATCAAACGGTCTTGGAGGAGTCTCAACAAGATACTCCCCTTGATGAATAATAGAGGATGTTCCTTTATTTTGCGATAAATATATCTCTTGCTTAGTAAAAGGTTTCATACCTACACAAGACTCTTTAGATTGCGAGAATTTGTACTCTCTTTTAAGGGAGGGCATAGAATCTAGCGAACTCCAATCATTACTAAGACATGTCCTAGGAGTGTTTTGCATGATGAAATTGATGTTGAAGATTTCTTTGTTTCTTTAATTTATTTTAAGGGACAATAACCAAGACCACTAGTTGTTTCTATCGGTTTAGGATGCACCAAAGTTAAAGTTGGCTTAGGAGAATCTTTTGTAATAGTGTTGGTATCGAGTGAAGTATTTTTTTATGTTTTTGTTTCTTTTCATGGAAAATAACCAAGACCACTAGCCATTCCTTGCGTGTTAGGCTCTATAGGGACACAAATACCTTGTTCTCTAGCAACACATCCTTTTCCACTATACCCAAATCGTTTCATAAGTTCATAACCTCTTCAATAAATATTTTTCATTTCTTTCAGATTCAGTGGGTGTTCATAATCAACTTCATCAAATTTTGTTGTGTATGTTCTCTTCTAAAGTGGTTGAAGTGGATGCTTTTGAATTTTGTGTTGACAATACTGCTTTTTCTTTCCCCTTTTCAGACTCTTTTGTTGTGATCTTTTATTCTCCTATGAATGTTGGTGTGAAATCTAAGGAATACCAATAATCTTCTAATAACTTCATGACTTCTTCAATATGATTTTCTTTTTCTTTCTCTTGTATAGGTTTTGCTTGTTTAGTTGGTTTCAATGTTTTCAAAGGACTTTCCTTGTATTTTTTAATGAGAAAAATATCTAGTTCAGGGTCAGCCTTGAGTGTGTAAACTTTATTGTTGTAAACATACTTCATTAAACAATGAAGTGTTGAAGGCACCACCTGCATTTCATGAATCCATGGTCTACCTAAAAGAAGATTGCATGAAATATCACGAGGCATAACATGGATAGTAGTTTGCAATGTAGCTTTCCTAATTATAATAGGTAATGTGATCATGCCCAGTGATTGTTTTCCTATGTTATCAAATCCACGAATAGACAAGGAGTTAGGTTCAATCTTACTCTTATCAATTCTAATCTTATCCAAAAGGTTCATAATACACACATTAAGGGTTGAGCCATTATCAACAAGGGTTCTCTTTATTGTTGTCCTGTTAATAATGGTTGTGATCATGAAAGCTTCATTTTGTTTTTGCACGTCCAAAGGAGGTAGCTCACTCTGGTGGAAAACAATGCCAACATTCATTCCTTGAATTAGGGTTGTTATGTTAGTTGGTTGCACATTAGGAGGGATAGGAACTTGTTGTAAATCACTTTGAATCATGTTATGATAACGAGGAGAGGCTTGAATAAGATCCCATAAGGATATCTTAGTAGGATTATTCTTAAGTTGTTCAATAAGATCATACTCCTTTCTGCTTTGTAAAGGAAAACGAGGAGCACTAGGAAAGATAGGTTGAGGTAATGGTAATGGAACGAGAGTGGTTTGTTGTTTCTTATTGTTCCTTGTATTATATGTGTGAGAAACAATATTGTAACTCGATTGTTGCAAAACATTGTGTTGAGGTGGTTTTTGGATAAGCACGGGTTTGTTTTGAATTTTTGGTTGTTGTGAGGGTGGATAGAGGATAAGTTGAGGCTTAGGTGATCCAATAATTAAAGGATTTTTAGGAGGTCTAAGAATTAGAGGACTCGACAAAGTTCTAATGTTCATAACCTCGAAAGAATTATCTTTATTTTCATTATCTCTTAATGAAGGGGAGTCTAATGTCACTTCATCATCTTTATCTAAGGAAGCCACATCACTATTGTTTGAAAGATATGTGTCAATGTTGTCATTTTCTTGCACCATGATATCTTCCCTAGTAGGAGATATTTTAGGAGAGGAGCAAATAAGATGTTGATCGCATTCCATGGTTAGATTTTGTAAAGTGACATCATCACAAATAGGGGAGGCATCAAGAGAAGAATGCTTACCAATGATTAGATTATTTTGTTCAAGTAGATGTTCCCAAATGGGAGAATCATTAGGAGAGGGAAAAACAAGATTCTCATGACTTTCAATGATTGTATCTTCTAACTCCAAACTATCTTCTTCACAAATAGGAGAGATACTAGGAGAAGAACAAATGTGATTATCATGATTGTCTATACTTACATCCTCTTTTACTAAAACATTCTCACAAATAGGAGAGATATTAGGAGATGAGAGGATGATAGGAAATGTGGTAGTATGGAATATGTCAACAAGCTCGATCTCTTTAACTAAGAGACTCTGATGAATAACATGTTTGTCAATGCATTTTTTCTTGGCAAACTTAGAAAAGAAAGATACTAGCATTGTGAAAAGTAATTTGTCCAACTTATGCAATGCTTTAAGATGCAAACAATTGTCTAATAGATCTGATGATTTTTTTAATTTTTTTCTACTAAAATGATTTTGGAATGATTTAAAATGACTACAATAAATGGATGTTTAGACCTAAATTCATAAAATAGAAATTCTTGAAACTTTTAGGACTCATACTGTAGGTTACTAGCAGGCCTAGGAAGTGCAAAAAACCACAAAAAAGCTCAGAAAAGTTGGTTTTTGTAGGCCTCCAAGGACCCATTCGCCCAGGGGATAATGGTTCCATGTACAGGTTGTTTTAAAATTGAAAAATGCAATTTTTGAGTGATTAGATGTGTTCTCCATTTTAGGTCTCAGACTGGTATTTCTATAACAAAATTTTCCAAAATTTGATGTGTAAATGCAAGTAAAACTAATGACAAATGATGAACTATGTGACACTTTTTGAAATTCAATTTTGATCCAATTTTTAAATATGAATGATGAAAAGTACACTAATATGCAAACACTATGCAAAATTAATGTAATATGCATGCAATTTTTTGAATTTTTCAGATTTAAACACTGCAAAATACAAATTTAAACCCCTATATGCAATGCAAACTAATGAAAAATATCAAGAACCCTAAATTTAATGCAACTAATGCAAACCTAATAATTTTTACAAATGGAGAGAGTGGGAGTGTTGGGTGGGAGTAACGGTGGGAGCGGAAGTTTGAACGCGGGTGATGGCGAATCTGAGGATGAAGCAGATGGGTGTTGGTTCTCGGAGAGCGATCCTCTCTCTCCAGTGTTGGGTTTGGTTGTTGTGGACCTGCTTGTTCCTATTCTCCTAGGTTCTTTCTCCTGGTGGATGCCTATTGCTTCTCTCGCAGAGCTTGGGGATGCTGTTAGGCTCTCTTTTGGGTTCGTGCGGGAGTTTCCTGGTATTGTTGTGAGTGTTTTGGGTAGAGAAAGCGTTGCTTTCCTCTGCTACAATGCTTTCTCTATGGTTGCCCCTTAAGGGGAGAGTCTTTTTTTTTGTGCTCTTCATGGGGGTTCCCATGCTTTCTGATGGTGCTTCTCGCTTTGATTCTTGTGAATGCGTTTCATGGTTGGCGTTGCCCACGGTTTGTCTGGTCAACCTAGGGTTTTTGTGGTTGTTCGGGGAAGCAGTTGTTTCCCCCTTGGTGTTGTTGTTGGACTCGTTCTCTAATGCTGGTGTGTGGGATGTTGTTCTGCTTTCGGCCCCCTTTTTACTGAAGCATAATATTTCAGATGCGTGTGTTCTCTTGGGTGATGAGGGGATGTTCGTTGGTTGTTGTGGGTGGCTTATTCCTGATTACTCCCTTTATTGGGCCTTTCATCTCTGGCTTGAGGTGGTTCTCTCAATGGCAGGCTCCCCTCTTGGATTTGCATTATGGTCTTCCTGATGGTACTGTCCTTGGCTTTTGTTGAAGATTTGGCTTTGTTTTGGATGGGGTCTCTCTTGCGGATAGTGGTTTTTTATTGTCCATTTCTTTTTTGGGGGGGCTGTTGTGTTTCCCTCTTGCTTTATGGTGTTCTCTCAAACTTGTTTTTCTGGCTTCGGGTTTCTAGGGGTGCTCTAATTTTTTAGAGTTGGAGTTGTGGGCTATTGCCTTCTATTTTTTGTTCCAGGCAATGTCCTTGGCCATTTAAGGAGGTCTTGGTGTGTCTCATGAGAGTTGTGCTTAATGGTTTTATTACTTCTAAGACGATGGTTGCTCTGGGAAGAGACTTGGTTGTGGTTGTTGCCCCTCCTTCCCTCTTGAAGCTCCTGTTGTTGTTGCAGCTGAAGGATGGTGTGTTTTCCCCATCTCTTGAAGCTTTGGTTTTCTTCATGTTCCCTCTTGCAGTGTCTTCTTTTGAGGTGAAGACTACTCCTGTTGATCAAGAGTCCCCTCCTTTACAGATGGATGGGCTTGTGGTGGACATGGTCAGAAGCCCTCTTTTCTAGTTTCCTCTGGTGGTGTTCGTATTGAGGTGGAAGTTGCTCCTATTGAGGTGGAGTCTGAGGCGTTTGGAGATTTGTGCTTTTGGAGGTTTGGGTTCTCACATCGTTCTCTCCATTAGAGGGGATATCCTTCCTCTAAAGGTGGTTTTGGGGTTGGTTTGCTAGTTTGTTGGGTGTTTCAAGGGGTTTTTTCCTCTTTGTTGTCCCTTGGTTTTGTGTTGTTTCTTGTCCCTTTCATTGGTTGGAGTTGTACGATGGTTGTTTCTCTAAAGGTTTCTGTGTCTTTGGGTTTAAGGTCCCTACCAAAACCTAATTGTAAAGGGTTCAAGGTCCCTTCAAAACTTTTTATAGGGTCAAGGTCCCTTCAAAACCTGGTTAAGGGTTTAAGGTCCCTTCAAAACCTTTGGGGTTAAAGCCCGGTCTCTTTTGGGTGTAAGGCTTCTGCCTATCTTGTTGGTTGTTTTCAGCTTGTGATGTCTTGTTGATCTTTGATGGATGTTGATTGTGTGGCTGTTGGTGATTTGCTAGTTTTTTTCGGAGAGCAGCTTGCTCGCTTTGGATAGGGTTTCAGATCCCTTCAAAATTGTTTGTACTAGGTTTTGAGGCCCCATCAAAACCTATTTTTCCATTCATCAAAAACTAATGCAAACCTAATGCAATCTATTGCAAAACTTACATCTAGGGTTAAAGGACTCCAATTTTCAGAATGCTGTTATACAAGGTCGGGTTCACCAAAATGAAACATAAAAGAATAGGATAGGGGAATTTCAAAAAATGGAAAAGTGGATCCAAAGAGGGAAAAAGTGGTCATACTTCTCTAATTTCATTAGGAAATGAGGTCCACACTATGAAATGACTATCAACCAAAAGGTGAGTCAGATCAAGGTGTGAATTTGCAAATTTCCCTTTTTTACAAGGACAGGGGTATGAGTCAAACAACACTTTGGGGAGAAAAATTTAAAATGGAAAATAAACTCCAAATTGTGATCTATAAAGTGGATTAAGTAGATTAAAAATAAGAATAATGGATCCTACAAAGCTTCTAGAAAATTTGGGAGGGATAAATCTTGCGTACCTCTCACAAAAAAGTGTTTTCGAAAGTTGACTAAGGACTCATTCGCCCTATGGCGAATGGGTCTTGGATAGGGCTCTGTAAAATCTATTTTTGGGTTTTGTTCTATTATGTCTACACTCCCAGATTCCCAAATCTGGTGATCAGACAACCAAAGATAAATTATGTAGGTCAGTTTCCATGAAATTGCAAGAATGGTGACAACTTATTCAACTTTGATAACTTTACAATTTTTTATCTTCAATAGATCTTCCACCTAAAATCTACGAACACATATCAAGAGGGAAAAATGTTTGTTGTTAGGTGAAGGGGTTTGCCTTGGTAAAACCTCATTTTGGTAATTAAACCTTGTAATGAAATGAAATTTCATGAAAGGAATGATGAATGAACAAATGAAATGTCACAACTCACCAAACCCTTGTTTGAACCTTGGAATATGGATCTGCAACTTGCATGAAATGGATTCAATGGATGTGGATCTTGATCATGAAACTTGACTTGAAACAATGCTTTTGAATGCTTGAATAGATCTTGAACACTACATCAACATATTAGCTCAAATAACATGCATGATACAATAAGACTTTGACATGATAATGAGATCTTGATCGCTGCAATAGATCTTTAATAAATATACCTTTTGAATGCCTTGAAAATGCTCTTGAATTTCTCTTGATTACATAAACTTTCTATAGGAATGCTCTCTTGAAAATTCTAGGATGAAACATAGTGAAATGACCTCTTATTTATACATATGTTAACATTAATTCCTAAAATTCAAATAACACAAGTCGACATGTGAATATACATTTGAAATCATTGAAATACCACAAAAAAATAATGAAAATTTAGGTCCTAAGCCTAAGTGAGAACCCATTCGCCCAAGGGCAAATGGGTCCTAGGTCACTTACCTAGGACACACATTCTCCAATGTTAAGTGTTATGTTATGGAATTGATGAATGTTGTGTTTTACCCTTCAAAAATTTGTAAGGAAAGCTGAGTGCAAAAACACCTTCCTAATGTCAATTCTTAGAAGAGAAATGCATATATGACGTTCAATTTCAAGTTACAATTCATTAAGATGCACATTTACAAGTAACATAATAGATAATTAAAATAACTCACAAAATTGAACACCAGTCTTTACGTGCGAAAACCCTTATGGGAGAAAAACCCACACACCAAGCAAGATCACTTTGTATTACAATAAAATAAAATTTACATAGAAAGTCACATAACTGTGCTTCCAAGTGTTAATTCACAGTATCAATCTTAACAGCATAACATTTCCCTGATCAACCTCACTTTAGTTCAACTAAAACAAAAAAATCCACAAGTTCAATGTTTCAGAATGTACAATGCTGACACAACATTTGTTCTACATTCCAAAACCACCAAGGAACTGTTTGATTCAAATTCCCTGAGCAGTTTTGCAATAAACGGTCTAAGTGTTCACCATATTAGACCATCGAAGAGACTCTGTTTAATCTCCCTTTGAATTCACCGAGTCACTTCGACAATCTCACTGTATGCCAAAACATCTAGTCACCCATCCTTTGTCAGCTTCATCCAACCCCCGCTCTCCTGCTTAGCATGATCGGGTCCCACCAAGGCACCCACAGGCTAGCGGGTTACACAGCTCTACGCATATCGCCATTTCGATGAGACAATCCATCATATCCCACCAAAATGAGGATGTCACACCAACAAGGGTATTACTGCTCCATGTGGTCCTCACTGCAGCCCATCAGCCTATCGAAGATACTATCTTTAAAGTCTCGATGAAATCATGAAGTCCCACCGACTAGAGTCACCAACCTTCCATTGACATGCCGAGGAGACATGACTCGATATCCCAGTGAAACAATAAGGTCACTTTGATACACTCTCATTGGAGTTTCGAGGAGACATTAAGAAGACTCCCTCCAAAGTGAACAACTCTTTCCAACAAAGCATACACCACGCCAAAGCAAGAAGTAGTATCGGTCCATCGAGGAGACATAGAAGAAGGTCTCGCTAATAAAGGAGATTCAGCCTGATAAATCAAATAGATGCTATGCTGAGAAGGGATAACACAAGCCAATAAGTTGAGAAACGATTTCCAACAAAATTGTAATTAATTAGGCTTGGATTTGAATTAAAGGGGCCAATTAAGGCATAATTAACCTCAATTAATTAATAAAGCCTTGGATAAATATGAAAGTGTAAAGGTACATTTTGCAACACCGTAAATAAGGCACAATGAAGTCCATTTAATTAAAAGGCCCTAAACTTAATGTGAATATATAAAATAAATATTACAACACTAAATTAAGGCATAATTTAGTTCATTTTATTATTAATATTTCCCAAATTAAGTGTGAAAAAGGGATACTTTTTCCTACACTACATATTGATACTACTCTTTTTTGTTCCTATGTTACTATATAACTTTATTCCAAATTCTTATCATATGTGTATCATATTGATCATATATTGAGAGAATCATGGTTTTTCCCCCTTTACGTGATAGGATCTATTGTCATGATTGATTGATTATATTTAAATCGCCTAGCTTATAAATTACCCTAAGCTCATTGCAACATGTTATGATTTTTTTTTCACAATTGGGTTCACTAGAAATGTCATCAAATTCTTCTCTCCATGTTTCCCTTGCAGAACTACCATCAATTGAACACTTGGATTCATGAATTCAAATTAGTAGTGAAGGATGATCTCTAAGGTCATGCCTTTTGGGCATGGACATGTATATGATAGGCCTTCAATTGAAGAAGAAAAGGTGTATCTCTATAATCTTTTCTTGGGTATCAAGCACCTATTGATATAGTTAATAGAGATATACATTGGAATCATCATGAAAAGGAATAATATTGGGTACCATTGGCTCTTAAAATAACTAAGATACTATAAATTAGGATTTATGTTGAAGTATTGTGAGGAAATATTTCCAAGAGAAACATAAATAAATGGTGAGAGCGATAAAAATAGATAGAGGGAGAGGAAGTAGGAGAGAACAAGAGAGAGAGGAAAAGGAAATATAAAGAGAGGGAAAGACTATGTCTCTACATGTCTCTCCATCTCCCTCTCTATCTCTTTATATCTCTCTCACTCTCTTTATGTATCTCTCTCTCCACTTCTCTACTTTATCCCTCTCCCTCTCTATATCTTTATCTCTCTCTCACTCTCTTTATGTCTCTCTCCCTCTATTTCTCTACTCTCTCCCTTTATTTCTCTAACTATTTATCCTCTCTCCCCCTCTTGCTCCCTTCATCCCTCTTTATCTCTCTATATCTCTTATTCACTCTCCCCTCTCCCTCTCGTACATATTTTTATCTCTCTAATCATTTATTTATGTTTCTCTTTCTTTCACTCTTTATCTCTATATTTCTCTCATTATCCCTCTAAATATCTATCTAGTGATATATATATATATATATATATATATACATATACAAAGAGAGAGAGGGGGAAGAGATAAAGAGAGGAGGATTGAGAGATAAAGAGATAGAGGGAGAGACAAAGATATAGAGAGGGAGAGATAAAGTTATAAAGAGATGAGAGAAAGAGATAGAGAAAGAAAGGTAGAGGGTGATATATAGAGAAATAAAGACAGTGTGTGTGAGAGATAAAGATAGGGAGGAAAATAGATGGAGAGAGAAGATGTGTGTGAGGGAGAGGGGTAGAAGCATAAATAAATGTTGAGAGAAATAGAAAGAGAGAGGGAGAGAGGGAGAAAGGGAGAGAGGGAGGATAAATAAAGATAAAGAGAGGTAGCGAGAGATGTAAATAAATGGTGAGAGAGATATAAAGAGGTGGTGAGGGAGAGGGAGAATGAGAGACGTACAAATATAGTGAGAGAGAGATAAATATATATATATATATATGTATATGTATATATATAAAGAGAGAGAGAGAGAGAAATAGAAAGATATAAAAGAGAGGTAGACAGATAGAGAGATAAATATAAAAAAGAGGGATAGATAAAGATATAGAGAGGGCGAGTGAGAAAGGGAGCATGTGATAGAGAGGGAGAGGGAGAGAAATATAAAGAAATGGAAAAAGAGATAGAGGGAGAGGGAGAGGGGGCGAGAGAGAAATAGAGAGAGGGACAATAGAGAAAAGTGAAGAGAGGGAGATATATAGATAGAGAGGGAGATAGATAAATAGGGAGTGGGAGAGAGATGGAGAGATAAAGAGTGAGAGGGAGATAAACCTAAAAAATGGTGAGAGAGATAAAGAAAGAGGGGGTATAGAGAGAGAGAGAGAGAGAGAGAGAGAGAGAGAGAGAGAGAGAGAGAGAGAGAGAGAGAGAGAGAGGGTATAGAGTGAAAGAGAGAGAGAGATTAGAGACAAAGAGGGAGATGGACACACACACACACACACACATAGAGAGAGAGAGAGATGATATATATTCATGTGTGTGAGAGAGAGGGGGGTGTGTTCAACTTTAAGCAAATGGGGTCATGTTTTTTATTTATAAAACATCATATTTAATGTTCTAAAAAATGCAATCATGTTTTATGGAGCATGAAATATGTCATATTTCATTTTCTATAAAACATGCTTGCATTTTATGAAACATAAAACACGAGAGGGAGAGATAGAGAAGAGAGAGATATAGAGATAAAGAGATAGATAAAGAGACAAAGAGGGCAAGATAGAAAGGAAGAGATAGAGGGGCAATATAGATACAAAGGGAGAGAGGGAGTGTACAATTTTAAGAAATGGGATCACATTTTTTATTTATAAAACATCACATTTCATGTTCTACAAAAGACAACCATGTTTTTTGGAACATGAAATGCATCATATTTCATGTTCAACGAAACACACTCGTGTTTTTCAGTCAAAAAATTTTCTCACCCTTTTTGCTTTGGAATAGGATTGGATAATAAGACTAAAGGCTTGGACTATTAATTTTCCTCCATTTCACATGTTTCTGACCTTTAATGGAGTTTCTCAACTTGCATGTCATCAAGTTTACACATTGTACAATATTTAATAAAATTACCATCAATATTTCACACATTTTCTTAGCTTTCTAACCATTAATTTTTTTATATATTTAAAATGCATAAACGTACATTTATTTTTAATTTCTCTTACGAATGTTTATATATTCCTCAAATGTATATGTATTGATATTTCTTTGTAACTTTTGATTTTCTTATCAATTTTTTTATTTTTTTTAAATAGGATTGTTCTACACTTTATTCTTTGTATATTGAAAAAGTAATTACATTTTTAATTATTTTTGTGCAAGTTATGTGACATGCATGCTCAATTATGCAATTTCCAAGATGCATCCACTTTGTAAAATCATTAAAAATATGTTTAATAAAAAAATAGAAAAAAATATACTTCTAGTACTCACTCTTAACTATATTTTAGCTAATCAATTTTTTAAAATACTAAATGCAAAAAAAAACAGGAAGGTGCACACCAAACGCTGTTATATTTTAGTGAGAAAAATAAGAACATTGTTTTTCACATATAACATTTCATCCTCCTAATCTTAACTATTGAAAAAAAAACTTGAGTAGTTTAGAAACTAGGTTCAGAGTACTATAATTCTTATTCTTGGTGTATCTTCAAATTTTGAGTACATGCATCTCAAATTACTCATCCAAGTCTAGATTTAGTTGATTTCAGAAAAAGTGACCACTTTTGACCCTCCTTACGCTGAGAGGCGTTCTACAGTGACAACCAACAATTTCTGTAAACAAAAACTCCTCAAATAAAAATTGGTGTGCAGGTGGCAATATTGGTGAGCAACAATGTTTGGTTTGTAATGGAAGGTGTGCACGTGGTGGCACTGTGAAATGAATGGTCCTTAGAATGTAACTATTGATAGTCAAAGAGACACTGGTGTCTTTCTTGCTTTCCATTAGTAAAAGCCTTTATAAGCACCTCTTGATTGCCTTCGTTCCCGTCATCATAGAGTTCAAAAGAGATCCACCATGGGAATCAAAAGTAATGCAGGCATATGGTTAAGGGGCAACAATATTGGAGCTAGATCATTTGGCACAGTTAGCCTTTCCATCAATAACTTTAATGGCGAGCTCTTCGCAGTAAATTCCATGGCAACGAACTCTATTTCTTGCTTAAAAAATGAAATACAACATTCTCAAGTCTTTGGACTCTCCACACATTGTGCGTTGACTGGGGAAGGAATATAACACTAAGAGTGGTGTGGAGCTGTGTAATTTGATTTTTGCATGGTATTTTTGCTAATTACATGAGCCTTTTTTTGCAGCATAAAACATGTTTTTATCTATGATAGGCCACATGAGAAGTGAAAGATTTGTTCATTGCAGAGTGGAAGAGGTTGCATTTTCTATTTGTAGGCATGTTTCTTGATTGTAAACCACCTTTCTTCCTCTCCACAGGAAGAATTTGTTGCAGGTTGTTTCCTTGTTTCTGTTTGGGAGTTAAAACAACACGCTTTCAATCTTGAGAAGGCACGATTTTCCTTCCTAAGCATGTATATTCTCTTTGTTGTGTAGGCATCATGGTTCCTCTATAATAGGAGGCTTTTTATATGCTAGCCCCATTTTTTCTAGTTATTCATGGGAAATCTTTGCTTTTTGCATGCAACGAATTTTTCCTCACTTGTAGGCTTTTAAATTTTGGCATGTAAAATTAGGTAAAAAGAGGGATTTTTTTTTTAATAAGTTTGTTGGATAATGATGATTGAGAGCCATTTTGTACAACATTTATTTTTCTTCTGAGCTAATTGTTAATGGTTTAGCATTAATTATTAAGTTTCACTTTTTTGCTTTAAAAATTTGATGTTTTTAAATTGTAATGTGCATGTTAAAAGGTATAATATAAATATTTATACACTGTAAGTGAATTGGGTGTTAAATTTTAATATTTGCAAAAAGAATTGAAAAAATTACCATCGGCCCGAACAAGAGTGAGAACTTCATCCTTGAGATTGATTTTCTTGATATCGGGCACATCAGGATGCCTGAGCAGAAATATTTTGTGCACCAATACCAAATTGGGCTCTTGACTTCCTTCATCACCCTCCATTGCCTCTTCACTCTTCCCTACACAATAATAGAGAAAATGATTTATCGACTTCTCTGTGTTTCTCAAAGTTACCCTCAACGCTTTAAGTCTATTAAGCAGGCCCCTCTAATTTTTTTGAAGTGTTATTTTGTTCTTCCCCCATCGAATACACTTTACATACTCAAAGTTTAAGGAAAATTATAGAAAATGTTCCCGTATGTGGCTTGCATAGTTATTGTAATGCCCCGCCATGCAAACCCCATAGGACAACTACAACAATAACATTTTTTTTTTTTTTGAAAACAACAATTACATATTGCAAAATTACACATTTATACAACATAGATATAACATAAAGCATTAACCTAATGCTGTGGGGTACATGGTGTGTTACTTAAACGAACCCAACAATTAAACAATAAACGATACTAACTAAAGCAGAAGAAAGAAACGAGAATAAAACATACTATAAGTATGGCATACATTCAACAAGAATAAGATATATACTCATAAACATAAATCACATATTATTATATTCATCTTCAGAGTTCAAGATTACAAACATGGAATATATTTCCACAGATACAACACAATATAAATCCAAAGTTACATTACAAGGCCACTTCCCTTATAACATTGGGAAGGGCACAATCATAATACAAAAGTACAATAATGAGAGAGAATTCTTCAAAGGTATAGTCTTCTTCGTGCGAGCTTCGAGATCACTGCAACTGCATCCATGCCATGATCACACCTAGGGACCCAATGGGTGCATTGCACGTTTCCACCCGACCGTGAGAACCCGAAGGAACACCCCCCCATGCAAGGAGTCAATAAGAAAGAACCCTCGACCATAAATCAAACATAAAGGACTCACATCCCAAGACTCAAGTCCATGAAACAACATAAACATCAACAATAACTAAAACAACTCCAGAGGCAACAAGAACAAGGGAAAATAAAGGAGCGCAATGGGAGAGTGTCATCGCATGGCCTTACATGGATTCACCAAACTACCTATAATCTAGGAGCCGCCTCCAACTATGGTTAACCAAACATCTTGTTTCAAGGTACCGCCCCATAGGGTGACTCATGCAGAACCACCTACCTTTCATGAAGACAAGGTAGTGACCTTATCGACCAGGTCTTCCCACCCATCCTTAGCCTTTGGGAGAACTAATGGTAGGGGTGAGATGTATATTTTATCTTGTTATGTGATAACTAACCCAACCCACTAGGTAAATTAATTAGGGAAACTCTTTGAAGAGTGACCACTTGTACACTGGCCCCAAGAAGCACCACTCTCCCCTATGGTTTCCCTAAAATCAAAACCAAGGAATGGGCACCACAATGTACAACCAAAAAGGACCTTAACTCACAACATGGTACCACCCACAATTTCCCACATGGTAACAACATAAACCAAAAAGATGCAACCATAGAAATACATTCACACTTCCCTAACCTTTGGAAATAACACTAATTCCACACTAGAACAAACTCAAATATCACATTCAACTAAATAGCACCACATCTTCAACTATAAGGAATTTAAATTATAAATCACACAAGTCTCATATCAAATAACCATTTTCATCTATTAAAATTAAAATAAGGAATTCACTAATATTTCCATTTGACCAAAGACAATAATCGATTTATTAAATATCTTCCTACTTTTAAATAATCCATTTATTAAATATCTAAGTTTACAAACTTGCTAACAGTCTAATTAAAGAATGGAAATGACAATTCCATGATTATTTAGACATAAAAAAATAAACTTTTAAAAACTAAAGACATTAACTTAATTTATTAAAACCAATTATAAATCACTAATTTATTTCAATTCTTAACTATATATATGTTTTCTGGTTTAAAAATCTTTTCTCCACAAGATTATTCTAAAATCTTATTTTAATTCTATTCTTAACAGACTAATCTACATTCTATTTTTTTCTAAGATTAAGTAAATCTACTTTAAAAAAAAAATCATTTCCAAAAACAAACATATTTAATTAAATGATTATTAAATCCATAATCTAATCAAACGAATTATTTTTCAACTTCAACTATTTCTGTTTCTAAATACAGACTAATTAAAATGACATTTCCAATCAGAATTTAAAACAATAGCATTTTTCTCATCATATTTAAAAAAATTCCAAAATGAAACTTACTTCTATTTTTCAATTAATTATTCTCATTTCATGTATCTATACTATATGCATACATATATATATAAATATATATATACATATATACATTTATGTATATATACCAAAATAAGTAAATATTAATTCTTCTAAACACTACTGCAAATAAAACACAGTAATATATTGAATATTCCAATTCCACAGAGTATATACACACGTATATATATATATATATATATATATATATATCCAACAAAATCATATTAAAACTGTAATCATTCATTAATATTACAGCCAACAAAATATTATTAAAACTGTAATCATATATATATATAATTCCAAACCACCATAATAAAAAAAATCAAACCTCACTTAAGTTTTAAATAGTTGTGGATGAAGTTTATGGGGGGCGCCAGATTGTTTACACAACCGGCTAACCCACCCCAAGGATGGGGGTAGCGCTGCCTTTGGCAGCACTCCCTCCACACATTTGTGGAGGGTGCTGCCATCGACAACGCTCCCTCCATGAATGGGGGAGCAGTGGGGGATAAAATCCCCACCCCCACACACAAAAAAAAATAACGACTCCTACCAAAAAATACATACCCAACAACAAATAAACGAGTTGCAGAGAAATTTCGCCAATCATATAATTTTTATGCCACACTAAAATCATAGATATATATATTTATTTATTTGAAAACATCGGGATAATCACAGGACAAATTGGGCATAGCCCCAAAGAACAAAATCCTTCAGAAAGAGATAGACAAATTGGGGAAATATAGGGAAAGAGAGGATTCTCAAACGAAAGAAGATTTACAGAGGTTTATAGCTAAGAAGATTCTATAGACAAAGGAAAACGAAATTTCGCTTAAACTCAACAAGAATTCCAGAATAAAACACAAAGAGCAGGAAACAAACGGAAGGAGGAATCTATAGGCAGGTAGATATAATTACAAAGAATTGAATTTCCCAAACATTCACAACAAACATGTTTTCTCTTTTAAACTAAAATTCTTTTTTTTTTAAACTAAAATTTACAGAGATCAATTTATGGAATTGAAATTACTCGGAGTCCTTTGCTAAATTCGATTCAAGGACGAAATGTCATGTTGAGCGGTTCCAGCCAATTGCAACCTTCCGTAAATCTGGAGATTCGAAACCCCAGCAAAACAGATTCGAAAACAAATCCCAGCAAAAAACCAAAATCTAATCTCCTCAGAAAATTCAATGAAAAACGACATAGAGGATTTAATTCTCAGAAAATTCTCACCATTTTTGAGTTGCAGACAAGAATTTTCATTTTTATTTTTCCTCTCTCTTGGTTTTTCGAAAAAGCACTATTTCGAAATATAAATTTTCAAAAAAGGAAAAGTCGGAAATTGCCATTAATTTCTTGACAAATTTCCCATGCAACTGCCATTTAACACTATATTCCTTCAATTTTCTTATTTCGGAAGAAGCATCTTCCTAAATTAATTAACACCATTTATGCAGTTTTCATATTTAATTTTCTTTTAAATAAAATTGACTTTTTGAAAACAATCAATTAAATAATATTAAACTAAAACATTATTTCAACTTAGTCATAATTTAAGTTTAAAATATAATATTAAATTATCATTTAATGATAATAATTTACATAGCTTTATTTTAAATAATCCATAACAATTTATCCATTTATTTATTGATTTAAATTACAGGATAATTCACATTTTACAATAATAATAAAAGTGCTAAGGTACACAAGAATTTTCCAAAAGTATTGATGTTATTAACAACATTGAACATTTAATTAATTAATACTTCACACCATAGAATAGCATTTAAATTAAAATCATAATGCACCAGCCAAAGCCATAAATGCAACATTATAAAACTCATGAAAGAAAATGACTTAATTTAAAACCATACCCACACGAACGAAGTACGGATAAGACATGAACAACTACTGGACCAACAGTGACATAGACGGGGGTACTTTCTTACCAACTCCCTAACCACATCAAACCATTGGGTATGTAGGGTGCGGTCAGACCCGTCAATGCGGGTAGAGTCGGTACCCAGTACCTACATTCCTGCATAACACCAAACATTGAAAAACATGTATATATGCATATAACTCATAGTCAAACACATTGTGAAGGAGAGTTACGATGAGGCAAAGCGCTCACGGATGAGCGATGCCACCCCGTCTCCTTCACCCGAATCAAATACTATAATCAAAATCTAAGTATCACATCATCAATACAAATCGCACAGTAACATCATCATAACATAAGTATCCCACACATAAGTCCAAATCTCATAAGAAAATAAACATAACTGTTTGCCACACCCAACACATGGTGAAAAGATGTCTAACAGAGTATCAAGTATGCATCAAAACATAACCAGAAATCACACTGAAACAAACACACATACCAAAGTAGTATCAAAGTATTAGAACGTGAGAGGCACTACATCCTCCCCCCAGAACTAGGCTTACTCCTGGAAGCCAGAAAACAAATAAGGAAAATATTCTAGGATGCGGGATGCATCCTCTCATGTCGCCGAAGTCTCATCATTCGGGTCCCATTGGACCCACACCTAATCAATCTCTCTGCCCCTGAGCGCGAGTCTCCTATGCTATAGAACGGCCATGGGCTCCAGTGCGAGCTACCCTTCCTCGACCTGTAGAGCATTCCAATCCAGTACATGAGATAAATCAGGAAAATAAGGCCTAAGAACCAAAACATGGAACACATCATGAATGCATGCAAGGTTGGGTAGCAAGGCCAAACAATAAGCAACAGGTCCAATCCTCTCAAGAACCTCAAACGGACCCACAAAATGAGGTGCCAACTTGGAGCCTTTTTCGATAACGGATAGGGCTCTTTCATGGACGCACATGAAGAAACACATGATCACCCATTGAAAACTAACAATCAACCCTATGAGCATCGGCGTATTTCTTATGCCTATCCTGAGCCGCTACCAAGTGCTCTCTTATGCGAGCAACTTGTTGCTCCATTTCCTGTTGCATCTCTGGCCCAAGAAGAATCCTATCCTCTAAATGGTCCCAACTCAAAGGTGTTCGACACAGGTGACCATACAAAGCCTGGAATGGTGGCATCCCAATCGAACTGTGGTAACCGTTTTTGTAGGCAAACTCAACCAAATGCAGATAGTCTTCCCATCAAGACTGTTGATCCATGACATGCATACAGAGCATGTCCTCGAGAACCTGATTGACCCTTTCGGTCTAACCATCTATTTCCAGATGGTAAGCATAATTGAAGTTCAATTGTGTTCCTAAGGCATGCTACAATGAGGTTCACAACACAGAAGTGAACACTGGATCTCTGTCATAAATGATTCTTCATGGGATTCTGTGTAACCTCACAATATCATCTATGAATATTTTAGCCACAAACAATGCAGTTTAGGAAGATCGAATAGGAGAGAAATGTGCCACCTTGGTCAACCTGTCAATGATGACCATGATAGCATCATGCCGACATGCAGTCATCGGCAACCCAGCAATGAAGTCTATGGATATAATATCCCATTTCCATTCCAGAACGAGATTGGACTGCAGAAGACCTGCTGGATGATGGTGCTCTTCTTTTACCCTCTGATACTCCAAGCATCTTGCCACAAGATCTGCTATATCCCTCTTCATCCCTACCCAAAAGTACAACGGACGAAGATCTGCATACATCTTTTAAACTCCTGGATGAGCTGAATAAGGAGCCCGATGTGCTTCAGACATGATTAGGGTACGAAGACCCTCTAAGGAAGGAACACATATGCACCCTGAACATCACAAAATTCCATTGGACTCAAGAGTATAACCAGTAAGCCTTCCCTCAAGCACTCTACCTGACTCCAACTCCGACTTCACCTCTTGGAACCAGCTGTTTGAAGGAAGTGCTGCAAGAATTTGACCTTTTAGATCAATGTCAAGAGTCATAGAGGATAACTCATGATGGCGATGGCTTAGAGCATCTGCCACTACATTCTCCTTGCCCTGAATATATTTCACTTCAAAATTGTACTCACAGAGGAATTCCATCCATCTTCTCTACCTAGCATTAAGATTTTGCTGCATGAAAATGTATTGCAAACTGCGATGGTCACTATGTAGCTCAAACCTGTGGCCCAACAAGAAATGCCTCCATCTTACCAAGGCATGAACAACTACAGCCAACTCCAAGTTGTAAGTAGGGTAATTTAGCTCATGGTCCTTGAGCTTACATGAGTCATATGTTATTACCCTGTCATTCTACATCAAAACAACCCCCAACCCTTCCAAGGATGCATCTGTGCAAAACACAAGGTCTTGAGTCGGATTAGGAACAACAAGAATAGGTGCAATAGTCAGCTTCTCTTTAAGAGTTTGAAAATTCGACTGGCACTTTTCAAACCAATCATATTTCTTTCCTTTCCTCTACAGAGAGGTGATGGGATATGCAACCCTAGAGAAACCCTGTACAAACCGCTGATAATAGCCCGCCAATCCCATAAAGCTGCGAATTTCTGGAACATTTTTGGGAGCAGGCCAATCTATAATAGCTTGGATCTTCGAGGGATCCACGACAATGCCTTCTCCGGAAATCACATGCCCCAAGTATTTCACTTTAGACTTATAAAATTCACACTTTTCCAAGTTTGCAAACAACTGGTTTTCTCTCAAGCACTGCAACACCAGCTTCAAGTGTTCCTCATGCTCCTCCATGGATCTAGAGTAGATAAGTATGTCATCGAGAAACATGAGCACAAATCAGTCTAGATAGGTTCGAAAAACACCATTCATTAAGCTCATGAAAACTAAGGGTGCATTAGTTAACCTGAATGGCATGACAGTAGATTTATAATGTCCATACCGGGTACAAAATGTAGTTTTTTGAATATCCTCCTTAGCAATCTGCAACTGATGGTATCCTAACTTAAGGTCAATTTTAGAGAACACCTTTGCTCCCTTGATCTAGTCAAACATATCATCAATCCTCGGCAAGGGGTAGTGATTCTTCATTGTCACCTTGTTCAACTGCCTGTAATCAATACACAGACAAAGTGAACCATCCTTCTTTTTCATGAAAATGACCGATGCTCCCCAAGGGGAAACACTAGGACGGACAAACCCCTTTTCAAGCAATTCTTCCAACTGCAAACGAACCTCTTGAAGCTCCTGAGTTGTCATCCTGTAAGGAGCCTTAGAGATAGGCTCAGCTCCTGGAATGATCAATTCGGAAGTCAATGTCACACTTAGGTGGCATCCCAGGTATCTTGCTCGAGAACACATCAGAAAACTCCTTCAGGAGAGGATAATCATCCAAAGTTACTTCTCGACTCTCCTGCATATCCAGGTCACTAACTGAGACAACGAACAACTGAAACCCTTGACGAAAACACTTCTTCAACTGCATTGTGAAGATAATCCTCAAGGAGATAGGCTTTTGAATGCCAACAATTTCAACCTCACCTCCAGAATCATCCCGACAATGAATAGACTTTTGACGACAGTCAATTGTCGCTTGGTGTGCACTTAACCTATCCATCCCCAATATGACATCATAAGAACCCAGGGGAAGAATCTGAAGATCCACCGAAGTCACAACTGAACCAAACTCCAACTTGCATCCTGAAACAAGAGATTCCACTGACACTTTTTCCCCATAAGTAATTCAAAATGCCACTTAATGCCTTGCTTTTCCGCAACCAAATTACAACGCTTAGCAATAGAAGGGGAAATAAAAGAATTTGATGCACCACAATCAAAAAGTATATAAATAGGAGTGCCCTACAACAAACCTGATACCTCCACCACAGTGCCCTGGTGATCGGCCTGACGATTATCCATCGTGGTGAAAACTCGATGAGACCTGCCAGCATCACCAATTGTCGGCTCAGATGCTGCCGGCCTCTGACTAAACCCTACAGTGCTCCTCTATGGATACTGTCTAGAAATATGTCCCTACTGCCCACAACTGAAACACCCAGTACCATGGCCAAAACATCTGACACCAGTCGGGACATTAGACTGTTGATAGCTACCACAGCTAGGTGCAAGCTGTGAGGACCGTGTTGGCTACTCCACCCAGTTATGTTGCGATCTCTACCAATGATGGTTTCTCCTAGACTGAAATCTATTGCTCTGATGAGACTGAGAGGATTTATTCTTCGACTGAAACTATTATTGTCCACCCTTAGCGGGTGCAGAATGAGCCTTGGAAGGACCTGCAGCCTGAGATTGCCCACCATGGGAACCACCACCTACAACAGGAGTACTACTAATCTGAACTCCAATGTGACCTAATGCCAAGGTCAAATTCTCGTCCACAAGGCGAGCTTTCTTGACAACAATCTCCATCGTCTTTGGCTCGAAGACTCAAACACCTCCACTAATCTTGGCATTCAAACCTCTGACAAAATGTTGTACTAGCATAGCCTCATCATTAGCAATTATGAAGTACTGCTTAAGCTCAAAGAAGCGGTGCTCATACTACTCTACAAACATTGCCATCTATCTCAAGTCATGAAATTCATCTACCCAGTGTTGCCTCCAGTGATCAGATAAGAAACGGGCCCTGAACCGTTCTAAGAACAATTCCCATGTCACTGAACCAATGTTAAGGTGTAATTTATGTTCTTCCAGTCACCACCATGTGGATGCAAATCCTCTGAGGTGCATGATGGTGCACCTTGCCCTAGTATTATTGTCATAGGGATGCTAGAAAAGCATCAATCCAGATCAATAAGCCAAGTTTCAGCTTCCAAACCTCCACCAGAGCCATCATAAATAGGAGGACGTGCCTTGAGGAGATCTCTCATATGCCCAATGACTAATACATCCTGATCTGTCGGTATCTCATTCCTCCTCAACAACCGCTCTCTCTCTTTGATCACCCGTTGCTCATCCTGCCTAGGACCCAGACGACCAAGAACATCTTCCAACAACTAACGCAACTGCTCACCACCCTGAATTGGCTGCTCTGGATTAGGGCCTCCACTAGGAGGGTTGTTCTAGGAACCTTGATTTTCCTCTTGCTCTGATTCATGGGAGCTCTGAGGTGGTGAATTATGACGGCCAACTTTGCGACCACCATAGCCATGACCACGACCACATCCACGTTCCCGACCCCTAGGCATAATTCAATGCAACAAGAAAGGGATTACATAAGTTCAAAGTTACGCAACAAGATTAACATAATGGGCTTACTTAACCTACAGTACCCAGTGTTGTTAACCTTGGCTCTGATACCGAATTGTAACGCCTCACCATGCAAACCCCATAGGACAACTACAACAATAATAGATTTTTTTAATTTTTGAAACATTACACATTTATACAACATAGATATAACATAAAGCATAAACCTAATCCTATGGGGTATATGGTGCGTTACTTAAACGAACCCAACAATTAAACGATAAACGATACTAACTAAAGCGAAAGCAAGAAATGAGAATAAAACAAACTATAAGTATGGAATACATTCAACAAGAATAAGATATATACTCATAAACATAAATCACATATTATTATATTCATCTTCAGAGTTCAAAATTATAAACGTGGAATATATTTCCACAGATACAACACAATATAAAACCAAAATTACATTACAAGGCCACTTCCCTTATAACATTGGGAAGGGTACAATCATAATATAAAAGTACAATAATGAGAGAGAATTCTTCAAAGGTACAATCTTCTCCGTGCAAGCTCCAAGATCACTGCAACTACATCTATGCCACGATCACACCTAGGGACCCAATGGGTGCATTGCACGTTTCCACTCGACCATGTAAACCTGAAGGAACACCCCCCATGTAAGGAGTCGATAAGAAAGAACCCTCGGCCACAACTCAAACATAAATGACTCACATCCTAAGACTCGAGCCCACAGAACAACATAAACATCAACAATAACTAAAACAACTCCAGAGGCAACAAGAACAAGGGAAAACAAAGGGGCACAATGAGAGAGTGTCATTGCATGGCCTTACATGGATTCACTAGAATGCCTATAATCTAGGAGCCACCTCCATCTATGGTTAGCCAAACATCTTGTTTCAAGGTGTCGCCCCATAGGGTGACTCATGCGGAGCCACCTACCTTTCATGAAGACAAGGTAGTGACCTTACCGACTAGGTCTTCCCATCCGTCCTTAGCCTTTGGGAGCACTAATGGCAGGGGTGAGGTGTATATTTTATCTTGTTATGTGATAACTAACCCAACCCACTAGGTAAATTAATTAGGTTTTCACTTAATTAGGGAAACTCTTTCAAGGGTGACCACTTGTACACTGGCCCCTAGAAGAGCCACTCTCCCCTATGGTTGCCCTAAAATTAAAACCAAGGAACGGGCACCACAATGTACAACCAAAAATGACCTTAACTCACAACAAGGTACCACCCACAATTTCCCACATGGTAACAACATAAACCAAAAAGATGCAACCATAGAAATACGTTCACACTTCCCTAACCTTTGGAAATAACACTAATTCCACACTAGAACAAACTAAAATATCACATTAAACTAAATAAGACCACATCTTCAACTATAAGGAATTTAAATTATAAATCACACAAGTCTCATATCAAATAACCATCTATTAAAATCAAAACAAGGAATTCACTAATATTTCCATTTGACCAAAGACAAAAATTGATTTATTAAATATCTAAGTTTACAAACTTGCTAACAATCTAATTAAAGAATGACAATGACAATTACATGATTATTTGGTCATAAAAAAAAAACTTTTAAAAATTAAAGACATTAACTTAATTTATTAAAACCAATTATAAATCACTAATTCATTTCAATTCTTAACTATATATATATTTTCTGGTTTAAAAATCTTTTCTCCACAAGATTATTCTAATTTTTTTTTTTAATTCTATTCTCAACAGACTAATCTACTTTCTGTTTTTTCTAAGATTAAGTAAATCTACTTTTTTTAAAAAATCATTTCTAAAATCAAACAAATTTAATTAAATGATTAATAAATCCATAATCTAATCAAACGAATTATTTTTCAACTTCAACTATTTCTGTTTCCAAATACAGACTAATTAAAATGACATTTCCAATGAGAATTTAAAACAATAGCATTTTTCTCATCATCATCATCATATATATATAATTTCGAACCACCATAGTAAAAAAATCGAAACTCTCTTAAGTTTTAAACAGTTGTGGATGAAGCTTATGGGGGGCGCTAGACTATTTACACAGCCGACCAACCCACCCCAAGGATGGGGGTAGCGTTTCCTTTGGCAACACTCCCTCCACACATTCGTGGAGGGCATTGCCATTGGCAGCGCTCCCTCCATGAATGGGGGAGCAGTGGGGGATAAACTCCCCACCCCCACACACAAAAAAAATAACGACTCCTACCAAAAAATACAGACCCAACAACAAATAAACGAGTCACAAAGAAATTTAGTCAATCATACAATTTTTATGCCACATTAAAATCACAGATATATATATATATATTTTTGAAAACATCAGGATAATCATAGGACAAATTGGGCATAGCCCCAAAGAACAAAGTCCTTCAAAAAGAGATGGACAAATTGGGGAAATACAAGGAAAGAGAGGATTCTCAAACGGAAGAAGATTTACAAAGGTTTATAGTTGAGAAGATTCCATAGACAGAGGGAAATGAAATTTCGCTTAAACTCAACAAGAATTCCAGAATAAAACGCAAAGAGCAAGAAACAAATGGAAGGAGGAATCTACAGGCAGGTAGATATAATTACAGAGAATTGAATTTCCCAAACATTCACAGTAAACATGTTTTCTCTTTTAAACTGAAATTCTTTTCTCTTTTTAAAACTAAAATTTACAAAGATCAAAAGGACGAAATATCACATTGAGCAATTCCAGCCAGCTGCAACCTTCCACAAATCCTGAGATTTGAAACCCCAACAAAACAAATTTGAAAACAAATCCTAGCAAAAAAACAAAATCTAATCTCCTCAGAAAAATCGATGAAAAATGACATAGAGGATTTAATCCTTAGAAAATTTTCACCATTTTTGAGTTGCAAACAAGAATTTTAATTTTTCTTTTTCCTCTCTTGCTTTTTTGAAAAAGCACTATTTCGAAATATAAATTTTCAAAAAAGGCAAAGTTAGAAATTGCCATTAATTTCCTAACAAATTTCCCATGCAACTACCACTTAATACAATATTCCTTCAATTTTCTTATTTCAGAAGAAGCATCTTCCTAAATTAATTAACACCATTTATGCATTTTTCATATTTAATTTTCTTTTAAATAAAATTGACTTTTTGAAAACAATCAATTAAATAATATTAAACTAAAACATTATTTCAACTTAGTCATAATTTAAGTTTAAAATATATTATTAAATTGTCATTTGATGATAATAATTTCCATAGCTTTATTTTAAATAATCCATAACAATTTATCCATTTATTTATTGATTTAAATTATAGGATAATTCACATTTTACAATAATTATAAAAGTGCTAAGGTACACAAGAATTTTCCAAAAGTATTGATGTTATTAACAACATTGAACATTTAATTAATTAATACTTCACACCATAGAATAACATTTAAATTAAAATCATAATGCACTAGCCAAAGCCATAAACGCAACATTATAAAACTCATGAAAGAAAATGACTTAATTTAAAACTATACCCACATGAACGAAGTACGGATAAGACATGACCAACCACTGACATAGACAGGGATACTTTCTTACCAACTCTCTAACCACATAAAACCATTGGGTATGTAGGGTATGCTGAGACCTGTCAATGCGGGTGGAGTCGGCACCCGGTACCTGCATTCTTGCATAACACCAAACGTCGAACAACATGTACATATGCATATAACTCATAGTCAAACACATTGTGAAGGAGAGTTACGGTGAGGTATGGTGCTCACAGATGAGCGATGCCACCTCGTCTCCTTCACCTGAATCAAATACAATAATCAAAATCTAAGTATCACATCATCAATATAACTCGCACAGTAACATCATCATAACATAAGTATCCCACACATAAGTCCAAATCTCATAAGCAAATAAACATAAATGTATGCCACGCCCAACACATGGCGAAAAGATGTCTAACAGAGTATCAAGTATGCATCAAAACATAACAAGAAATCACACTGAAACAAACACACATACCAAAGAAGTATCAAAGTATCAGAACATGAGAGGCACTACAGTTATAGTCGGTTATGAATACCAAAAAGATACATTATTTATCAAAGTTTAAATGTCTCTTATGAAATTTGGTTAAAATATGTTTTTTACAATATTTACAAACTAAAAAAGTTCACAATCCTAAAGCTTTTACTGAATATCTCTCAAGAGTTTAGTTGCCTTTGAAATTGTGTAGCACGTTTGAAGAAAAACTTGTTAATAATGGAGGTTGGCATAACTGGATTGGATGTACCTAGCGTTACAAAATGACCAATAGCTATAGCATTGTTTTGATATGGACAAATAAACAATTAGGAGTATATTGCAGTTTTAGGAATTGTAAAAAGAAAAGATAAATATACTTAATCGAAATTATGATTCATTCTTACCATCATGTCCTAATACTTGGGAAATTAAAGCTCAATTAGGTGACTATTTATTTTTAGTTTTCTCATTTTCTTTTATTTTGTTTTTTTATTGAGTTTAATTGTGTATTTTTATACAATAATTCACTTCCAAATAAATTTCTTAAATGTTTAATCACATAAAAAATAAGTTTCATCTCTATATTGTTTTGAATATTTTCAGATTAAAAATAAAAAACGATTATAAAATCATTCATTTGTAACAAGAAAAGTATTCATAAAGCATAGTTACAAACATTCATAAAGCATAATTAAAAGCATGTATTGTATCATGTTTAAATTAACCTTTGATTAATAAATCTATTGAAAATAAATGACTATGTAATGCTTTAATATATGATCTACATATTCTATAATGTAATATAACAAATAAAAGAAGAAATAATGTTAAACTTACAATAACAATAAAATTAAATCTTTCAAAATATATACAAATAATTTAAACTTTGAAATTTTAGTGAATTAAAAATATTGAGAATTCAAATTTATAGTTGACATAGATGATAAAAAGTAAAATATGATCATGTTATCAACACACGCATAGCTTTAAAAAATACTAATAGTCCTATCTCACCGAATTAAAAATGTGATGTAAGTTCTAGATAGAAAATATTACTGTAAAGATAATTGTATTTCATCATAGATCTTTTGAACTAATATTTGTATGATTTTTGGTTTTATGCCAGTTTCGATTCTTCTATGTTTAATGTATTGAAAATTCAACAAATAAATGTTCTTTATGCAACACAATTATGATACTTTTCAAATGTTTCGAATGAGTTGTAGTAAATTTAAAATTCATTTGACCTACCCACATGGATTCTTCATATTTCACACCATAATTTAAATAATTGGTATGTTTCACATGCTTCTCACATATTCAATAAGTTTTTAGTACTTCAAATATATATAAACTAGCATACATATATTAAATATTAATATATATAAAATACGTCGAGAGTTATCCTTCTTGAGGCGTCTATTTTCATCATATTTTTTTTCAGTACAATAGACACCTCAATAATGATAACTCTCGACACATTATATATATATATATATATATATATATATATATATATATTAATATTTAACATATATATGCTAGTTTTGTATACCATTTCCATGCACTTACCTTTCAAATTTATATAACTAAACTAACAATTAATAAATTTTCCCACAATAAAATTGAGAGTTAAATAACTTAGTGTAATTTATAGATATTTTAAATGTAATAGACATGCCTATTACAATGATCATTCATAATTATGGTAGAGCTCATGGCTAGCTAGGCCTATGTAAAAGGGAAAATGTAAAATTAGGATAACCTACATCAACATGCCAGTAAGTAAGGCCATAAGAAATAAAGGTGGATGATAGTGATGCTTTCAAGTATCTATAACAAATGAATTTCTTTCACATTGGAAAAGTTTCTCGTGTAGTTAAATAACTTGGTGAGAGCTATATAACTATAACTTTTTTTGAATTATTTTCATGCTGATAGACTACATGTAGAATTGTTTTTATCTATGAGGTATCAAGCAAGGTGAATGGGGCACTTCCTTAAGGATGTATAGTACGAAGTATTTAGTGGTGAAAATAATAATACAATAATCATTTTTAGCTACTTTGTGGGATAAAATATAATAATGATTAATAAGCAAACAAAATAATTTATGAATCAAATATAAATTCTATATTTAAATTGTGGGTAAATTTAATAATTCAAGTCAAAGGATTGGATTATCTCTATTAATTTTAATATTTTAAGAGTGATTGACAAACATTATTTTTTGTTAATACATTTTTCAACTTTAGACCAATATAATATCATATATAACGTTTATAGTTCCACCAAAATATAGACTTAAACAAAAATGTAAATATTAGTTGAATGTGACACAAAATAAAGTTAGTGAGAAATATCTCCCTTATTAGCCAAACAAATACAAACCATATCATATCTCATTTCTCTTTATTTACATTCTTTCCCTTCTAATAAATGAATATGAATACAAATCAACATCAAGCTATGAAAATATCGGAGTCATTTGAAAATATATTTATTTGTATTGAAAAATTAAAAAAAAGGAGGACACCCATTTAGCTAAAAAGATCCAATTTTTTAAAATTTTAAAATTGAGAAGTTTCCTTAATACATAATTTGTGTTATAGGAAAAGATAATTTTTCTTTGATAAACTTGGTGTAATAATTGAGAAGATTTTTTCTAGTTAGACCCATTACTCATCTCAAAAGACAAACTTATGCTCACATGGGTATTTAAATAATGGATTTGAAGTGAAAAAGTTATATTGAATCCATTATGAATTGGAATTTTTAAAATTTTAGATAAGGAATCCTTAAAACATTGAAAAGTTATTTAAAATTTTATAGATTCCATCTTTGACCTCAACGAGCTTTTTTAAATTTGAAACTACCAAAACAATATAAGTTAGTCAAATTTTATGGGTATAATAAGCTCTTTGAAAGGAGACAATATAAAAAATCAAAGAGAATTTGATTTTTGTCGAGAAGAAATTTGTATATATTTTACTATTTTTGAATTACACGCTAATGGTTTCTAAATCAAAGTAAAGATGGACCATCTCAACTAAGCACCCAAGATAAAGAAATTAAAATGTAGAGTTTGATTCAACTACAAGGGAAGCAAAGAATAGAAGGAATTCTAAACAAATGGACCCTAAGAAAACTAGTTTAGGTTTTACAATTTGAAATAGCTTAATGTTTAAGTTGTTGTGGGGATGACCATTTTTGATTTAGGGATAAGTAAATATATCTTATTGAATAATATACAAGGTAAATGGGAGGGTTATATTCCTTATTGAATAAATTAAGGTAAATAGATTTTTTTTTAATAAGTTGAGCATCAAACCCACCAATACCAATGGTTATTTTTAACCTTTGCATTATATTTTTTTCTAAATTGTTGAAGTTTGTTAAATTTAAAGGATGGATGCAACTCATTGAATAATATGGTAAATAGAAACAAATCATTTGTTGGGTAGTGATCTAAAAAATACTTTTACCTTTTTGTTAAAGATGAAGATGTGTATATAAATGTGAATACACATGATAAAAAATCATCAAGGTTCAAATATGACATCCCAGGTGAAATTTTACCAAGGTTAACAAAGAATAAACTATAAATCTAACTGTATAGAAGGGAAATTCATGCATAGTTCTAGAATTATTATCGATAGAGGAAAAATTAAGATAATTCAAAACTAAGAGGACTAGAAAGAGATCAAGTGCTAGAGATATATGATATTGGACATGTCCTAAAAGCTTTTGGCACTTAGGATAAATAACATTTTTTTAAATGTTAAAACCAAAACAAGGTTTATGAAGGTTATACATGTTTTGAACAATTTTATTACACTACTAACCTAGAAGCCATTTATAAGAATGAATGAGGTTTTATTCCAAAGTAATTTAATGTAGGTAGATATTAATGGAGCATCGTCCTAAGTCTTCAAAATTTAGAGACCTAGTAAGTGAGGATGTCCTTTAGCTCATTCTATGCATAAAACATTAATAATAGGATCGTAAAGCAATATACAATAAAATGAATGCAAAAATAAAAATATAAAATAACACAAAGACACATGTATACATGGTCCACCTAATATGGGTTACATCCATAAAGAAACAACCAGTCCTTCCTTTATTCCATCCAACAAAATGAATGGATACAACCTACAACATATCTGATGTAACTTTCTCTTCTTGTTATCGTAGTCTCCTCACATAATATAATTCGATGCTTAGCTATAATACAATACCCTCATAAAAGGGGGATTTCGTTCTAGGGCAAGACAAACTAACATAATCTTTATCGTTAGATCTGTGAGCTAATGATGAATGGTCTAGATTTATAATGAATAATTTTATTTTTAAATGTGGCTTTTTGGGGGTGTTGCCTTTGAACCTCGTTGGGGCGTGTGGTCCTCAGAGCCCCCACTAGGGAGATGGTCCCCTTGGATACCATTGTTAGGTTTCAAGCAAATCAGAGCAATATTAAACATTAACAATTATATGCAGATTAAATAACCCAAATATAACAATGGAGAATAACACAAAAGAGATCAACACAAAATTTTAACATGGTTCACCCAATATGGGCTACATCCAAAGAAACTCAGCCATCCAATGATTTTATTATCCAGTGTAAAACATATTACAATCTTGTGAATACCATCATGCAACATATATCCCAACCACTTATAAAAGCTTTTGGAAGCTTCTAGAATTAGGGTTTTACAAAGTCATTTTTCATTTGTCAGTTACAAAAAAAGGGAAAATATTAAGAGTGTACAATATTTGCATGATCGGTCGTCATATACCAATAATCTCCCACTTGGAGACTGATCAAGCTCCACACCAAACAATCTCCCACTTGGAGATTGATCTTGGACAATACCGTTGCACTTGTAGCTCACACTGGATTACAGGTCTGACTGGTTTCTTATGTCCACCATTATCAGTCATGAAGGCCAACAGAAACTAATGAGGAAATCAATTTCTCTCATCTAACTACCTTTGTGAACATATTTGCAAGATTCTCACTTGTGTGAACTTTCTCTAGCTTCAACTGTCCATCCTCCAAAACTAACCAAATGAAGTGGCATATGAGCTCTATGTGCTTATTTTTTGAATGCAAAGCTGAATTCTTAGCAAGATGACTGAAAATCTGGCTATCAGTGTACAAAGGGGTATCTTCTTATCATTGTCCCAATTCCTCCAGAAAATGTTGTAACCAAATCATCTCCTTGCTAGCTTTCGTGGCAACAACATATTCATCTTCAATGGTTGAAAGTGCAACAACATTTTGTAGCCTTGAAATCCAATTGACTGTAATACCTCCTACTTTAAAAATATACCCTGCAGTACTCCTCCTGCTATCAATATCACCCACCATATCATAGTCAACATATCCTTTTAGAGAAAAATTTGTTCCTCCAAAACATAATTTCTTTGAAGTGGTACCTCTCAAATATCGGAGAATCCATTTTACCACATTCCAATGTTCCATTCTTGAATTGCTCATATACCTGCTCACAACTCCCACTACATGTGCAATATTTGGCCTTGTGCATACCATTGCATACATCATGCTACCAATTGTTGATGTATATGGTATCTTAGACATTTTGTCTTCCTCCTCTTGTGTCTTTAGACAAATCTCCTTAGACAACTTAAAATGGCTAGGCAAAGGTGTACTAACTGCTTTTGCATTTTGCATGTTAAACCTTTTCAACACCTTCTCTACATACTCACTTTGAGACAAAAATAATTTTTTGTTTGTCCTATCCTGTGTGATCCTCATATCGATAATTTGTTTTGTTGCACCCACTCCTTCATAGCAAATGAATTTGCTAATTTTTGCTTAATTTCATTAATATGATGTATGTTAGACCCGACAACAAGAATTTCATCAACATAAAGCAATAGGATAATATAGCTACCATTATCCAATTTCTTAAAATAAACACATTAATCAGAATGACATATTTTGTAACATTTTTCAGCCATAAAACTATCAAATTTCAAATACCATTGCCGAGGTGCTTGCTTTAGGCCATACAAACTCTTATTTAACCTGCACACAAATTCCTCCTTACCCTTGACCTCATATCCCTATGGTTGTTGCATGTATATTTCCTCTTCCAAATCCCCATGGAGAAATGTTGTTTTCACATCTACCTCTTCAAGATGCAAGTCTTGTGCAACCACAAGACTTAGAATATTTCTAATAGAAGTCATCTTTACAACTGGAGAAAATATTTCATCAAAATATATACCTTTTTTTTCTATGTAAAACCTTTTACCATGAGTCTGACCTTAAATATTTTCTTGCCTCCATATTCTTCCTTCAACCTGTAAACACATTTATTTAGCAATTCTCTTTTACCTACAAGCAATTGGACTCAGTCCCAAGGTTGATTCTGCAGCAGGGAATCCATTTCCTCTTTCATGCCTAGCTCCCACTGCTTTTTGGTATCTACCTGCATTGCTTCTTCATAACCTTCAAGTTCATCAGAATCAGCTAATAATATATAGAATATAATGATGGAGAAATATTTATGGAGGTCTAATTATCCTTGTAGAACGTCTAACACTTGCAGGAGTCAGTGGGATAACTTTTTGTTACTGAGCATCATGTACCACTGGCATTTTTTTTTTGGAATCTCATCTAACACCACATATTCCTTTTTGGCCTGTTCATGCTTCTTTTCCTGTAGCTGATCCTTATACATGACCTTCTCATTGAGTATAACATCTCTACTAATGATTTTATGATTTTTATAATCCCACAACTGATATCCAGATTCATCTACTCCATATCCAATGAAGGCACATTTTTTAGACTTAGCCTCAAGCTTGGTTCTATTTTCAATATCAAAATGGACAAAGGCTTCACAACCAAAGGTTTTAAAAAATGAATAGTTTACCTTTTTACCCATCCATGTCTCCTTTGGAATGCCACCATCCAAAGGATTTGAAGGTCCCTTGTTTATTAAATAAACAATGGTATGTACAACATCTACCCAAAAGTGTAAGGGTAGTCCAACATGCAATCTCATGTTCCTTGCACACTCCATAATGGTCCTATTCATCCTCTCAGACACAAAATTTTCTTGTGGGGTTCTAGGAACCATTTTTTGCCTACAGATTCCTTTGTATGAATAGTAATTTTCAAATTCTCTACTGCAATACTCGCCTCCATTATCAGGTCTAAGACACTTCAACTTTTTTCCTATCTCATTCTCAACCAAATCTTTCCACTTTTAAAAAGTTTCAAATGCTTCTGATTTTTGTTTCAGAAGATACACCCATGTTTTCTTAGTTGTATCATCAATAAAAGTAACATAATAGCAAGAGCCACCAAGAGAAGATACTTGAGTTGGTCCCCATACATCTGAATACACAAGCTCTAATTTCTCTCTTCTTCTCTTTCCCAACTCTGAGAAATCACTATTTTCTATTTTCCATAAACACAATTTTCGTAGAACTCCAAGTCAATCTGCTTTAGACCTGGTAGAAAAATTTTGGAGTGAAGGATCTTCATCCCTTTCTCACTCATGTGCCCAATTCTATGGTGCCACAATTTTGTTTCTATCCCTGTAGCAAATGTTATAACTGTCTCAATAACAATAGTTTCTATAGTAGCTAAGGTAGAATAAGTATTACCAATACACAAATACAATGTGCCTACCTTTTCACCTTTAGCTACTACTAATGCACCTTTAGTGACTTTCCAGACTTTGTCTAAAAAGGTAACTATGCACCCTTCACTGCCCAGTTGTCTTACAAAAATTAAATTTCTTCTCAAATTTGGAACATGCCTTACCTCCTATAGCAACCATTCATTTCCATTCTACAACTTGATTTTTATATTTGATTTTCCAACAATTTGACAGGGTTCATCATCACCCAAATATACCTGTCCAAAATCACCTTGAACATAACGTAAAAAATATTTCCTATGGGGTGTGGCATGAAATGGAGCCCCTAAATCTATTACCCAGGAATCATTAGCATTATCTAAACACATAATTAAAGCATCATTCAATTTATTACTTGCAACATTAGCTTCCTTACTTCTATCATGTTGTTTGTCTCCTTGTTTTCCCTTTTCAAGACCAAAAATCCTTCTTCAAGTGTCCTGGTTTTCCGCAGCGCCAACACTCCATTCTTCCTTTGGATTTAGATCTTACTTTCTTTGACTTCCCTTGTGAATTCCCATAATTTATTGGGATTTTTCCTTTCTCCTTTGTTCTTCCCCTATTCTCTACAGTTAAAGCATTGCCTAGTGTTGAACTCTCACCTGTGCTTTTCGATCGCATTTCCTCGCTAAGGATAACACCAACAACATCATCAAATTTCAATGTATTTGAACCAGAGACAGAGTTACTTACAACCATTACCAAGTTATTCCAGCTTTCTAGCAAATAACATAAAACCAAGAGAGCCCTTACCTCTTCATAAAAATTCAATTTTATAGAAGTTAACTGATTGGTAATCATATTAAACTCATTTAAATGAATTTTCACATATCCACCTTCAACCATTTTCAGATTAACAATTTAGCCAAAGCTTTCATCAGATCCTCTGTTGTCTTAGCTTGTGTTATATTGAACACCACAAATGGTTCCAAGCACAACCGAATATCCAGAATATCCCAATCCTCATTAGACATAGTCAAGGGTTTCTTGGATTTCCCTTCCAATGGCTGCCATAAATCCTTTTGATACAAATAATCTTCCATCTACATCTTCCATAATTGATAATTTTGGTCATTGAACTTCTCAACCTTGAATTTTCCTTCTTCCATTACTCCCACTCAAATCTAGAGGTTTCTTGCCAATCAATCGAAATACACACGACTCTGATACCAATTGGTAGGGTTCAGGAAGATCAGAGCAATAAACATCAACAATTATATGCAAATTAAATAACCCAAATATAGCAATGAAAAATAACAGAAAAGATATCAACACAAAATTTTAATGTGGTTCACCCAATATGGGCTACATCCACAGAAACTCAACCATCCAATGATTTTATTATCTAGTGAAAACATATTACAATCTCATAAATACCATCATGCAACATACATCCCAATTGCTTATAACAAGATTTTAGAAGCTTCTAGAATTAGTGTTTTACAAAGTCATTTTTCATTTGTTGATTGCAAAAAAAAAGGGAAAATGTTAAAAGTGTACAATATTTGCATGATCAGTCACCACATACAAAAAATCTCCCACTTGGAGACTGATCAAGCTCCACACCAAACAACCATAGGGGGTACCCCAACACCCATGCACTGAAATGATCTCAAGAACTAATAAGATGAGGGTCCATAACCAACATAAGATGACAACACCACCCTCCTCACTGTGCAATGCCAAAGGAGTGAGACATATTTCTTCAATTTTTTTGTATTTGTACCCACGTAAAAATTGCTTAATTATGAAATGTTTTGAAAATAATTTGAATAATAAAATATTAATTTTATTCTTAGCTTAATATTCTTTAATGTTGTACTAACTTTTTCTCAACTTTAATATTCTTTTTCAATAAAAAGAGGGGTAAAAATTTATTAAATCAGAAAAGCAAGAGTACACAAATTGTGTTGCCAACTCCTCCAAGAGGGGACCATCCAACCCAATCAACTGAATCAAGAAAGGCTATACAAGACCAAATCCAATGAAAATCCCCCCATACCACCACCTACGAATTCCTATCCTCAAGAATCAAATCCTTCATATGCTAAGAACACTTTGAAGGTAAATGTTCCTAGCTATCAACCCTCCAATCTCCCATAAACTTTGAAGCCCATTTAGCCAAACAATCAACCACTCTATTCCACTCTCGTGGAATGTGGATAAACTGAACATCATCCAAAAAATTGTTAGAGTTGATGAATTTATCACACCACTGACTCCAACTTCCAATTAGCATCACCAATCTCCCGCCTATTCAATAAATTAATCAAGATTTAAGAATCTGATTCACAAATAATTATGCTCCAACCCAAAGCACATCCCCTCTCCAAATCTATAAGGATAGCATGAGCTTCCATAAGATTATTAGACTAGTGCCCTTGGAAGAGGGAGAAGAAGAACAGGGCATCACCAAAACAGTCACTTCCAACACCTCCAACTCTAGCAGGCCCAAGATTTCCCTTGGAAGAACCATCTGTGTTGATCTTGAAAACACAACAGGAGGAGGGGACCAACTCCCCTCTCGTTGGGATTTCCTTTGGGGTTGACGAAGCCTCCTTGACAAGGTAGGGACTTGACCACCCCCATAGATGCCAAGTCCGTGCATTAGATCCACCTCACCATGCTTAGAAGGGGTATCAATCACACATTTAGCTTAGATAGTTTCTTGGATTGTTCCCAACATTCTTTTCCATAGTTGTTGCACTTCCAGCTACTACCCCTGGAAGATCCTATGGTTCCTTTCGAGCCAAGCCTACCAAATAATACAAGAAGGCCCAATATTCCACACCACCTTGTTGGTGTTTCAATTAGCACCTCTGGAGTGCTTATTGGAAACAAACAACTATGCATAGTGTGTAATAACTGTTGTTCAAATTAGGAGGGGAAGCTCCCTCTTTTTGCTGATGTTTGCATAAAAAGTAAAGTAAACAAATTTCCAATCTTTTTACTTAGCGGCGAAGCACAAGGGTGATAAAACACAATGCTTGCAGCTAAGGTTTTCTCCGGTTCCTGTAGATCTTAACTACAACTAGGCTAACTTTTAATCTATTTGTTTCCTCGAGAAAAACAAAGTAAGAGGATATAGGAGCAGGAATGGGGGTTCGATCACTTGGACAAATTGTCTCTCATAATGCATTCAAAGGCTTTGAACTTCCATATTTATGCTGAAATAGAACTCATGCAAGTAATCATCATATAGTAGGCTAGATCTATGGATTCCCAAGGAGGCACAATGCTCTTTCCGAGGTGTAGGCTGAAAGGTAGACTACTAGAAATAACATAGAATGATAATCCTACTCTCTAAATTCCCAAGGAGGTGCAATGCTCTTTCTGAGGTGTAGATTGAAAGAAAGATTATTAAGAAAAACATACAATGATAGATCTTGAGACTTTTGGATCAAAGGAAAGGTAGCTCTCCTAATTTATTATCTCAACTTCGATCAAAGATTACACTTTGGGACAACAACTTGTGTCAAAGAGACAATCACACGAGAAGCGATCAACCAATAAAACATGAACATAGATTGAACACACCTATTTGAATAGAAAGAACGCAAGTTGTACTTAATGTTTGACTATCACAAATGCAATTCAAGAACATATATTAAGCGAACAAAGTTAAAGGCTTGTGAGCTTAGTGTTTTTCTACCGTGAAATAAAGTTACAAAATAATGAGCAAAGGCTCTTATTTATAAAAATTCAAAGGAGTAGGCAACCCTAAAATATCCTTGAGTTAACAATGAGTTCTTTCCAGTCTCTAAGATTTATTCCTATGTTTAAAATTAGGTAACCTAGTAGTTAATTGGAAAGTCTACTTCAGCCAAGTGAATCTAAACTAAACATAACTCCATATGTACAAAGGTGTCTCCAAAATAGACATGCATAATTTGTGGGACAACGAGTTAGCTTGAAAAGGGGCATCAAGTTAACTGTTTGTCATAAATTCTATCTTGGAGGGATAGGATTTCCTTAACTGAGAGTTTACACCTCATCAACTCAAGTTATCAATTCCTCTAACTAGTCGTTAACCTCCTTTGCAGTTGGACAACTAATGCTTTGCAGGATGATGATGTGTCATCGTAGCATCTCTTCACCACTTGCAATTTGCTCTTGATATTCAATCTTCTTTGTAGTTGTGTCATCCAACCTTGTTGACATGATTGTGATTTGACTTAACTTGCAGCCAATAGGGTCACCGCAAAAACTACTACGGATGAGATATTGAAACTCTATTTGTACCTCGACTAGCTCAACATTTGCACGTCCTTCATGCTGGAATAGGTAAGGAATAGATGTTACCATCATTCTTACGAACTTGATAACCCTTGCCACAATTTGTCTATACTCAATCAGTTCCGCAAAGTGTGTATCATAAGCTCTCACTTTGTATGCAAGTTGTTCTTTCCATGTGTAAAGATGTTACTTATTCTCTTTTGTAGTAACTAATTTGTATGACATATACAAGTTTGAGATAATGATCTCATCTTTAGGCCTTCCCTCTATTATGTCTCACTCTGATTCTTGGATCTCCGCGCAAAGGTCATGGGCTCTGTACGTTAGCTGGAACAACTTTGAAAGAATATACCGACCCCTGACGACAAATTCTTCCACTTGATCTCTCAAGTGTTTTCCATATAGGAACTAACTTAGCTGATATTGTTCCACGGGGAGCTCCAACATTTGTGGGAGCAAAGCAGTGACGTTTGATATACCATGCATCAAGTTGGAGATATATAGTCACAACTGCTGGTTTTCAGCCTTTAGGGTTGCTTTGTCTTTATTGTCTTTCACCATTCTTTCTTTGACACTCACTAATGTAAATTCAAAGAGATCCACCTCAACCTGATGTGTGCTCTTGCCAAGGTTGACCTTCGACAAGGTGAAGTCATCAACCTCTACCTCATTTATATTTCAGTCTTCAGGTGGTGCATTGGTCTCAATGGCGATCTCATTGTTAGCATTTTTTCCCAAATGGACTTGCTTCTTGAGCTTCTTCTCTAGAATGTCCTGATAGACATCGTCAAATTCTCAAAAGTCCAGTTGGTAGGACATCCTCATTCTCTTCCTTCCTAGGAGATTCTCAAGCCAAGATGAATCCTGACTAACCTCGTTGGAAGGATGAATGCTAGTCTTGTGAATTCCTGATGAGTGGGATTGCGTTGTAATGTGGCGTGGTTGCGAATCCAAGTCAATATGGACTGGTGACTACTGTGATGGTGGAATGGGAGGCTCTGCTTCCATCTCTAGTATTGTTTTAGCTGTATCTATTTTTATCACCGGTTTTATCTTAGTTGTAACTATTTCCATCACTAGATCAACAATGTTTGTGGTTATCTGAGCCACATGTTACTCTTGTTGATTTGTATCAACAATCGACATTCTTCCCCTTATGTGCCCTTAAATTTTGGCTCCTCTAGAAGGGTTACTCCATGTCTTATGTTTGGGATTAGGTCTTGATTTGGAAGGTAGTGAAGTATGAATCGGTGGCGACTGTGTCAAAAATTACTACCTTCCTTGTCCTTTTAATGTCCAAGTAGAGCTGGTTGTTTCTGATAGCTCTGCTCATTCTTTCCTCAATAGATGTACTTTCCTTGGCATACCAATCCATGGTTTGAAGTGGATGTGAGTCAACTTGATCTACGAAGAATGAGAGAAGAATTAATTCCCCATAATCATCGGATAATCCTTCCATGTCTTTAGACAAGAAGTCAACAATTGTGGAAGTCTGAAACGATTGCAGTTGTGTCTTCTCACTTCGAACTCATCTTCATAGTTGACCCAATAATCCTCCATGGAAGACTTGTGTGAAGAGTATTGACCAAGACGTGCTAAATAGTGACCCCATGGGTCATATGACCATCTTTCAATGAGATACTTAAGGTTAAGTCTCACCATCTCTTGGCCCATAGCCTTGGCATCAATCGCTGACTTGCACCTGTAAAGTCCCATCTAAAAAGGAAATTTTATAGCCGACTTGCATTTGTTACACAAAAGATAATGCACTTTGTACAATTGTCGTAAGAACTCCATGAAAACCACCCTATTTGATGGATAGCGGGATAACATGGCGGGATGACCTGAGTAGCCATACACGTGAATGTAGGTATAAGTGGGGAACTGGATTAACCAATCCACCCAATGTACCATTGCCTCTTTAGCTGCTAGTGAAATGCGTATATGCGACTCATGATTGAGGTCTCTCATGATGTGCATCAGGAATTGATAATTTACTCACTTGAAATGTCTTTCTGATTGTGTGAACTCGAGCTACAGGAAATGCTCATGAACCTTTTTCACACACAAAGTTCCCATAGTGTTCAATGCTCTAAACTCTCCTTGGAAGGAAATCAAATATACGAGATATGAACACATGTGGAATTCGTGAGCCTCTAAGAAATTGGTTATCTACTTATGGATAGTATCACTGATCAGGGAGGGCTAGTCATAATGTTCTTTGTTTCTCACAATTTTAGTGATGACATAGTACATCCACAACTGGAATTTGTTTGCCTCCTCTTGACCAGTAATACGGTTGAGTAGAGTGATCATCACTACATATTCATCCTTGAACTCTCTAGGTTCTACATTCTTTGACAGGTTGGCTCTTTTCTCTTTAAGCCATTTTTCTACAATCCTCTTCTGACATTTATCTTTTTCCGCATTGAAAGTCTTTTCACACTCTCTCATAGACATGACCAAGTTATTCACACATGGTGGAATGGCGAAGCACTTTTCGATATCCCTAGGATTGAGGCTGCATATCACTCGTCCATCCACTGATTGAATCTCTCGTGTGGTTGGATTGTAATACTTTACACAAGCTATTACAAATTCCACGCTCTGTGATGAGATGGGGAATGATGCTGACTCAAGCAATCCAGATTGCTCAATGTTTTGAAGTGTGCATTGGTCTATGCCTTCCAACTTTTCTAAGTTGACCTTTGGGTGTGCCTGATGCAGATTAGTGTCAACCGTTTTCAGGAATTCATGGAGTAAGACCATCTTGGTCTTGTATTCGACTTGGGAGAACTGCATTCTAAAAACCTTGAAGATTGACCGTGCACACAATACTGTTTGGACAACTTTTTCTATGACTGCTAAAAATAACCTTGTCGGGGGTAATTTTCACGAAAAATTCTGAGACGTGGGTTTTTTTGAGAATATTTTTCTAAACAAACCTAGAACATTAGAAATTTAAAAAGGTGAATTTTTCTATGACATGCAAGAGCCCTTCGCTGGCAGAGGTAGCGAGGCACCAAAAACTTATTTTTCCTGGAAAAATCTAACACATGGGTTTTGTTGGTGGTTCAAAGCTAAATAAAGCCAACATGTTTGTTTTTCGAAATTGTGACTTTTTTCGAAAACCCTAAAAGTAGTGAGGCAACTTTTTTTTGAAGAATTTGACATTGTGGGTTTTGTTGAAATTGTCATGTTGATCATACCTAGAAGGTCAAATATGTGTATAACTATCGTTTACTTGGAAATGTAAGAAGATCTAAGACAAGAATAGAAGAAATATGAGGGGTAGAAGTTTGAAGTTATCAATTGCCTCTCTGAATCTTCAAGAAAATCATGCCTGGAGATGTAACCTTTGATAAATTGTCTTTTTGTGCAACTTTGTTCTTGAAAACATGAAGAACGTTGAAAACCCCTATGTCAGATCTTCAAAAAGCGTTGGGGAGCAAAAATATCTATTCTTGAGCTTCAACCTGTAAAGAAAGATGATGAATAATGACACCCAAACTTGATAAATAGTGTTTGATGTGGAAGCAATAAATTTTGGGCACCAACTACTGATTGAGGAGTCAATTTGCCTGATCTAAAGTTCATTGGAGAAAATTCCACCAATTTAGTGATTTTTAGGCATGAAGAGGCTTCTAAAATATCTCAACTTCAGTCAATTAGGCCTATTTTGACTTTAGGCGTCCAAGTTTGAAGATTTTCATATTTTTTCTATGATGAAATGTCTTTGCTCGATCCTTGATCTTGGTTGCTTGAATGATCCTGAAGTCTTGCTAACAGATCCATTGTAGAGTTTGATCAACTCTGAAGAAGTGTGCTCGGGAGCTGCAAAGCTTAAAACCTGAGTCTGATGCCTCAAATTCTTGGGTGCCTTTTCCTAAGAGGGTGTATTTTCCACCAGACTTAGTTTTTTGGATGTCTTTCAATTTCTCCAATTTTGACCTTTAGTGCTTTGATATGAGATTCCCGACGATTGATGATTTTGGTGAACGTGTCGAGATATGGAATGGATAACTAGTTCAGTACCAGATAGAATGACTGGTCTTGCAAGTCATGGTCATTTTAGAGGTCCCAAAAGCTTGGGCACCCCTGGCATGCAGGGACGCCTTTGGCCTTTTGCACTTTAATTTTCAACTTGCAACCTTTCATGAATAGCCCTAGTTTGACCTTTGTCATCAGATGTTTGATTTATCTATTGAATCTACTAATGGTTCATTGCTGAGATTGATCAAGATAGAGAAGGACATCCTAAAGGTTATGAAGCTTGAATACGACATCTGACTACCCAAAAACTTGGGTGCCTATTTCTAGGAAGGTGCAATTTCATTCACATAGCCAATTTTTCATGTCTTTCATCTCACCCTTGCTTTTAGTGTTTTTTGCTTGATATTAATTTGTGAATGCCCGATAGGTCTTGTGAGCTTGCAACTGGATTGGTCCTAGAGCTGAAAGGATGTTGAGTAGATGCCTTGAAGAAAGAAGATACTGAAAAGTTCAACAGGTGACTCAAACTGATGGGCCAGGGGCGCTTTTACCTTGATATGCACTGATTTACCCTTTGTTTTGCATGCTTGAATGATCGACAGTTGTTGTTGTTTGATGTGTCTCATAGATTGGTAAACAGGTTTGTTGCAAAGTTGAGCCGACGTTGGGGAGACCACCTGAAGGTAAGCTTACTCAAAAACTGACATCTGGATCATCTCATTCTTGAGTGCCCCTGAGCTACAGGGGCACTTTTTCCCATGTTTGACTACCATTTTTTGTGATACTTGCTTTCAACATCTCCGGAATTTTCCTACGTTAGTTGATGACTAATGAAACAGGCGAACCTGCTTGATGATGTGTTGGAAAGCCAACAAAATCATGAAGGAGATGATTGTTTAGAAAAAACTTGATGACTGCCTTTGGTCCTTTGAATTCATGGGTGCCCCTAGCCAGTAGGGGTGCTTTTGACTACAACTTCATCATTTCCTTTAAGGTCTTCACCTCTTTGCGCTTCACGTTTACCGTTGTAGCTCGACTAACTTGATCACCGTTGTTGATGACATGAACGTGTTCACCATAGCAATTTATTTCACCATGCTATGTGTACGAGCGCTTGAAAAATTCACCAAGGCATTGACTGCATAACAACTTTTTGTAGCAAGGCGTCCTTCTTCTAGACTTAGAATATTTTTAGCATTTTTCAACTTTGAAAATCCCCTTCGTCGTAGAGCATATTTTCAAGCATCTTTCGCCATGGATTCTTCCTTGAAGCTTTGGAGGCTTAGATTTCGACACCTACTACTGGCCATTTTGCCATTAATGGTTGCGAAGGTCCTAACTTTCTTCCTGGAAAATGAAAATAGACCCACCAGAGCAAAACAATTTTTTTGGTGATTTTGACTTGACCAGTGTGATCGTGAAGTCAAATTATCCTAGCAAAATCATTTTCAATCATTTCTGGAAAGGTCCTATTTTATAGGGGTTTCCTAAAAAAAGGAGTTTGAAACCCTAATTTTTAAATTTTCAAAAATTTGCAAGTATCTTCCTTGACATAAATCCACAAAATCTTGTGTTTTGTTTGACCTTAAATGAACTTTTGACAACAATTTCACATGATTTAGATCATTTTAATCAAAATTCCTTATTGAAGCAAAAAAATATTTTGGGTACAACACACTTGAAGGAAGAAGCTCTTAGCTGGTGGCCTTCCCAATCTTCTCCAGAACTCAACAAGAGAAGAGGCATGCACATGAGCTTGCTTCCAAACATACCACCAAAGGTGCCAAATTGTCTGTCAGAAAGAACATTGAAAAAATAAATTTGAAACAGTCTCCTCATCATTGACACATAAGAAGCAGATAGAAGGTCCTTGCAAACCCCACTTGCGGAGATTGTCCCATGTGCGGCATCTATTCTGATCAACAAGCCAAATGAAAAAAATACATTTGGTACAAGTATACTTACTCCACACTTGTTTCCACCAAGGGACTTCATCACCACCATATTTCTGCCTGTCTAGAATCTGGTAGCCAGAGGCCACCGAGTACACCCCTCTTGGATCCAAGCCCCAAGCCAAAATATCACCAGTCCCCAAAGAGCTAAAATGCTTTCCAACAAGAATACGAGACAACTCCTCTCGATCCACCCTGCTCCACCCTACAACCAAACTAAGGATCCTTCCACTAAAACACTTCCACCTTACCCAACTTCCTGCTCAACTTGAAATCTTCTACCTTGGACCATCCATCAACCAAAAACTCCTAACACAAGGGTTGTAAATGTTGATATGTGGAAAATAAAGGGGGGAACCCATCCCAAGAGTCAAATTAGAATAGGACCTTAGACGCCTTATTATAAATCTAAAACAAACCCTGCTAAATAAGTTTAACACCTCTCTTAAGAGTATGCTAGATCATATAACCCTTCCTTGATAAGCTAATCCTAGACATATCATCACTCACCACCCCTCCCAGATATTTAAAAGTGAGGATCTTGGTCCAAGCTTGATTCTGACTAGAGCACCAACGTCAATACAATCTAGCAGCTAGCGCCTGCCCCATGGGAGAAGCCAACCTCAGACCTAGGCCACCCTCTTGCTTTGGTCTACAAATATCCTCCCACTTCACCAAACTCCAATTAGTGGATTTGAGGTTACTTGCATACATAAATTATCTAGAGAAGGCATTCAACTCCCTCAAAAAACTTAACGGAGCCTAATGAACCATACATCTATAAATTGGAAGAGCTTACACCACTCCCTCATAAAACTTAACAGAGCCTAATGAACCATACATCTATAAATTTCAACAACACTCTACTTGCAAAAGATAGCCACTTGAGAGTCCAATGATTGAATTTTCCATAAAAATTATCAAGAATGGCCTGCCAGGACCCTCTAGGAAGGGGGGCCATGGAAAGGGGATACCAAGATAGACAAAGGGTAGCTCCCCAATTTGGAATTTGAGGATCCTAATAATTTTGGACTGAATACTAGGAGGGTTGTTGAAGAAGAAAATAAAAGACTTAGCTTCATTAATTCTTTGCCTTGAAGCTACGAGATAGATATCTAAAACTCTCCTAAGATTAACAACTTTGTTGATTTTGGCTACCCCAAGCAATGTCGTGTCATCCACAAACTGTAAGTGAGACTAGATAGATCCCATTTCCAACCATGAATCAACCCCTGCTTAACCTAATATTTTAAAAACCTCCCAGGCCTTCAACCAATAAAATAAATAAATATAGTGACAAAGGATCCCCTTAACAAAGACCCTGTGAAGCACCAAAAAGACTTGAAGACTAATAGTTAATCAGCACAGAGTAAGAAGCCAAAGTAACACAACTCATTACCCACACAACCCAGTCAGAACCAAACCCAAATACTAGAAGGAATTTTTGAAGAAAGGACCATTTAACATGGTCATAAGATTTGGCCATGTCCAATTTGATGAACACAACCTTCTGCTTGGGCTTCTTCATGGAGTGAATGGCCTCAACACCAATAATCACTCCATCAAGAATCTTCATTCCAATAATCAAACCACCCTGCTCCTCATAAATGACTCTGCTAAGCCATGGATTGAGTCTCTCAGTAATTAAATTAGTAATAATTTTGTACACCACATTGCATAGGGCAATAGGCCTAAACATATCCAAGGAGTTAGCCCCTCATTCTCGGGGATGAGCATTAGAAACATGGATTTCATACCTCTCAACATCTACTTATTTCTCTAACTCATGAACTACCTCCAACAAGTCATACTTGATAATCTCTCAAAACTCCTGATAGGATTCAATAGGAAAACCATCAAGAGCTGGGGCTTTCCCTTTTCTTATCTAGAACACCACCTTCTCTACCTCATCCAAAGTTATGGGGTTGATAAGCATTTCATTCATCTCGATATGAACACTAGAAGGGATGCAATCTAAAATAAGGTTCTCCTCCACCGCTATAATAAGAGTCATCCTTAAAAAAAAGCTAAGAAATACTGGATAACCTCATTGGAAATATCTCTAAAAGAATACAGATGAGCTCCCTGAGAGCTCACAAACAAAGAGAGAAAATTCCCATGTCTCCTAGCCTTGATAGAGTTATGGAAGAAGGTTATGTTTCTATCCCCTACATGCAGCTAATCAATATGTGACTTCTATTTCCAAAAAAAATCCTCACATAGCTCCCATTTCGCAAGCTCCTTCACAGCTTTTGATTCTTCTTTAAAAGACCCCTCAAAAAAATGATGATCTTTGTTTTGCTTGGTGATGCTCTCGATTCTTTTTTGGGCTACTGATTTGGCTAGATAAATATTTCCAAAACTTCTCTTGTTCCACTTCTTAAGCCGATACTTCATATACTAAATCCTTTTAACAAAGGAGTACATAGTAGTTCCATGGCCATGCATACCCTAACTCTACCAATTAGTCACAAGATCTTGAAAAGAAGGCTCATAGAGCCACATCAATTGAAATTTAAAAGAGGGGTTCTTAGCCATACCGACCCTCGTTGCTGAGAGAATGACAGGCCAATGGTCTGGACCCCTCCAACCCAACATTTTGGACTTGGTAGTCCACTTGTAGCCAATCCACTAACTCAAGACCAAGAACCTGTCCAATCTTTCGAAGAAAGAATTATCACCCCACCTCCTACTGCTCTAGGTAAAAACACCATTCCTTGGCTTAATATCAATCAATTTTAAGGAAAGTATATTATCCTTAAACAAAGTAGACAAAGCCTCCAATCTATCCACACCCCCTCTTTTCTTCTCCATGCAAAGAATAGCATTGAAGTCACCTACCATTATTTAAGGAAAAAGAGAAGCTAAGGATCACACAAAATGGATGTGAACCCATAGATAAACTTTACCTACATAATCGGTCGAGGCATACACATTGGTGAGGAGGATGACTTCTTCAGACTCAACGTTGGAAGCAACCAATGACATCGAATGCCTACTTGAATTCCACTACAAAGGGATAATTTTGTGAGGAACCCACAAGCAAGCAATCCCACCAATACTACCTTGCACACCAATGCATTGGCATTGACCTCTCCACCATAATTTAATAGCAATATTCATCATTCCTTCCACTACCAATTTAGACCCTGAATAAATATAACATCAGGAGAATGTTCTTTGATCTAGTCATGAACAAACTTTTGTATAGGGATGTTGTTCAAACCACTCACATTCCATGATAGGACACTCATTTTTGAGGGTGAGAGAAGTGGAAATCAATAGTCTTAATAGACCCTGATTCCACTAAATTTTCCCCCATCACCTTTAACTTATCTTGGTCCTTTTTTTGACCAATTTTAGAGGACTTATCCAGACCTTCCTTTTTAATAGATTTTTACTATAACCCTAATAAGGGTAGAAATTTACCGCCTTTTCCAAGAACTAGAGAACCCATTTATGATGGTTGCAAATTAGGAATCACCACCATATCACCAGCAACCTCAATACCTTCGGGTTGATCCGATACATCAAGATCCTCATGCCCTTGATTTGTGTCCATCTATGAAGCATTGAGAGCACCAAGAAGCCTATTAAGACTAACTGCCTCCCTGACCATCAGATGCTCATCACACCCAAGACCCTCCCCACTAAACAACATATTTGGAGCCTCTACTTGCTTATCTAAGGCCTCTAGATCCTCAAACTTGTTGAAGGTCTCCTAACCTTGTCTATGCTTAAGGGTCCTTTTCAACCCTCTGCCTTTGTTATATGGTTCCACTAGAATAAAACCCTCCTTATTTGGAACACCTTCAACCATTAGGGATTTCCACTTTTCCGTGTTGTGCCCTGAACTAGAAGGAGCATTGGCTGACGCCCCATTGGAGGACTGATTGGCCAAGACATCTTTTGGGCATTTCCTCTACAAATGACCATACTGGTGGAAAACATGACATCAAAAAGGGAGAGCCTCATAAGCTAGTTGTTGAATCCATGAGATAAACCCAAAGAAAATTTCTAAAGAATCTAGAAGAGGGTTATTCAAATCAATCTCAACACAAATACAGGCACAAGAGATTACATTTTTATGCAAATTATGTTGCAACGAGCCAACCAACTTGCCCAAAAAGAGAGCAATCATGTGTAGGCTATCTTTAGTCCAAAACTCCAATGGGAGCCACAAGAGACACACCTAAACCAAAACCCTTGAATCTCTTTAGATGGATTAAAACCAATGTACCAAGGCTTAATGAACAAGCCAACTTGGTTATAAAAATAAGGGTTCCCTTCAAAGGCCTTATTACGGTCCATCAGGCACAAGAACACCACCACAAACTAGTTGTTAGCAGCCAACATAATCTTCATGTCACCTTTCAGATTCCAAACCCTATGAATCCACGACTCTAAGAAAGGAAGAGAAACTTGAATGCCCGTAAACTTACATATCAATACATGGTTTGATAGGTAGCTTACATCTTCAACCACATATTTTGGTTGTATAACTAACACTAGATGAACTTTGATTCTCTTAAGACATCCATTTACTTTGGGGATTCGAGGACCTCCATTCAACGCAAGACCCTCCCCTTGCATGAAACTATGTAAGAAGTTAAACGCATTGGAATGCTTAGCCTGAGGTTGAGATAATCCAGACACTGCATCACAAAAAGAACCATTCTCAAAAATCCCTGAGCCACTCACCATAGCCACACCACAAAAAAAAATGAAGAACCAAAAAAGGAAAGAGGAGAGGCACCCCTCACAACACCCCCACACCAAATATCAAACAAACCCCACCTGACTACAATAAAATCCCCCCACACTGCACCTCCACCACACAAACTCCACCAAAACTGACGTTGAAACCAACACCCCCTACACTCCATGCATGCATAAACAAACACAACCATGCAAGGCGCAAATTGCTACTGGTCGCGAATGCAGGGCAAGCGTCGTGACAAAAACCTCATTGTCGTCCCATCCCTAATCTAGGTAAATCTTGAAACATCATTCACAAAGGACAAAAACTCAACAACTTTAATATTCTTTAAAAATATTGAATGTGATTATTTTAATTTCTATTATCAATTTATGACCTTCAGGTTAATATATTATTTTTTGGGATATGTCTCTTATTTAGCTATTTCATGTTATCTTGTCAATCATGATAAAAACATGGTAGACTATGTAAAGGGATTGTGTGCACAATGTGTCCATCTCTCTTCACTCTTCTTAATATCACTCTCTTCAATGATCAAATAATCATTAACAATTTTACATTTCATCCCTATCAAAAAGTTGTAACTAGTGAAGTGCATTTATTTTCTAAATATTGAATGAATTGACAGTAGTAAAGGAGCTAAAATTATTGAATAGTGTAAAGGTGTAGATTCATTCCAAGAGTGTATGCACACCCTCATGCACAAGAGTTATTTGAGCCATTTTAGAGATGTTTACATAGATTTTTTTTGCTACTTTGTAATAATGATTGTATTTGTCTCTATAAAGAGTTGTAGGTAAATCAATAAAGATATTGGATAAAATGACATTGAAACTTATAACTTACTTATATATGATATACTTTAGTTCTAATAAATTTCAAATGAGAATTTTGACTAGATACATGATTTTTTTCTTTTTTTTACTACTTTACAATAAAAGCTATTTCGTTAATTTTTATCCTATAAACAATACATTTAATAAATATATACATTTTATGTCATAAAACATATAATTAAAGATTTGACAAAAAAAAAATGATTTTAAAACTTTATTGTAATAAAAAAATATCATCATACCTATTAAACCTACAAATCCATTGCTAATTAATAAAACTCATAAAAAATTTATTTAAAAAAAAAAACTATTATTCAATAAACAAAATCAAAATTAGAACCATCGTACATTCCAACAAATCCACAACCCTCTCAACCCTCTCTATTCCATCTTACTTCATTCTTACATTTTAAACTCTGTATATCTCAGTTGAGAAGAATATCATTAGAAAAGTTTTGTGAAGAGTTAGTCTCTTGACAGTAGAAAATTAACATAAAATACCAATAGTTGGTCCCTTAGCTTTTTGCAAAAAGAAACGCAGGTCCTCAGATAGCCCTAACGATATAAAGTGACGATACTTTGAACAGCTTTCGATCTTCACAATTCTGCTAATCTTAGCAAGTGAGAGAGGAAAAGGGAAGCACAGCATAAGGAGAATCCTCACCAAAACAATCTATCTTCTTCCTCCAGGTCAGTAAATCTTTCACAGATCATCAAGATTGTTTGCTTGCATCATTACACAGTTCAAGTTTTCTTTTATTGCTGGGGTTTTCTACCGCATTTAAGAATATTTAGTTTTATGGTTTTCAATAAATCTGAATTGTGGTATATTTTAGCAAAGAGCACTTTAAGCTCGGTGCTGAAGTTTCCCCTATTAGAGCGATTTAAATGTCTTAATCTTTGTGTTTCTTGGAGCTCATGTCGGTGTATTTCATGAATTTAGATTTCTGAATCATTCAATAACCCTAGGTTAGCCGTGACATCATGGCTTTTGCAGTTTGATTCCGTCAGTTCATCGTTTAATATAATAAAATTTCCAGCAATTTTCAGATAACTATATTTGGAAACAACTGCTTTCATATCTTCTTTCTACAACTGTAGTTATGTTACCTTTAATTATTAGAACATTGATACAGTCGTAGAATGGGGATATTCTGATAAAGAAAACAAATATGATCACAGTTGTAGGAAGGAGATTCCAGCACAGTTGTTTCCAGGTGTATTTATGTAAAACAAGAACATGTGAAAAGAATATCAGAAATCTAATTTGAGCACTTGTTCTTAGCTAAGGCAAAGGGTATGCAAGTAATTGAATATTAGTTAATGCAATTTTTGTGGCCAGGGAAGTTAGTAAAGCATGTTGTTAGAGGATTCTTCTTTGCTTGTATTTTATTTGTTTTACATTCCTGGTACAGGACTGCTGCTGTTATATTTCAGAGATCGTTTTGTTTATCTGCAGATGGCGCTGTCCACAACTGATCTTCCAACTTTGTACGCACTATTGACGAATGCTCTGAGTCCTGATGAAAGTCTCCGCAAGCCTGCAGAGACAACTCTATCAGCATGTGAAGACAGACCGGGCTTCTGCTCCTGTCTCTTGGTAAGCCTTTCATTCTATTTTCTACTTTATTTGGTTATTGATTTCTGAAAAGCTTCTTCACTATGTTATTGTTGCTTCTTCTCTAGTTCACATTATGTTTCCATAAAATGCTGAAGATGAGAACTTGACATTTAAATGTTGTGACATGTATTAAATAAATTTTCATTGATTATTTGCCTTTTCACAAACTAAACATGAAAATGTTACTAAGCAAGTAATTTGATATGAAGCCCTCGTCTCTTCCTCCCTCTGTCAATTAATCATGTTTCTCTCCAGCTTCCTTCACTCACTTCTCAATTTTGATACTAGTACCTTTTCACTAGAACATATATATATGCTTCTATGTATATACATATGCATATTTTTTGTGCTTTCAACCCGAAGATTGAGAATGCCCAAGGATTTGACTGCTAGATTCATCTTGCTAACATCTATTCCAATCTCTATTCTCTAATCCTATGTCTCCCATGGTTGAAGGAGTTATGGCAATCATCCCCCTTGCATGGTTAATCTATTCATGGCTGGAAGAGGTAGGTGCTTGGGGAAAGCCAGAATACAATTGGTCATCTTGGAGAATGGCTAAGACTATCTTTATTCACATGCAAACAGGAACAACCCATGATTAATATACCAGTTAGAATTAATATTTCAATATAGTAGTTCTTTCATTTCAGACTAACATGCTAACAATGAATCTGAAGTTATGCTAGAGAATGAAGCAGAGGAATCACAAAATGAGTTTTGAGAATGCAATTACAATTATAACAGAGTCTTTGTTCTGGATTTGAATTATATTAGGTGCACCCTGCATTTGGTGCTTAAGATCAATGGGTTTGAGGTACATTGTGTCATTGTGTATTTATATACAATATACACACATTTCTATGATATGTATCTTCTGCCTCTCAAATGCGGTTATCAGATATATGTATGCCAAATTTTTATTTCATTTATTTCTAAATATGGAATTATCTTCCTTTTGACTGTGGTAAACTAATTTAGTTTGGCCATATAGATGGTTTCCACTACTAATTTCAATAGTGTTCCTGAATTTCCTTTTCTGATAGGTAACCAAATCTTTTATATACATGGAGGGTGTTGTCGTTCCACTATATTTTACAATATTCATCATATTGTAATATTCACTTCAGTTGAGAAATCATACAACTCGTCATATTTCCAAATTTTGGATATAATGAAAGCCCATTCCTCCCTCAAATCATACAACTAGTCTTCTGAAGTTCTCCTTTATTCTTGACACCAAATGGGTTTTGGAGAGGGTGTTTGCCACTACATTTATGACTGCTGGTTTATATATGCATAACATCTATATTCATTTATGTCTTGGTACCATTTGTGGCTTTTATTTGGAAAGTTATCCTTTTGGGAGGGAATTTAGTAAATGTTTGTGGTTTATGTATTTTTCAACGCGATTGTTTTAATGCTGTATTTATTAAGCTTTGACAGCATAAACAACTTATTGTAGTTTCTTGTATAGTGTAACTTTCTTCTTGGTATAATAAACAATAACTTAGTCATCTTTTGATAAAATGATTCCAATGATGTGATTGATAGTTTCATTATAGGTGTAGATGTTTCTGTTAGAATGGGTAGTGTTAAGATTGGTCCTTTTATTAGTGGCTTAGTAAGAATGTTGATGTTTTTTCGTTCTCTCCTTCTCCATTCAAATTTGTCTTTCCTATCAGTTCATGTAATGGTTAAATGCTATTTTGGAGAATCTATGGGTAAATATTCTATAGATTCGTGTCAATTCTGGAAATCCTTTGAGTCCATTATCCTAATGGGTGTACGCCAATCTAGATGCATTTGATTCTCTTAGTGTAAAATTGCAATACTTTGTTAGAATGCACCAGGTATCCAGTTTTGTTTAAAAAAAGTTTTGCTAAGATTTGTGGATGCCATTCGTTTTCGTCATCTTAGTGAGAAAGATTATGTTATCCAAGAATACTTTCAAGCTTTGCTATATATGTGGATGGAATATGTTGCTCATTATTATGAATGTTGTGGTGGTATTTGCGAGGTCAAAATGCATGGCATAGAATTCACATTGATTGTTGGTTGAATGCTGAGAATGTTCTTTGGTATATCTGTTTCTTTGATTCACTTGTTGGCACACACTTCTTAGATCAAATTTTGAGAAGATTGTCGCTTCCTTTATGGAATCTATTAGATTGTCCTATGTTATCGGTTTCTCCTAAATATGCCTGCTTATTGCATAAATATTTCTCCAATACAGGTTAGGGACAACTTTGGATTTGTCCCCATGTTGCTGGCAATATTTTTGTTTAAGGTCATTTTTTATTCTCATGTCGTTTATTGCATTGTCACTTGATATGCTTGATTGGATTTGCTTATTACATTCCCCTATCACTTTTTGCAATTATTTTTGACCTTAGTGTATTCAAACAAACACAATATATTATATATATATATATATATATATAATGAAATATTTATCTATATCTTTTTAATATTTGATGTATATGTTGTATGGTTGTACCCAAAATCTAGGGAAAAATTCTGCCCTAATTCGTACCCAAACTTCAAACTTGTACTTGAAATCAAACCCAAATTGACAACTTAGAATTTTTCTTTTTGATTGGTTAATTGTGGTCTAGGGGATCACTCCCATATATTAAAAGTAGCAAAATAGAAAATACAAAGTTTTTGCATGAGGATAAACAAACAAAAATGGTGCCTATGGATCATCATCATCCTCCAACCAGCTAACTTTACTACATAAGAAAACTAGACTTTAATTATAAGCTAGACATGATCCTAAAATAGCCAAAATGGAGCCTGGTTATGATCTTCAGCTACAATCTAAACTATATTCATCATCCTAGGGCAAAGCACCAATCAATTGCTCTCATTGACTCTAGACATGCAACCACCTTAAAAAATTTCACTGCCTTGTTTCTATGAGCTGCCTCCCTCCAAGCCTTGCTGCTGTGTAGAAAAGGATGCCATGGTCCCATGATAATGACATCCTTGATAATAAATGGCTGATTTGGAAAAGGAAAGCCACACATAGGGACAATGTTGATCAACACTTCCTTCTATCTACCAAGAACATTGTTCTTAATTTTTTTTTTGTCAAAGTGTGAATTACCTCCGTTTCTTTCCCCAAATCCAGTAACACACCCACAAACATTGAGGAAATAATCAAATTAACCTGGTAATGGTGATTTGCTACCGTAACATTAGACATAACAATCCTTGCCTTAGATTTTAGGACATTCCTCAATTTGTGCTCCGATATCTCCCCTAAGAAGGCCATTTGTCTCATCTTAGCTATCAATCTTACATGCGTATCCTTTTCAACCAGCTTGAAAGATTTGGAATGCTATTGAAAATTTGAAACCGTTTGGAGTGGAAATACAGTATTTCCTGTATTATTATCCATCACCTCATACATCTTGCCCATAAATAATTGAATAACTGCTTGTGCCAAAACTTAAAAGGATTATCATTGTCTAGCTAAGAACCATTACTCAAGTGTAATGGTTCAATCCAACCTCTGTCTCTGGTTTATATTACCAACTAATTAGTATTGCATAATGTATCCCATGTGATCCTCAAAATCATATTTTAATGAGTACTGATCAAGATTCAAAATTCAATCACCCTTGCAAGTTAAAAATAGAGGAAAGCAATTCCATGAATCAGCTTTAGTACTTTCTCTCAATTCACCTCGGTGATCAATGGCAAAGTTGGCTTTCTTGTTTGCCTCTTTGTAGAAGTGTTGAAAGGAGTATTTTGAGAAGGAATCAAACAATGACCATGCCTCTTGCAAAATGTTATTGATTTTCCAATTTGGGGAGATTTTCCTTCTAACTGCGTTGACAATTATTACGAGTCTCCTTGAATCTGAATGTAATCAATTCCATTAGCCTCGTAGATCTTTAGACCCCAAGTAAAAGAGCTTGCACTTCTGCATCATTGTTAGTACCTTCTTTTCGGCTTTTAGATGCTGGATAAATTAAATTCTCGTTTGAATCCCTGATTATGCAAACTGTCCCCGATGGGCCGGGATTGCTTCTAGCATCTCCATCGAAGTTGATTTTATGCTAGCCTTCTAGGGGAGGTTCCCATTCGGCTCCTTCCCTTTGGTTAATGGATGACTTAATTCTTCAAACCCCATGAACAGGGGAACTGACAACTTAGAAATTATCCCTTTGGTTAATGGATGACTTAATTCTGCCAACCCCATGAACAGGGGAACAGACACCTTAGAAATTATCTATTATAGGTAAGTGGATTTAGTTGAAATTTGGGCATTGATTCTCAAATTTGTGTTCCACTTTCTGTTTTTCTTGTCTTGATTGCAAATGAGTTTGTTTTAATTATCCTATTTGTTATGCTGGTCATTTTCTGGAGATGGTGGTTTATAGGGTTGTTTTAAATCCTTTATTTTGAAAGTTAGAAAATAGCTTGAGCTAGGTTTTTTGGTTCATGTGGGATTACAGCTGTCTATAGGTTAAGGTTTTCTGAATATTTGAGTGCTTGATAATTTTAGAGGCTATCAGGTGATGGCTACATTTAGGCAAATTTGCTGATCAAAGGCTATAACAGTACAACTAGCTCAACAAATAATTGATTACATTGAACATCACTCATATTGGTGAGTTTCTAAAAGTTTTTTTGTATGCCCTTTGTTCCCTCCGGGCCTGCCCATGGTTTCAGTTTAATAAGCATCTCTCCTTGTATCAAAGATTGAAGCAAAGTTCTAGAAAGCATCTACCAAGACACGGTGATAGCCCACTTGAAGCAGTCAATATTATATATTCTTTCCTCTCCTAATCAGCAAAGAACGTATCTCTTACACAATTGCAATTTAGAATAAATTTCAGGATAAGCTGCCTTTGAAATAGCTTGTTTAATCTGCCTGTCTAGATGATATTAAATATTATATAAGGCACATGCTAAAAGGAAATGTATGTAGGTTCTATTTTATTTTGAGTTACATATTAAATACGAATTATTTTTCTTATTATATTTTTAGAAATATCCATTTGTAATTTCACTTTTTAACTTCTTGATTTAAATCTTAGTTTGCAATATCTATATTTTTATTCAAGCTTGTATAACTTCATGGCCAGAAATAATATTAATTCATTATGTTTTAATAATAAATAGTTTTGTAAGTCAGTATTTTATTTTGCAAGCTAGATGGTATTCTCTATGAAAATTTCTATGTAAATGTTGTTAACGTGTTGAAAAGATGTGTTGTGTTTATTATGGTTGTGCAACACTGCTTAAGCTTCAAAAACTTAGTATTCACATTTGCTTTGTTTAGGAATTTTTGGCATCAGTGAGTTAATGCATCCTTTATGTAAAACAAAGGCAAATTATTCATGAATTTCAATTTTAATGTGATTTTTTTGATGCCTTTTTAGCAATCGATGTCTTTTTAAATTTCGATAAAAGAATAGACAACAACCACCTTTTTAAGTAGTAAAGTATTTTCATTACTGATAATTTGGTGAAAATGTCCTCTTTTTGCAAGGAGGCTTCTTGAAACTTGTCTCTTGAGGGATGAAATTGCATGCATGGACTTCTTTTAATATTAGATACCATGTCTGATGTGTATCTATACTCCCCAAATCATACGAAACTTTCATCCATCCTCATCTCGTCTAGTTGGGCAATCTACAGATGGAGTGGAACCCTGCTGAGCAGTGTGAAACTCTATCAAGTATCAAGTTACCATGACCTTGTTGTCAAATTTTTATTTTAAATAATATTCTTTGTAAAGCTTATCCTATTTAATTTCTCTATATTAAAGAACTTAATTCCTAAGCAAGTTAAGGAGTTTTTGATCAAAGTTGACTAATTTACAGTGATAACTATTTATCCGTGTCAATTGAGACTTACACTTTACATTTAAAACATACGTGTCTGTGCTGATGCACTTGATGGCAGTATTCTTCTCTCTATTCATTTACAGTTCAATTCTCTGAATGTCTTGTATTTCAACACTTGGTTTTATTGTGATTTCACATCACTATAACATGTGAATCCTGCAATTATGTCCTGTTCCCTGGCCATTCTTGGGCAATGTATCAACTGTTCATTAATTGTTAATATTAAATTTTAATTGTATTTGGCTCAGCAGTATTAGTGTCTAGTTGTTTGCAATGTAACAAAGTTGGCTGTCTTGTCTGTTACTTATGTCAGTTTTGCACATAACTTAATAGTTTGTATCAAGATCATGTCAAATTTGCATCCAACCCTGTTTACATGTGTGCATGAATAAACACTCAACATGTGTCCATAAATTTCTTGCTTATTACTGCTCTGTTGGTGGTGAACATCATCAGGAGCTTGGAGGTTGTCAATACTAGTTTGAGGTGTACATAATTAACGATAATAGCTTTCCACAATCCATAATGATAATTGCTTGATGATTTCTGGATTTGATTGTGTGAATATTTTTTGCATCAACGTTTCGGATCACACTCCGTGATCCATCATCAGGATGAAAAATGAGAGCTCAAGGATAATTGTTCTGCAAGTGATTGCATGGGAAAATAACATGGTTGCAAAGTCTTCATATATCCTTGTCAGGCTGATTGTGGCTTAGTTTATGGTTTTTGATTTGGAAGAGTGATAGTTAAAATAATAAAAAACACAGAGAATGATTACCAAGATATTCGATATTAAATTAAGGAGCAAAATTCTCCTTAAATCCTGAAATATTTCTGAACATAGGTTTAGCTCATATCACCATGAATAGAATTTGGGTGTACTGTAAAAATTTGGAGGGAATAGTCTTTGCCTGTGAATGAAAGAAACTGTGGCAACTTGTCCAATTATCAATTAATTTTAACACTCAAGGAATGTCAGATATAGGTTCTGGCAGTCTTTATATTAGTTAGTAGATCAATTGAATGCGGGTCAGTTTGCTCATTGATCAAAACTTCGAGTTGAGGTTCCTTGCTGTTAGTAGGGTTTTATGGCAGAACTAAATTCGTAGATGGTTTATGAATGATGTCATAATATGCATTTTCTTGCAAATGGGCACTGCAATTGAGTCCAGAAAACTCTTTTAGTAGGCCGGGTTTCTGCATGGTGGTTGGGGAGTCAATCTTATAAGTTTCTAATTTTGAAATTACCTTAATGTTCCTACACTGTGTTTATTTAAAGGCCACATACAGTTTTTTGAAATGGCTTAGTGTTCCTACATTGTGTTTTGAACTGGCCTAACGAGCTTAAATAAAATCCAAATGGTCCCAAAAATATTGTAAAATCTAAATCTTCTAAATTCACACTGCTTAATATACCTAGGTGTGTGACTAATTTTTTGTGAAGGATGTATGCAGGAGATCATTGCTACAAAGAATTTGGAGAGTCAGAATAATGCCCGGTGGTTGGCATCTGTCTACTTCAAGAACAGCATCAATCGATATTGGAGGAACAGGCGAGATTCTTTGTAAGATTCTGAACATGGACACTCACATGTCATCAGCTGTACTTCCATTCTCTTTCTGAAAAGACTCTGATTTTGACATTGCATTCAAGGATTGAGCATGTTGTTGAAAGTACATGAATTGTTGGAATTATTTGTTTCTTTTGAAAGACTGTTGGACAACATTTTATTTATTTTCCCAGACAAGCTAGAGTTTTAATCGAAGCTTCTTGTTCCTGTTTTCTTCTTTTTGTTTGTATTTTCCACCACCTTCATGTTTTACACTTTTGAGAATGCATGACGATTGTTTTTTGTTTTTCCATGTTTTAGTGAGCATGCATGTGTACATGGAATGTTATATGCTGGAACATTGATCTTTGTTAGAGCTTTAAAATTTTTAGAGTAGCAAAACATGGAAAAGCTATTTTTGTGGATGAAGTATATAGCTAAGAGCACTCTTTGAGTACATTAAGGACAATGTTTTTAAGTAGTTCTGTTTTTTTGATGGGCCTAATTTATTAAATGAAAGTACATGCTCCAAAACATAAAAAACAGCATAAATGCTTGATATCTCAGTGAAGGGTTAATGTAAGCATTTTGGTTTTCAAATGAAAATTTTAGGAATTGTTGGGTTCTTTTAAAATTTATATTGATGATTTGGAGAAGGTTCATCCGCAACATACTCATATGGATGATGGTTGCATATTACATGTGGTGGTTGTCGCCATTTGACTTTTTGCTAATGATTTTGTTCTCTTGTCTCATTTTGTTGAATGGTTACAATGACAACTTGATGCCCTTGCTTGCTTTTGTGAATTTTGCTAGCTTGTAGTCAACCTTAGTAAAACTAAGGTCATGATTTTCAACATCTCCATATGTCTTGTTTCTAGATTCTAGTTCTTTTACAAGGGGACAATTTTGGAGATTGCATTAACTTACACATACTTTGGGATCCAATTTTTTGGTCCCTTCTTTAGCATGAAGCCCATCTCACTTACGTAGTTTTGCAAGGGGTATGCATCTCATCGGTGTTTTCAAATCCACTTTGAAGATATCCCTTCAAAGATACGTCCTTTTGATACCATCATCAATCCTACAATTTTGTATGGCTTTGAGGTTTGGGGACCTAGGTTTGGATTCATTGATTGGGTCTGTATTGAGAGGGTATATACTCTCATTTTGCAACACATTATCAAGTCCAGTCAAATTGTTTCTTAAAACATTGCCTAGGTTAAGTTTGTTGACTAACCACTATGCATTGAGACTATCTGTTGGCTTACTTTCTATATACACAGACTTAGATCCATGGGGGATTCTGCTTTTGGTTGTGACAAATATCATACTTAGCTTTTTGTTCTTTTAAGAGGATTGCTTCATTAGGCCCTGTTTGATGCCATGATTGTTACTAGTTTGACACTAGCGTGCTTCTCCATTCTATTGGCATCTCTATTGGTAGACTACCTCATTTCATTTATTCCTCGTACACTCCTCCTTAGCACCTTCCTTCGAATGAGGCCATCACTAGAGTTGCTAGAAGGGACATTTACAAGTAGTACATATAGGTCACTTGGATCTCCCCTCTAGTGGTACTTAGTGCAAAGCTTGCTTTTTTATGTTGAGCATTTTTATAGGTGGAAGATGGTATACTATATCATCCTCACTATCTCCAACGTTATTGGTCACATTGCTTGAGGTCCCCCCTTGGCCAATTGAGGGTTTATTCCCACGAACTATGGGTTGAGATAGACCATCATACTCCTTGTCTTGATCGGATCTATTGTCTTTGCTCCCTCTAGGAGCTTGAGATTGAAGAGCTTTTCTTCTTTAGATGCCCCATTTACAATGAGATCTAGGGGAGATGTTAGTGCCTCTTTAAGGACTTAGACAATAGTAACTCTCTAGACCAATAGTGTTTGACCCTTTGTCTTCAACAAGCCATCACCCTTCAGTGTAGATCCTTATATTGGGTCTTTAGGGATTGTTGAGCGCCTTGGTTGATCACCTTTTCCTTCCAACTCATCCAAGAGATTGATAACTGTAAACGACCTTTGGATTCTGCTTATCTTATAGATGCGAATAGACTTGTGAGATGACATCTCACATAACTTTTGCCTCAACATCCCCCTCAGGATTGTGGTCCTACTTCTTCACAACTACGTGATTCAACTCTTCGTCGGTATAGATCTACTCCTGCTTGGCCCCCCCCTAGCCACAGGGGCAAATGCATATTACACGTTATTTCACTAATATAGGAGTTACTTCAGCCTTGGATGCTAGATTGAACCTAGGGGGAGCACCTTGCTCAACTCTCTGGGCCTTCAATACTCCATGATGAGCATTATTAGATGTTGTACTGGTCCCTTCATAGTGATTGATGATGGCACTAATCACTTCACCATTTCTAGCCTAGACAATGATACTTGATGCTCTTTAGTTTTCCTTAGCGCGGGGTTCTTGTTCCCCCTTCTTGGCTATTTGTTCTAATTTCTCAATCACTTGTGTTGGCAATCCTTTGATGTTTTGTATTTCTTTGTTTTTGTTCTTCCCCTTTTTGTGGCCTTTCTAGGTTTCGCTTCCTAAAACTTTCTACAGTAAATTGATGCACTCTTGAGCCCCATTGACCTACTTTTGTTCATTTGTGGACATTGATATAAATGTTTTCCTTTTCTTTAATATAAGATACATAAACAGTATTTTCCTTGATAAAGTTTCAAGAATTTGGCATGGCTCTTTTATATGTCCTTCATATTTCATTTTTTAGTATGTACTTTTTGTTGTTGTTGTGGAGAAATGCATTGTTTATTTCACAAAGTTTTAAACAACATTAGTTCAGCTTTGGGATGTTAGTGTTTTATAGCTGCAGGAGCTATTTTCTTAGGCAGGTCGGCCTTCATATCTTAGTGATATTTTAAATAATATATTTCCTAAGGGAGCCGACCTAGTGAAGAGGTCACTTATCATTGTATATAAGCAAGGAGAAGACTTGTCATTTCATTATAAAATTCAATTCATTCCAATTCACATTCTTCAGCAGCAGGTTCGCCTTCTAAGCAGCAGATTTGATTCAAGGAAAAGTGACATTATTGTGTGCATTCAAGATTCGCTTCAAGGGGAGGTGACATTACTTATTATATGCGACTTGGCCTATTCTAGGGCCTGATTTTGTATGCAGTTTCTGCACTTATTATTCTGATTTATAAGAGAAAATTATTGCTGGGTTTTTCTCCCTCGAGTAGGAGGGTTTTCCCAATGTAAAATACTGTGTTCATTGTTCTATGTGTTGCATTCTCTGCTTACTTACATTTCTGATCCTAAAACTAACATGGGAAACATTGTCTTCACCCAAACTATCTAGCTAATATTTTTCAAAGCATTGTTTAATGCACAAAAATAACAAGGGGTCCAAAAAATATGTTTATAAGCACTCTTCACCATCAAACTAGCTAACTTACAAACACAAGCGGTATCAATCACAACTTGCACAATACTTGAAAGTCCAAACTCCTCTATGGCCTCTATCAAGAGATGAAATTGGAAGTTTGCATCTTTTCATTTGCTCTAGGAAAATATGAGCCAATTAAACATCTAACTATACTATCAAAGAGTGGTTGATGTCGAATATTAGTCTATCCATCCATGAAAATAGAGCAATTTGGCCTTGTCCATGTTTGTTTCAGGTCTTCAATCAACAAGTTCACCTTCACGTCGAAGAGGGAGGTATGCTATCTCTGTTTTCCAAGGGGCATATGAGGATCCAATTGTGTATGTTTTTTCAACATTCCCTTGAAATACATAGATTATGCTGCATAAAATGAGATGTCATGGACATAAAAGAATTTGACTATGACATCATCAATGTTCTCACATGCTTGCATGCCCATCAACCATGTAACTATATTTCTGTAATGTCCCCTCTCTTGATTTGCCCTAGAATTTGCCTACTGATCACAAATTGCAGCAAATTAGGGTTAGGGTTTGTCTTACCAAATAAATATTTCTTTAATGATGCAATCCTGGGTTTGAATCCTGCAATCACCACTTGAACAACATATGCAAATATATATATGCTTACTTTAATGAGTTAGGCAATTACTTCACATCCATAGATTATCAATAATGCAAGCATATTAGGATTTTGGGAGAAGGGACATGATTGGTCCCCCCAAGGCCATTTCCACACCAAGCCTAAGAGGGTGTCTACTACAACCCTCTCCCTTGGCGGCTTGTATTTGCTTTCCCCATCAATGTCTCAACCCTGTAAAGACACTTGCCATCTTGTGGAATTGGGCGGAGGTCGTAAGTGGGTTACTTGGCTCTCTGTGTAAGTGCCCTCTTGTCCTAGGAGCCATTACGGTCATCTCTAGAATGGCTTACTTACTAGCCTTGTTTAACCTTTCTGCTTACACCCTAGGCCCTTCCTACAAGGTGGGTTTCAGACAGTCACACATATCTCCTATTCTACCATAAGAAATCATACATTAAATATTCTTTATTATCTATAAGCAATATGTATACAGATGTAGAACAATGATTGGCAGAATATACCCCTGAATATATATATTCGATAATAATATTCTGCTGTGATGGACTGGACAGTTTCCCCTGTGATTGCTGGTCTGTATGTTCCTTTTCTTCAATCGATCTGTTCTTAATATTCAGAGGGTATTGTTAGTGTAAGTCAAGCGCATAAGAATATATTATTCATATTCATATTCATATTAAATAAACATAACAACTTATAAGGCTCAATAATTGCTGCAAGCATCTTTATCGCATAATCGTATAATATATATATTAAATGCCTATGTATTCCAATGCATACTAATCCCTGATTATATCATTTGCTGCTACTTATCTGAATGCAGACTTTATTCTTGTTTGCTTCCATCTGTTCCAATATGCAGAAATATATTCCAGATATCTCATTTATTTTCCATTGCATCTGATCATAATATATTAATAGAACTGCTGCTATAATCAGAAACCTTTGCTTGTATTTTTCCCCTCTCCATGATCTGCTCTTTTATTCAGACTTCTTGATTTCTATTCCTGGGTTTCCTCATGCATTTTTCATGAGTAAATCTGCTGATCTCCATTTTCCTTTCTGATGCTTATAGTTTCCCCCATGCTCTCCTAACATTTCACAACCTCTATTTATCCCTTTCTCAAGAGCAACGGCTTGATGACCAGGCACATCTTTTTGTAAAAGGAGACGACTCTTTGCTGATATACACCTCTCATGCCAACCTTTGGATGAGGCGGATTTGTCCTTATGCGGGAGCGTTTAAAACTAGGAAGTTGGCCACAAAAATAATATCGGCTTGCATTGTTAATATCTTTTAAACATTAGGGAGTCGGCCTTATGAACCGCTGCCTTTGTAAATGTAATTCTGAGGATTTAATTGCGATTTCATACTTAATCAAATTGCTGTCAGGGTATTGATGTTTATCCTCTTTAGTATATTTATGTATATGTATATTTTCTAGTTAATGTATTATATATTTTTCATATTACTTATATATATCTATATATTTATAGTATTATATTATTATTATAATTATAATAATATTATATTGTTAATGTTTATATATTTTTTCTTTGTTGCAATTTCGGGGGCATCACAATTTCGCCCATTACTAGTGCCTTTCAGTCTCGACCAGCCTAGCTATTTCAGCCTTCTGTTCTAAAGTTATATTTCCACAAACCCTAACCCCATGTCGACTAACACCTAAGAATCATAACTCTCATGGAAATCAGTTTTGCATACATGATGTAACCAATGTCTACTAACCTTTGAATTTTTCGACTTGTTTTTGTCCAAAATGGTGACATATTGCATCAAGGGTTTTGTGTGTGGATGGGCTTTTGCATATTTATTGAAAATGGTTGAAGGGCATTCAAAAAGGTTTCCTATGCTCAGAAGATCCCCCAACACTTTCTTGATTTGCATTCACATTTACTTTCTCACCCTCTACATTATACTCATCATTGCTGCTCATTTTGATCTGTAAAAAATTGTGATTGACAACAAACTGAAAATAACTAGCAAAAATAGTTAAAACATCGAAAACAAATTAAAAAATGACACCTATTTTCTCCTATGGTGATTGTAGCTTACTTGGGAATAAGTGATCACATGCTTGAGGATCGCAAATGTTGAAAATGATTGAACTTTCTTTCCTCTTCTCTTTCATAGCTGCAAGTGCAAAAGGGTGTGGGTTAGATATAGGGATCAAGTAGGGTTTCATAAGGGACATGTGAGGGCTTGTGCCTGCTCTTCGTCCCTTCCCCCTTCCTCCCACCAAATCCTATTTTTAATGGTTTTAAAAGTGACTATTTTTTTAATAAAAAAGGGGTGATGATTGATTGTCCTTGGAATATTCGACAGACATCATAAATCTTCCCAACTATCCCTTGGATGCCAAGCCTTGGAGATTGGTTATTTTTGGGATGCATCCCTAGTTTCCCCAAGGACATGGGATTGTAGGTGACAACTGGTTGATTTTCCCCGTTGTCCCTCTGACCTAGCTATGTTGGTGGGGACAAAGTTGTTAGAGTAATCATGCATTAGCTAATAATTAATTAATCTTTAATTGATTATCAAGCTAATTTCATTTCATTCACTTAATCTAAACTTAGGAGTGCTTTTTTCTATTACTAGAGTGAGCTATTATTAGATCGTTTTGTCTCATCACGTTGGATGATAACACTTGTCATGATCTAATCCCTTTATCATTTAGGGTTTTGCTTTTATAAGTACTCTCCATTGTAGCTCTAAGCAAGCTTTTCATTTTGTAACTTTTTTCTTGTTGAGGAAATAGCAAATTTTTGTTTGCAACTCTTGTGTGCGGAATGTGTACTTGTTTGCTGCTTGATATTGCGTCTTGTGTTTTTTCACAAATCTAACATAGTATCAGAGTGTGGATTTAGCAAACCCCTTCTCGAATTTTGAGGGTTTTCTTTAACTAGGGTTACAGAGCTTCAAATTTGGAATCTTCAAGTTTTTTTTGTAGGTTTTGGAGTTGGGCAATTTTTGGGTGCATTTTGGTACAAAAAGGACCTCACCATTGCGCTTAGGAGGCTGAACATACAAATTTTGATATAAAATTCGCTTAATTTTGGTCTGAGAAGTCCAATAGGCAATTTTTTTTGCCACAGGGGCTTGTATGACAACCATTTTAAAAAAGAACAAATTTTTAGTGCATTTTGTGCATAACACTTTAAGTGCCAAGTGCTAGCACTTGGGTGCATAGCACCTAGCCCTAAGCGTCGCAGAGCCCAAGGGCTTGCAACTTTTAAGCCGTTGCGGTCTGTAGATCGCTAAGCGGCAACGACATAGCCGTTGACCACTAGCGGCTATAGTGCCACCAGAGGTAGCCACGACACCTATGCCTTGCTCAAACCGCTGCAGGGGCCAAATTATTATTATTTTTTAAAAGTTTGTAGATTGTCGCCCCAGGGTCGCATGGGCGACCAACGCCCAACCCTTGGGGGGGCTAATTTGTTTTGCTTCTTTTGCAATTTCAACAAGATTGGGAAAATTGTGATAACTTTTCACTCAATCATTGAAATTGGATGAACGAGATATCGTCAAAAAGCTTGTTTTGAGTGCTATCCAATGGTGTTGGTTTTATTTCTCAAATTTTGCTACTGGTACATTTTATCGCTTGCCAAAGTCAATTGTGTTGTTTTCCACTCTCAAGCTCACAACTTTTAACCAATTTTTTCGTTTTTCGTGATTCCAATGGTGTTGGAAAGGTATTTTAGAGCTCTTCACAGCTATTCATGCACTTTTTCTAGATTTTTCTTTCGGTACATTTTATTTAGATTTTTGTGTTTTCACATTCTAGTGAATTATTTGGATGTTTTAGCTCTTGAAAACTTTATGGTTGCATGGGATGACTTGTTTTAGGCTATTGTACACGTATTTCCAGTTTTCTGCCCTATTTGGGCATTTTGAGCATCTTTTGCATGCAATTTCGTTTTTGTAGGCGCATTGAGATAAAGTGCTATTGTTGTACTTGCTTTTGGAGACTTTACACATTTTGTTGTGTTTATCGTACTCGCATTATGTTATAAAGTGCCATGGGGGGTTGTGTAGGTTTTTTGTTTTGCCATCACACCTTTGTCAAGTGAGTGTTCCTTCCATGACAACATCGAATCTTAGTGATTCTTGCCTCATGCATGTGTGCCTTGTTTGCACACCCTTTTTACATGCAAGTATTTTTATGTGCACATTCAGGTGTTCTTGGTTCTCCTTCATGCACTTCTTGGTGACACACAGTTTCAATGGATTTGTCTTGCCTCTCCTTTTTTTGCATCATGGGGGTTGGGGTGGGGTTCTTCTGTTGGTGCTAAGGCTTCCTTGGTTTTGTTTTTGGAGTGATCTATGTATCTAGTTCTTGTTCCTATGTACTAGGCGGATGCAACAACTGGTTACCCATGCATTTTGATGAGATAGAGCATTTACCATATGGACACTCTTGGATTCCTAATCCTGGAGGCAACCTTCCATTTCCACTTGATTAGTGTTCTTTAGACTATTGGTGTTAGAAACCAAGATCAAACATGCAAACCAAAAGGCCTTCCACAAAAAAGAAAAACAATAAAAAAACAGAGCTTTGCATGAAGATGTGGAAATTGATATATTCAGAATTAAGATATTACAAGAGATGATTTGCTTTATAAAAACAATGTATGCAACCCTAATATTGACCTAAAACCAGCTCAACTAAATAAAACTTACTAATTAATTAAGTAAACTAATTATTACCTAAGCAAAACCTAAGCAAATTTAATAAAGTGTAATTAGATAATTAATTACACCAACACCCTCCCTTAAGTGCAACTTAGGGAGACTAAAAAAGCATGCACCTAAAACTAAGATGAATGCAAGAAAGCATGAATGGGTCCCGGCAACAAGGCCTGATTAGGTACCCATGTGCAAATGTAATGAAAGAGTAAGAGAAAGAAGAGAAAACCAGTGGGACAACCCCCCCCTCAATGAGATGACTTGCTGCAAAGAAGCACTGGAAGAACACTGTGGAGTAACACTGGAAACTGAATCCAGCAAGCAAGGAAATATACTTTTGTATACAAAAAACCATATCGGAATCATAACACTGCAACAGCAGACCCGATGCCACGGAACATTCGAAAACTCCAAACGGGAACAACCTTGGAATCTATGAAGCAATAGTAGATAAAATAAATGATGTGATACTGAAATGAAGTGCAAACATTCAAGTTACACCCTGCCAACTACCAAAATATCCAAGTAATCTCCAAATCACCCATCGGGCCAAATCTGGATTAACGATAAACCTGGGATAGATACAGAAAAAAGTACATGGATAGCAATGTAGAGCTCCTCAATACCTTTCCAACACCGCAAAAATAGCGAAAATCGGAGATCATGGCAAAAAGTTATGAGCTTGGAAGCGATAAATGAACATCTAACTTCAAACAGAAATAAATGCAGATAAACAGAAAAATACTGTAAAATAAACTACACCACAGGAAAGTGCTTGGAACCAGCTTTCCGGCGATATCTCTTTTGCCCGATTTCGATACCGTATGCCCAAGTTATGCAAAAAAAAAAAAACTGTTCCTTTAGGGCAAACTGGGGTGAAGAGGGGGCAAATAGGCCGTACGGCCTCTCTGGCAATGTTTTTTGCCTTCTGGACCAACTGCTCAGAAATCAATCATTTGACAGGCGTTTCTAGGGTTTTGGGGCGCTGCAAACGCGATGGCAGTGTTCGTTTTTCTCCAGGAAGCTCTGAAAAATAGGCTACCCCCAGAGCTTCCAAAAAATTAGCGAACTTAAAACCCTCACAGATCTGGCAAACGATGACCAAAATCTGCAAAATAAAAGTCAATCTTGACTTTTTCCAGTGCTCTGTATCCAATGGTGAAGCCCAATCTGATCCAAGATGCTGCATAAATGAACTCAAGGCATGATACCCTCGAGGAACTCCGAACGAACTCTGCAATGATTTTCTCCAAATTTTGAGAAGGGGCTGCATGTCAAGGCTCTGATACCATGTTAGAAACCAAGATCAGACATGCAAACCAAAAGGCCTTCCACAAAAGAGAAAAACAAGAAAAAAGCAGAGCTTTGCATGAAGATGTGGAAATTGATATATTCAGAATTAAGATATTACAAGAGATGATTTGCTTTATAAAAACAATGTATGCAACCCTAATGCTGACCTAAAACCAGCTCAACTAAATAAAGCTAAGTTACCGGATTCGCACCCGGAGGCCTTGAACCCGATCCGAGTTCGCCTGCGGGTGCGCCCTGGGTACGCACAGGGTGCGCGACCAGGCCTGTGGGTTCTCGCGCGCACCCGGGAGAACCCACAGGCCTGGTCGTGCACCCTGTGCGTACCCAGTCAATTGGTGCGTGGACCTGAAGGTACCAGGCACGTACCAGGGCGTACCTCGAAGAACCCACGGCCCAGAACTTGCGCACCTGGGAGAACCCACAGGCCTGGTCGTGCACCCTGTGCGTACCCAGGGCGCACCTAGTCAATTGGTGCGTGGACCTGAAGGTACCGGGCACGTACCCGGGCGTACCTCAAAGAACCCACGGCCCAAAACTTATAAAACATTTTTTTTTAAATTATTATTATTAATATGAGGTGCGCCATGGAGTTTTGTATGGTTTCAAAAGCCTTAAATTGGTGCTAGCGGAGGGGGCGCTGCCCCTCGACCTCGCCCTGTACCGCGACAGGGAGCGCGCCAGGGGCGCTGCCCCCGGACCCCGCGAGGGGCGTTGCCCCCAGACCCCACTAGGGGCGTTGCCCCCAGACCCCATTGGAGACATTGCCCTCAAACTCCCATTGAATTTAATTGGTACTCTCCAAGTCCAAGTTTCCATAGTTTTCCTACAAGTCTTCATCTATAATATCACATTTAAGGCTTTTGAAACCATACAAAACTCCATGCCGCACCTCATTTTTATGGGAAAGAGGAAGATGTAAATTTGTAAAATATATTAATATAGTATTTACTTTTAGTTTTACAAAAACAATTTTCTATTTTCATTTTGTTTAAGAATATCAACATCAACGCATTCCACATGAGGATGCCATTTTGTACCCAATTTGCTTTCAAATCAGTCAAATACAACTATCAATTGACATTTAATATTTATCTTTGGCATTTGGCATTTGGCATTGATCAATGATCAAGTATCATACTATGAAATGATTTAGTTTTACAATTCTGTATATTTCTCTTTTTTTTTTGTATATATAATACATATATATACACGTACCCATACGTACCCAAATCCCTAAAAAAAAATTTCACGTACCCACGTACCGGGTTCTCGTACCCGAACCCATCCCCGAACCCGAACCGGTAACTTAGAAATAAAGCTTACTTATTAATTAAGTAAACTAATTATTACCTAAGCAAAACCTAAGTAAACTTAATAAAGTGTAATTAGATAATTAATTACACCAACAATTGGTACCTAAATTTTCAACTTGCATCTTGTATAGTTGAGTAGTGTCATTGGGGTCACTTGTGCAAATTCATATGCCATCTGTATCTTCAATAGCTAGATGTTTTGCCTTTGTTTGCCATCTGATTTGAGTAGTGTCGTTGGGGGCACTCATGTAGATTCTTGTCTTCTTGATCCTGACCATCGTTTGTTTCAAAGGAGGTTCTTCATTTCAACACTATATCAGTCATCTTTTGACAGTTTTCTACGGCGTGCTTCAAAGATGTTCTTCATGTTCCTATTCTTTTTTGGGACATTGTTTTGGAGGCTTCTTAGTCCTTCATTCACCTTTCTCTCTTTTGGAGAGAAGTTTTTCTCATGAGGTTTTCTTCTTTTCTCTAGTTGTGAGAGATTAGATTGTTTGTACATGGAACATGGGTGCCTCATGAGGCCTTGTTTGCTGGGACCCATCATGCATTTTTTGATTTTTATGCATTCACTTTTTAGGGTTTTTAGTTACTCCCTAAGTTTTTACTTAAGGGGTGTTATAGTAATCATGCATTAGCTAATAATTAATTAATTTTTAATTGATCATTAAGCTAATTTCATTTCATGCATTTAAGCTAAACTCAAGAGTGCTTTTTTCTGTTACTAGAGTGAGCTATTATTAGATCATTTTGTCTTATCACATAGGATGATGACACTTGTCATGATCTAATCCCTTTATCATTTAGGGTTTTGCTCTTATAAGCAGTTTCCTTCATTGTAACTCTAAGCAAGCTTTTCATTTTGTAACTTCTTTCTTGTTGAGGAAATAACAAATTCTTGTTTGCAACTCTAGTGCGTGGAAGGTGTTCTAGTTTGCTGTTTAATCTTGCGTCTTGTGTTTTTTCACAAATCTAACAAGAGTATCATAGTTCAAAAGCAATGATAATAATATTGTGATTCAAATTGTTTATATTGATAGTTTAGCTATCACTTGTAGCAAGGCCAGAGCTATTCAAAAAGTAAAATCATATTTATGTGCAGGTTTTTATGTTACAGATTTAGTTGCCCTCTACTATTTCTCATATGTTTTTGCAGTTTTATTATGCAATCTTTTTCTCTCAAGTGGAGTATGCTTAAAAAGATTCTGGAGAAATTCAAAATGGCAGATTGTAATCCCTTGTTTATGTTTATGGAGGCAGGGCTTAAACTTTCAGCTCAGGTTGATTCACAACCAGACAATGAATCAACATTATGACAATTGGTGGGTAGTTTGATCTATCATCTATCCACTTGACCAGATTGTGCTCTGCTATTACCTATCTTTCTTGTTTCTTGTCAGAACCCAAATTAGTTCACTGGCAAGCGCTGTCCTGATATGTCAAATGTATCCTTGACTTCAGCATCTTGTACCAGCAGTCTTCCAGGTTCAAGTTGCTAGGGTGCACAAACTTTGATTGGGATGGCTTTGTTGACATGAGAGGATCCACAACTGGCTATGTTTTTACTATGAATTTGATAGCTAGTTTATGGTAAAGTAAACTCCCGACATACAAATACCTTGTCTTTCACTAAAGCTGAGTGTAAGGCAGCCAATAATTCAAGTTGTGAGGCATTATGGTTGCAATGGCTCTTTTATGTCTTGCAGTTGGATTCAGTCGGTATACCCACTCCACCATATTCTGGTAATTAGTGTTTTGAATTAGGCCAAGAAACCACTATATCATACTAGGACCAAATATATTGAGGTTCATCATCACTACACATGACAATTGGTAATGTTTGTAATGTTTTTAGACAAGCTTAGGATTGTCTCCGATCTGGTCATTAAGAGGGGGATATTAGACATAATATTTAGACAGAAGTTTGTATTAATATGTTTAGACACAAAGTGATAGTAATGTTTAGACATAAGGTGGTATTAATGTTTTATTATTTAACTTAATATGAGTTATTTTTCCTGATAATTTACTTAAATAACTTACACAATTCTTTTGTGCCCATTTCACCTCATTACCTTCTTTGTACAACAATGAAATTAAATTGTGTAAACTAAAGATTAGCTATCTAGATTTTTTTTCTTATTTAAAACTAGAGGTTACCTTGTCTAAGAAGTATACTCTTTGAGTTTTGTTGTGGTTAGTCCTTTATGTTTAGTATTCGAATCTGGAAAAGTTTCTGTGAGTGGTTTCTTTATATATGGATACCCTTGGATTTATGTTTTTATTGTTGCATTGTTGCTCAAAATTCATCATGTTTATTCTATCAGTATTGATGATATCGAAGAAGCATTTTGTGCAAAGATTTTGGGTTACTTTTGGATCTTTGATTGTATGCTCCCTCCTCCTGCTTGCTTTCTGCTTCACTTTTTTTGTTTGCTTTTCCTGTTTTGCATTATCTTGTCTTTGCTTTCAATGTATTCTGCTTTCAAGACAAAAGTCTCTGTTGTATAAAAAATATTCTGCAAATTGGTGATGTTAAAAAATAATGGAAAATTCTGTGGATGTAATCTTTTCTATGGCTAATTTTGTAAAGATGGTGTTTGGAGGTCATAATTAATCATAAGAGGCTTGCACTGTTGTTTGCGAGGATCAAACTGTCAAGTCCAGAGTGTGATTCAGATGCCTTAGTTCCAAGTTTATTATTGCATTATTTTTCTAATTAAGTAAAGCAATGCTTGTTGAGTTGGCAAGTCTTGGTATACATATTAGATGGTTACACAGTTTTTGCATTCACGCTATTCTTGCAGTTTTTTTCTCAGTAGTACAGTATGCTTTGTGCAAGAATACAAGCAATTTTTTTAATATCTTTTAGTTAAGGTTTCTATCCAGTGATTTGTTTCTTTTAATTTGTTCATTGGACCACTTAATTCTAGGTTGTATATCCTTAAGTTTTGTGACCAGTGTTTTAATGCTTGATGATGGTAATATGTGATGCGTGTGGAACAGAGGCATCAGCAGTGCAGAGAAACCATATTTGCGAAAAAAACTTTTGGAACTTATAAGGGAGGAAAATCATCAGGTAAGCGTGATTTTGTTTGCAATACAAGAGCAGCTCATGAATATTATTTTTTATTTGAGGATAGCCATTTTTGTGTGCTGATTTTATTTTTTCTTTACTCTATTTCTATTTAATATGGTAGTCATGATATACATGCAATTTTCTAAAGAATTTTCTTGAAGATGTAAAATTGAATACATCAAATAAATAAGTGTGTTATACTTCACACAAAAAAGGGTAAACCCTGATACCTTTTTGCCTTATGTTAATGACACCTCCCTAAATCTGTCTTAAGGTAATATGTATTTGCCTCTGATTTTATCTTTTGTATCCTTTCACCTTTGGGTTTGCTGTCGGGTTTGTTGTCATCTCAAATGTTGGGCCATTGGTTCTACATTCTCCACTTTATTTTGTATGATTTCCTCATTGTTATCATGCCTAGCATGCTCGTTGCCTCAGTGCTTCTTTTTGAATTTTTTGAAAATTAATGTTCAGAAGTTTCATATTGTTGTTGGATTTAGAAGTAACTTGGTACTTTCCAATCTTGTTGATATTACTATTACCAAAAACCGATAAAAGTTTGTATAGAATTTTCTCTTCTATCTTCAAGAGTGTCTTACTTTGGCCCTTTCTATTTTTTATTAACCAATCTCCTTTTGTGGAGTCTAGTCTCTCTTTGTTGCGGTCAAATGTGAAAGTCTTTATTTCAGGTTTCAGTCTTAGGTGACATACTTTGTCAAAATATTAATACTAGATGGAACATTCTGTTGTCAGTGGTGATTGGTGGGTTGTAACTTGTACCTGTCGAATCTGATAAGGTGATGGTTGCTGATGTTTAGCTTGGTCTGTGGTCAAAGTTTTTTAAGTTCCAGGTTTTCCATCTTTAGGATTTTTTGCAAGTACATGTGAAGCAAACTGTGTGCTCATATCTTTTTCCATTCAAAATTATATTTTTCTATAGCCTCATAGTTATTGAGCATTTTCTAACAAGTTTGTCAAATTACCACAAGGAAATAATTATTTTCTTTATAGTTTTGAAAAGTAAAAAACTGGATATTTGTTTTCTATCATTCTATTTCTTATGTACCAATTGTAATAAAATAAAATATTTGAGTTGATTTGATGTGTTGTACTGGAGATTATGCAGATCGCAGTTCAACTAGCTGTTTTGGTATCTAAAATTGCACGGATTGACTATCCAAGGGAATGGTAAGTGGACATTACTGTTATGTTATAATATTGTCCTTCTTTGCCACTAAACTATAGTGGCATTCCATTTACATGGCTAAGACATGGCTTTGCAAGAGTAAGTGTTTTCACAACTACACACATTTACAATGGTAAAAGCAAGGCAGATTAAAAAATTAATATAATCTTTATAAAATTAGCCAAAAGTATTGATTGTGTCATGTCAAATATAATGTATAGACATGAAAATAACATATAGCATATGCTGAATATCAAAATTATAATGTGATGAAAGTGTCAATAAACAGGTCAAAAGACAAAATTTCAATTTTATGTTCAAAGTTTTAACTGCTAATCCCAAAAAACATTTGGGAGCCTTTTTTTTTGTTATATCTGAGAAGGCTTGAAAGAATCTGGACAGTAAATCATTAGGCCAAGGAGCATTTCCTTTTTGTATTTTGAGGACCACCTCATTACATTTTTCATGCTGAGAAGGGCGCCATCAGGATTTTTGTGCTTCTCTCATATCACCTTAGGGATGTCCGTCCTTTTGTCATTCCTTCTGTCCATCTTTAGTACATTTTTCAAAGAAAGCAGCTGCTACTTATTCTATAAACTCTTATGGATCTAAGTCTGTCCCATTACCTTTACCAATTAAGTCTTACTATGCCACCCTCCCTCTTGTTCTGTAATCAACTTATATCGTCCATCGTATAATTTTCAAATGTGGGTTCAAATTTACTTATGTATTTTTCAAATGCAATATGCTACTGAAACCAACAAAGATATGACAGAAACATTGATGTTTGCAATGCACTGCCATCTACGTCTTTCATTCAGTTTCAATATGTACATGCTGAAATACATGGCTACAATGCTATAAATCAGATTTCACAATCACTTATTTTCTACTACCAATAAATGGCTCTTCCAGTCTACAAATTGAATGTTGTAACAATGATGTGTGATGATGTTTTGAGTTGTATGTTACTGAATTCTACTTTTACATGTTGACCTGGTCTCCCTCTCTTCAAGTGGGTCAATGCTTTCTTGACAAGGATGTTGACATGGAACCAAAAAAACATTTTAAATAATTTAATGCCATTGATGTCAAAGCATAAAGCTGGTTCTTCCTTCTCATCACGATAGGTATAATTCATCTGTTTGTAAACTCTATATGAAGAGTGTTTCCTCTTCAATGAATTAAATTGAAGATTTCATTATCTCCTGTTTCATGGTATTAGATTAGGAGAATTTTTTCGGCGCCATTTTCTGTTTTTGAAGAATTTTTTTGCGAGTTTCAGAAATCGCATATGTGTCCGCATAAGAAAAATCGCGGACTTTCTATAAGAAATTGTGGTTATTTGCTGCCTTTTTATTTATTCATTTAATTTCTGAAGTCGCATTTTCTTCTTTGTGACCGACACGTGAAGGTTTATACGTCGTTTTTTTTTTCTTGCGTTTTCATCTACTTGCGACTTGAGAAAACGTTTTTCCAACCATGGGTCTGAGCTTCATGAGATTTTTTTTTTGGGCGATCTTCTGCAAAAACGTGACCTCCTTCTGCAAAATTGTGTCTATTTTCTCCGAGGAATCGTGCGACTTGACGGTTTTGTGAAACATGCGACTGTCATCTTTTTTGGGTATCGTTTTTGCTCGCGTTTTTTGCTGTTTGTAATTTTCAGGCTGTGCACGAGGGTTTTTTTGCACGCATTTTCTTGAGTGCTGATTATTTTCCAGCTTTTTGGGCGTCGTTTCATCTTTTCTTGGCGCTGTTTATCCCTTGTTGGCTGGGCAAACATCTGCTTCTCATCTGTTTGAAAGTGTTGGTGTTTTTTGTCGAGTTGTGGTGACTTTTCTCTGAGCACGCGCCCAGTTCTGTGTTCTTTCTTGGGCGTCGGATCTGCTCTTTAATTTGAGGGTTCTCTTTTTTTTTGATTTGTTCAAGCTACCTCGGGTTTTGTGCAAGTTTTTTTCTTCTAACAGTTTTTTGCTTGTGGGGTTTTGTGCCTCTTATCTATCGAATTTTGTTACTCTGTACAAACTCGTGACAAATGGCCTCTTTGTCGCATATCATGCTGGAGGGCAGTCAAAAGTTCAACGACCGCAACTACAACACCTGGAAGTAGCGTATGATGAGGATATTTGAATATCAGTGCCTGGACCAGATTGTTCTCGGCAATACTACACGTCCTACAATAACGGGTAAAGATCGGGAAAAGTTTGATGAGCAAAATCGAGAAGCAGTAATGCTCATTAAACTGTCCGTCATTGATGACCAGCTACCACAGGTACTGTCTAGCAAATCAGTGAAAGATCTTCATGAAACATCCGACAAGAGCCATGTGTGTTTTTGAAAAATAGATCGCTCTGTGTATGATACTTATTTTATCTAATGTATCGTACTATAGAGTTTAGAGTTCAAAATGGCTTGCAAAGATTTCAAAATGCAAAAACTTTACCTACTTCTAAAGCACTATGTCCCCATTTCTAATATAAAAATTCCAAAACTCTCTGCTCCATAGCCACTGTTGTTCTTTTATGACATGATTCTCTTCCCTCTCTCACAAAGATACTTCTCTCTTGGTCAAAAAATGAATGATGGTGGCCTTGGAGACAAGGTTCTCTGGTTCCCAATCCATGAGCTATTGGCTATGGGCTATCAACTCATCAATGCATGCCATCCCAAGATATACCATTGTTAGCCACATCACAACCAACCTCTCTGACCCCTCCAATAGGGTTGTCAAAAAAGAAATTAAAGATCCCAAAATCCTACACATTTCTGATGTTAAGAGTGTTAATCCCAGCACATGTAATGATGCTCAAATCAGATCTTATCCTTACTAAGAATGTGCAGAACTGGAATATAACCATTTTAGGCAGAAGGAGCCCCAAATAACCACAAAAAACTATAGATAAGGATCTGCAGATCTGCAAGTTTATTTCAGAAAAAGAAAAAATCAGAGTTTACTTCTTTAAGCACAGGGACAAAGAAAGTGACTCAATGAATACCTTCATTGGATAGGCAATTTCTCAATTTCTAAAGAGCATGGTTCCATCTCCATTGGTGGTGTGCACATTTCTACTCTCTTTGATCTCCAACGCCAGTCTTGAAGAAACCAAAACCTGAAAAATGTGAAAAACATTATTAGGGGTTTAGGTGAGGAAATCAAAGCCAATAGCCTCAACATGCCCACACCGTAAAACTACATACTCCCTCTTGTGGCAAGTAGTGAGCTTATGGTCACCTGCCTGGAATATCAACAACGTAAAGTCAGTTGTGGAAGGACCAAGAAAAGACATGCTACATACTTCAAGAAAGGGTTTTACAGTGCTCTAATATCACTCGTGTTTTAATGGTTTTAGCATTTCTTATCGATGCCCTGGGACATCTTTTTCCTCTTGCTCTTCCTGAAGATCTTAAGAGTTGTGTTCACAACCTGCTTTCTTTTCAAGTACTTGTGCTGCCTGATGATGGATTGCTTCCTTTAACACATGGCCACATATTCCACAAATCAAACATGGCTCAATATTCCACAATAAGATGTTCCATGTCCTCTTTATTTACAATTGAAATAAACAGTGCCTTGTCCCTTTGCATGCTTTCTTGGACTGCCCTTGTGCTTGCTTGCACAAGGTTTATGGAGTGATGATCCTCTACCCTGTCTTTTGGATTGTTGTCCTCATTTTGGGGATGCTATTTTGGCTCTTTGAGGTGGTACAATGCTACCTTCCTGTTTGTTAGTAAGCATTCTCTTCCTTTGAGATTCCTTACATGCTGCCATTGTTCTGAATAGCTGCTAGCAAATTACATCTTCTTGCTGATGGGCTAGAATGCTAGGATTGTCTCTAGCAACAAGCTGTGTCTAGAAGCAGGTTAAAACAGCTGTGTCTGGGTAATAGTGTGAGTTGCCACCCACAAGCAGAGGAGTGTGCAAACAGCAGCATGTGAGCTGAGGGAGTTTTGTTCCATGCAGGCACAGGTAGAGTTTTGGGCTCTGCGGATTTATTGTGCATGTGTGAATGGAGCAGAATCACATGAAGAACAAAGTGGAACTCATTCCAAACAGTCCGTAATGGCCCTTAATAGCTGTTTTCTACCTTCAGTTGGCTCTTCTGCAAAAAGCAGCCCTGTAATACCCTTCTGTTGGCCCAAGTTAGCTCTAATTACAGGTGTGTTATCAGACTGTCAGCCCTAACAGATAATTGGAGCCCAGATCAATCACCCCTTATTCACAAGAGAGTTGTTGGTGAGAGTCAAATCATGAGCAGAACAGAGAGAGATTACATAATTGCAAAGAAAACAGAATCAAGCTGTGAACTTTTATAGAGCCAACAGGATATGAGATTTCAAGGTTTGTGCACATCTGTTGGACTGGTTTAATGTGTTAAATAATTACAGAGGGTGTCTGGTTATCATAGAAACCCCTGATGTTAAAAAATCAGGCTGTGATGACATAGAAATTCACCACAGCAAGGCTTTCTAGCAGAATTTCTGAAATTGAGGAATTGGTTTCTGATTTTCAAAAACTTATTTCACTTCTCCAACAACACCTACAAGAGGACAATGTCATTGATGATTTGCAGGTTCTTACCTTTGTGCTTGAGAAATCTCATGCTTCTTTGTTCACCACTCCACATTTTCAGCAATTCCATTAGACCATTTCAATATTCAAAATAAACAACCAGAGTTGTTCATTCAACATGAACACCTCCTCAAAGAAGAAACAATGGCTTATCAAGAGTCTATCAGAAAATACGGGGGAGAGCAAAATTTGTGGGTCCAAATGGCTAAATGGGTAAGAAACCCCCTCCAATTGTTGCTGTGTCTGTTCGGGCCAAATTTGATGAGGGAAAAGCTTGGAATGCCAAAGCACTAAACCTCTGGGTTCATGGACCTATATAACTAAATGAAGCCCTAGAAGCTGGTCACACCTTCCTGTAGGACTCTCTAGGCTTCAAAGACATCTTGACGAACTCTGGATAACACCTTTTTAATTAGATTGTGGTCCAGTGAAAAGCACTTGTAAGCCTTCTCTTCTCTATCGATCAAAAGATCTTTTTGGATGCCTATCTCACATGATTTGTCATGCCCCCGCAGCTGTAATACTAAATCTTGGCCGACTAGTACAATGATTTTTTTTTTTTTTGGATCGGTGATAATATTATATTTTATTCATGATAAAGCAATCTATACAAAAAACTTCAGAAATAAGTCCATCCAACAAGTTCCAAACATGTCTTCTAAACCAGCACAGTTTCGAACGAAGCAAAAAAGCCCTACCACATCCATCAGCGAACTGCCCTACCAACTACTACCCATACCCCAAGCAAAATATTGTTTCAAACCAAAACAGGGCTAAACCCCAGAACGTATTTCAAAGACTAATAAAAACAGTATTCTAAGCAAAATTTAAACTTTGTGTTTATGCAGAAGTTCCCGAAGTGTTGTCCAAGTGTAGTGGACATAATTCCATAATCGGCTTCATCTTCTTCCTCGGACGCAGACCCTTCTTCGCTCGCAGCTCATCTCTGGCGATGGCTTTGAGTCCCTCTATTTCCTCCTCTACCTCCATTAATTCTACACAAAGTTTCAGCGCTTTCCACCCCCGTTCCGCTCCTTCTCTCCACATCGTTTTGGTGTTCCCTTTCGGCCACCTAATAAAAGGATGGTTTATCTCTGCTACTTCAGAGTCGTTGCCTTCCATGCCTTTGCTCACATCGAATCCTTCACTTGGTATCGCCCATTCCAATATACTTTCCATGTTTACTAAGAAATCCTCATGCACCAACACTTTCATTACTTTCCTCACTTCCTCCATCGGCTCTCCTAAGTCCAACCCCCATGCCATGATCAATGAATATATCCATGTTCGTCCGATATCCGTGCTTCAAATCCTCGAAGCCATTTCCCAAAATGACTTGCACAGATTGCGCCACCTTCACATCCTTGAAGAGGAACAATCCTCTCAACCTCTTTATTGTCGCTTTACCCGACAAAAGGATCCAATTTTCTCCTCGATTGCAGTGTAAAATTGGCCTCCATTTCTTCTCTGCTACGCAATCTTTCAACTGCTTCACACCGCAGACTTGTCACTGTCCTTACCACCACAAACTGAGGAGCAACAAAGGAAAAGCAATGAGTATCTTTAATACACATCACAATGCCAGCCATCTCCATTAATGCCGGACGTACGTCCAGCGCCAGCAACAAAAATTTCATCAATGCTTCAATTCCTTCAAGAATTTCAAAAACCATCCTCTACTTGCTAGCATTAATTCCTTCCTGTCTTAATTGCATCAGACTAATTTCCTCCAAGGTAATTCTACTAAAATCTTCAATTCTGATTTCATCCACCTCCGCAAACGATAGAGCCCATTTTGATAGAGTGTATTTGCTTCCATGTTCCCAGTTCTCCTAACATGACTAACCTTAAAGTCCTCAAAAAAAGCTAATTCTTCAATAATTTTCCTAATTACTCCTTGCAAATGCCAAGCATCAATTCCTCCTTTCATTATTGCTTGGATGATTATCAATGAATCACCCTCCAAATGAATCCTTGTTGCCCCTAGCTTTCTGACTAACTTAATTGCCATTAAGGCTGCTGTTGCTTCAGCTACGTTATTAGTTCCGTCCTTCAACCTCATTGCACCTAAGTTCAACACATTCCCATCCCAGTCACGAACAATGCTACCGGCTCTTGATGGTCCCAGGTTTCCTTTTGAAGCCCCGTCAAAGGTTACCTTCCACCATCCTTCCTTTGGTTTCTCCCATTTTTCCTCCTCTAAAGACAATTGAGTCATTAACCCAACCAGGCCCCTTAATGGGCAGTACAATGAAATTTATTAAATTAATAAAATCCCTGTCAATAGATGGAAGTGATCAATGAAAAAAGAACAGTGAATATACATTAGAAATGCATCAAATACTTATGTGAGGGCTGAGATTGGAAATAAATATAAAGGCTGACTTGGAAGGAGGATAAATTGTATCAGACTAACCACCTGTGGCGCCCAATATTATGGCACAAATTTTGCTAAGGTCTGGCCGACTCCTTTCAACCTTGGCTGACCCCCTTGAATCAGAAAATAAATTAAATCATGAGCCGACTCTATCATAAAGATATTTATATAAATAAACACCCAAGTTCGTAATGGGAAAAAGGGATATATAAAAAAGCAACGATAAAACCTTAAGGGGGCAGCAATTAACATTGTTAATGGAAATGGTAAAGAATGAGAAGACATCGATTAAATAATTCAGATAAAAGGTAGCGATTGATATATTAGAAGATAGTAATAATAATAAAGACAACGGTTCATTGATAAAGCAGATTCCTAAGCTAATTAGCAGTGCCCCTGTAATGTCCCCATTTTCAAGAGCATCAGAGTTCAGAGGATTAGCCTATCATGTGACCCTCGTAGATTAGTGTTCGGTGATTAGAGGGTCCAGTTGGGCATTAATGAGTTCTTCAGGTGGCAGTTGACAGTGTTTACCTCTCCAGATTGTTGGTATATTCTAAGGCTAAGCTATTCAAAGGTTTTTGGTTCTGTTTTGAGGCACTTACTATTTATAATAAGTCAATTGAGTGTCAGTGGCCAACCTTTCTATTTTGGGAAAGGCATCTGGATGAGTAGTGGTTTCTATGGTTTTGACAGAATCGAGAAATAATGAGTATTTTTGGAGTTATGACATTTTAATTATTAATAAACTAATACTTTATTAATAATTAATTTAAAAGTGCAAATCATTAAATGTTATTTGACTTTATTATTAAAAGGGGTATTTAATGATTATAAAGTCAAGTTATATAAAGTGTATATAAGTCAAATTATAAAGTGCCAATTTTAAGGGAGATATAAGTGATTATTAAAATATACTTTATATTATTTTGTTGTGCACCAAATGGAGGGAAAAGTAAATGAAATTAAAGTGAAGTTTAATGAGATGAAGCCACATACAAATTGAATATTATATAAAGGCTTTTTGAAAAGGGATTTCATTCGATATCGAATCATTCAACACTTGTCTTTTCTGAAGAAGCTTTGGCTTTGAGGAAGAAACCTAGGGTTTTTCTGTAATATCAATCTTGGAGAATGTAGCCTCTCTTCGATTGTGTTGGTGGCTTCATACGGAGGTCACATTTAAGCTTCAATGGAGTTTATGCAAATCTGAAAGTGATTATCTTCAAAGATTGTTCAAGGGTTTGGAGATTGATCATCTAAGTTCAGACATAACTGCTGTGAATGATTTTATTGCTGCTACCATTCATTTACACAACCATGTGAAAGTGCTGCTGTTACATGTTGGAGAACTCCTCCTATGAAGCCAGGCGTCCATCAATGGAAGATTCCAGTTTGCTGATATAAAGTTTTCAGACCTGCATTTATTGGCTTGGGTTGGGGTATGATCATTTGTAATTCAAAGAGGTGTCTATTCTTCTGAATGACTGCTGCAAACTTTACACTTCTTCCTGGCAACCATTTTTAGAGGGTTTCAATGCATGTTTACCTTTGAGTTTATGAATTGTAACTCCTAGATTTTCTGGGCATTGTTGTTTTAGATAATAGGGGTTATTTTATGAACTGGGTTGTCAATATATTGTGAAAATAATGAGTATTTAAGCTGGTATAAAAATCTGGAATTTTCAGCTGAGTATTCCCAATGCAATTTCAGTTTTGAGTTTAAAAATTATTATTGCAACATCTCCTGTTTTGCTGCATTATATTGTTGTATCAAACATTGCCAATATATCACAAACATTTATCAAAACAAATCAAACAAGGCAAAAAATCTAGCAAGTGTCCACCTGGGGTGGGACATTACAGCCCCATCTTAGGAAGGGAAACAATAAAATAAATAAGAAAATAATAATAATAATTATCATTCATTATCATGAGAGATGGGTTCTTGTGAACCACTACTCATGAATCATGGGTCAATGAGTTTGACTCGAAAACTACATAGTTGAATCTTGATAGCAATATCATAATTTGACACGTTGTGGAAGAAACCTCCTACTTATCAATAATAATTAAGGCAACGCTCCATTGAGAAAGACATGACTCTTGGCAGGGGGTCTTATTTATGAAGGAATGTGACTTTTACTCTCAAGGGGAAGGTATTGAAGAGAAGTCATATCATTTGCAGAAATCATCATGGAGGAGAAAAAATATGTACACAAGCAGAGATAAAATAGGCAGATCTAAAAGAAATATAGGCAGACCTTCAAGAGGCATATACAGATTTGGAAGAGTTTAATAAAGAGCAGTAAAATGAAGGAACAAAAAATAAAATGAATTAGCAATCTGAGTACGAACAGCAGATTGAAAGGAAGGAATAGCATTCAAAAATAAATAATGATCTGCACTCGGAAAGGCAATAGAATGGAATATAATCAGATTTAAACACAGATACGCATAAGGACAGAAGTATGAATATTTTTTGAGCATAACATTCGATACATTAATATGATATACTTAAATTTGGGAAGAAGGAATAAGAAGTCTGATATGGGAAGTATGTATGAAGAAGAAGACAGTTCAATAGAAAATAGATGAAGATAAATGATAAATCAATAAGGGAAGTAAGCTTAGTATATATATACTTTATACGATTATGCAATAATGATGCTTTTAACAATTATTAATCCTTATTAGTAATTATTTATTTGATCTAATCTATTGATCTCTCTTTAAGCAGTATCTTCTGAAACAGAACCGTATCAGCAAGAAGCATTATCTTCTGAATATTAAGTTAGGAAACATCTTCAAAAATACATTCACAATCCAGGCACTATAGATAGAATACAAAAGTATTATATATACAAAATCTGTAGGGGATAAATAGCAGTAAAGTGATCGGGGATAAATAGCAGTAAAGTGATCGAACCCCAGCATAAACTCTTACACCATTCAACCAGGGTAACAACATAATCAGATTTTGTGGTATGATGTTTATTCAATTAGATAAATATAGATATTTTGTAGCATATATTTTCTGATATTATTAACAGTGATATGATCTTGGTTTGCCAATAATTGGCCATGAAGGGATGAGGTAGGACTGCAAAAATGGATAGAATAGATAGAATACATCTTCAAAAATACATTCACAATCCAGGCACTATAGATAGAATACAAAAGCATTATATATACAAAATCTGTAGGGGATAAATAGCAGTAAAGTGATCGAACCCCAGCATAAACTCTTACACAATTCAACTAGGGTAACAACATAATCAGATTTTGTGGTATGATGTTTATTCAATTAGATAAATATAGATATTTTGTAGCATATATTTTCTGATATTATTAACAGTGATATGATCTTGGTTTGCCAATAATTGGCCATGAAGGGATGAGGTAGGACTGCAAAAATGGAGAACTGTGAGTAGGACCCCGTATTTTGCCAAAAGGGAGAATTGTGAGTAGGACATCCTATTATGCAAAAAGGGAGAATCAAGGACACCCTATTGCAGCCTCCCATCTATCCTCGCTTGAATCAATTGTTGAAGTAAATAAAGAAATGTCTTCAATCATAAGAGGAGAGGTTGGCATGATGGAGGAGAATGGTGTAAAGCCCTCACTAGGCACACCACCTCATGTGATGACGGTTAAGGACCATTGGTTAAGGACCACATGAGGCCACAGAGGATAAGGTCCTGCTATTGGGCCTAGGGTAGAGGATACTTAGGGCACCTCATCATGTCCTCATTATGGTTGAGCCCACATAGTCCTTGGGACTTGTTGTATTGATATATATATAATCTTTCTTAGACTTAGAACTAAATGTATTTCATGGATTATGTCTGTCATATTCATCTAACATGGTTGCAGGTTTCCATAACCAGACTTATATCATCTCAAATCTACTATTGGTTTCATTTGGAATTGTGATTTCAAAGCAAACTATAAGGTGATCCCAAAAGGGGACATTATATGATTTAGTTGGAGGAGCTTTAGAAGGCTTGTGCTCTAGTTGATGCTACCAAACAAGATAATCAACATGTTGTTACAAGGGATTCCCCTCCTTATGGGTGGTCATGAACTTGTTTGTCTGCATGATGACGTTCTTGGGTCTCAATTGTTGGAAATGGTGTCCTCATTGCATGCTGCAATTTTCATCATTTTGTATGCTCTTCTCCAAGTTCCTCCTAGGATGTTCTTTCTTCACAAGATATCATCTTTCTTATTGAAACTGACGAGATCTTTGAGCAGGCTCTCCCTATAATCACAAGTTACGTTTGGCCCTCAACTTTTTGTTGCAATACTCTTAGGTCAGGCGGTGTTCATGATTTGGGTGGGGTAGCTTGTCTCTTCTATGACAACTTTTGGTCTAGGATATTGTGGTTGGCATTTGATTTACATTCTAGATATAGGTGGTTTTAAATTTAGAGCGGTCCACTTTTGCATTAGATGATTTTGTTAATGCATGCTATTTCCCATTGAACTCTTTTGATTATGTTGTGTGCATTGGAAGAAATCATTGCCTTGATCTCCATCTAGAGCTTTCCCACTCACCCAACTTTGATGCCCACACTAGGACCCATCTCACGCTCATTCATGAACTTGTTGATGCTAAGCTTTGCATTTAGGAATTCGACACGGATGAGTTTAGCTTGTTGAGGACTCTGACTGAGATGAATGACTTTGTCACTGCTCATGGGAGTTACTTTCTTCATTGGGAGAATCTTAGAGTATCTACATTCTTAAAATGCTCTCTTGTTTCCTGGACTTATATATTTATATGCTTCTCTCATCATGTTGGTGCTAGCATTGTTTATTAAGCACAAGTCTTTTACCTCTCATACTTGAGACCTCTTTGTCATGCATTTATCCCCCTTGTTGATCATACTGTTTTAAGCTTGACCCTCCATGCTCCTCTGCTCCTGCTTGCTCCCTTTCCCACTTTTTAGGTCACCAATAATTGTTGCACCACGATCCGTGTTGATGATGAATATAACATTGACTATGGTTCTTGGCTTTTCCAATTTCTGTCCAATCTACTCTCATCCATCTTACATTGTCACTATCTTTTATGTGTTTTTATTTAATGCCCTTTGGAAGGCAACCCTTGATTCATTTCTTGATCCACAAATTGATCAAGATACTCCTAACTAATTGAACAATTATGGATTCTTATTATGTGACTAATCAAAACAACCCCGAAAGCAAGTACAAGTGTATGTTAACAGTACTAAATCCATGGGATAGTCATACATATGCATCCAAACATCATCTAATTGTAATGACCCCTTTTGGGATCACCTTATACTTTGCCTTGAAATTACAGTTCCAAATGAAACCAATAGCAGATTATAGTTAAAGGTATAATTCCCTACTTAAATTTGAGATGATGTAAATCTGGTTATGGAACCCTGCAACCACGTTAGATAAATATGATAGGCATAATCCATGAAATACATTTAATTCAGGTCTAAGAGAGATTATATATATCACTATAACGAGTCCCAAGGACTATGTGGGCTCAACCATAATGAGGAGGATGTGATGAGGTGCCCCAAGTATCCTCAACTCTAGGCCCAACAGCAGGACCTTATCCTCTATGGCTGCAATAGGGTGTCCTTGATCCTCCACCCTAGCCTCATGTGGTCCTTAACCGATGCTCCTTAACCATCATCATGAGGTACCATACCTAGTGAAGAATTATTCATAGTTCTCCCTACTTGCATAATAGGGTGTCCTTGATCCTCAACCCTAGGCCCAAGTATAGGACCTTATCCTCCCTGGCCTCATGTGGTCCCTAACCGATGGTCCTTAACCATCATCATGAGGTGGCATTCTTAGTGAGGAATCATTCACAGTTCCTCCTCCTTGCAGTCCTGCCTCATCCCTTTGTGACCGATTATTGCCAAACCAGAATCATATCACTATTGATAATATCAGTAAATATATGCTACATAATATGCTATTATATCGGTGTTTAATATCTATATTTATCTGATTAAATAAGCATCATACCACAAGATTTGATTTGATTATGCTGTTACTCTGATTGAATCTGCTGTATATGTGTAAGAGCTTATGCTGTTGGTTGATCACTTTTGCTGCTGTTTATCCACTGCAGATTATGTATATATAATACTTTGTTCTTATGATGATTGATTTCTAAAACTCAATAATTGCTGCAAGCATCATTATTGCATAATCGTTAATATATATATATAAATATAACTATTTCTAATTGATTTCAATCTTCCCATGAGCATTTTATATGAATTTATATATATGTAATGATATTCCATCTTCTGGTTATGTCTGCTGCTGCACTCAGATATATATTTCAGACTTCTTATTTATTCCCTCCTCCATTCCATGATTCTCCTGTTTTAGATGGATCTCCTTTTATATCTTTATTTCAAGGTGAAATGATACATCTCTTTAGAATAGATATACCTGTTGACCCTTCAACTCAAACTTTGTTTAATTCTAATTTTGTGTAATAATTATCCTGTGTATTTCAAGGTGAAAGGATACATCTCTTTAGAATAGATATACCTGTTGACCCTTCAACTCAAATTTTGTTAATTCAAACTAATCGCTGCTGTTTCCATAATAATCGTTGGCTGCTGATTGTATATTTGCTGCTGCTTATTATATGTTTAACACATAATAAGCAGCAGCAAATATATATTGTTTTATTATATTATAATAATTATAGTTATAATAATATGAAATTGTTCACAACATATCTTGTCTGACATGTTTGATGCAGGAGCATTTGGGTCCATAAACAATCCTGTATCAATTAAATCCTAAATGAGGGTGGCTTAGAGAATTTTGGCTTTGTGTGTGGGCTTTGGTCACACTTGGAAGAGTTTAGAGGTGAAATAACATTGTAGCTAACTTCAGTAGCAAAGAAAACATGGTTGTATCTTCTGTAGCATTTTGAGTTAACTTTTGCAGTAAGGTAATCCATTTGCTTTATCATCGTTGTCAACAAACTTGCAAGTTACTTTTGTAGCAAGGTAACTCACTTTGTTAGCTTGTTGTGCACTTTGTCAGCTTATGCTTGTGTGTGACTTTGTTAGCATCTGCCTGGTCACCTCATTGACATATGCTTGTGTGCAACTGGGAGGGAAAATTGTGTGCAACTGGGAGGGAAAATAAAAGCATCAGTTTTTCCTGTACAGGGCAATGAATACAGAAAGAAGAAAAATTATTTGCTCAGAAAGAGAGGAAGAGAGTAGTGGAAAGAAGAGAGACTAGGCCAAGGAAGGATTTAGAGCTCATGGGACATAGTCTAGTATGCAGCCATCGAAGGGTCTGGAAGTAGAGATTTGTGCATAGATCTGGGAGGGAGACTACAGGGCTGGATCGTGTCTGTATGTAGGACTTGGGCAACAGTACGGTGTTGGGTTGTTTTATCATTGTAAGCCATATTTGGCAGGGCATGTGAGATTATCTGAAGGTAGTGAGTTAGACTTCTTTCAGCCTATTGTAGCCTGTAAGAGCAGATATTGTTTTTAAACTAATGAAACAGTACTAATTTGGCATCTGTATGGCATTTGTGATTGTGAGTATATCTGTAGGATGCTAGGTAGGGTAGTCCTTCATTGGATCCCCTTGCCTAGACTGCATCACTTATATTATTGCTTAAATAGCTTAGAATTTAGGAACGTCATGAAGGAAAATAAGCATATCTGTGTTGGTGAATTTGCATTGAAATATCAAGACCTATTATTATGAAATATGAAGGAAAATAAGCATATCTGTGTTGGTCGCTATTAGATTAAATATTATGCAGTACAGTGAAGTTAACAAGAATCTGAAAGTTGCAGCTTTTTTGATTTATGTATTGACCTTTTCTGTCTATAGATTCTATAATTACTTATTAGTATGTAATCTAGCACATATATTAGGGGTATTACTTGCAACATGCTTGTATTAGAAGTTATATAAATCCTTAAAACATGGAAGGAATTTTTTTCCAGATAATTATCATACCCTTTGAAACATGGTGTACAAATATAATGAATTTCTTTTAGGTTCTGTGATTTTTGTCATGATAATATTTCTATGATGTATTATGTTATACATGCAAGACGATTACTTCATGTTATGCTATCTGAAAATTAATTGGTTGGCATTGAAGAGTGTGGACTTTTGGTTTCGAATGTAAGACAATTTTGAATTTTCTAGATATTTTTCTTGTAACTTTGTTTTCAGAAAATATTTGCTGTGATGTTTATACTCTAAATAAATTTCTACAATGAGTTATATATTTTTCTATGTAAGGAATTTTTAGTACAATGCCCTTACTGAAATCTAATGCACACATCCTCTTTCACAGGCCTGACCTGTTTTCTATTCTCATACAACAACTTCAATCAGCAGATATCCTTACTACTCAGAGAGTGTACATGGTTCTTCATCGTACTTTGAAAGAGCTATCAACTAAACGTCTGACTGCAGATCAACGTAACTTTGCAGAGGTTTTTACCCTTTAATATTTCTGTCTGGGACATTACAAGTGTGAAAGTTGCTGGTAGATGCTAGTAATTAAAAATGATCAATTCAAAATTCAATGGCAAATCTTAATAAAAAAAAGGTTATCAACTATAATTTGTTGAATTTGGTGGTGAAGTGTGTAATATTCAATGTTTTAGACGTAATAAAGTTGTTTGAACCTTTTAGGAAACTTTTATGATTTTGCAATGATTATGAATAAAGCCAGTTAACATATATTTATGTTTTCTGTATGCTTATTGGAGAAATCTATAAATTATGTCCATTATACTTCTTTTCATTGAAAAAGATTCTCTTTGCAAAGTCTTTTTGTAGTTTTGCTATTGTTAGCATTTTAAGTTGTCCTTTTTGGGACAACACAAAATGAAACAGTATGTAAGGTAGAATTTGAATTAGAAGGGAAAGCTCACTTGTAAAAATATAAACGTAACTTTAGTCCTAGAACACTAGTTTATGGACAAACTTACAGTTTTCATAACATGTACAAAGTTTTTCTTTGTTTGGAGGGTTTTCAACATGCAATAGGAAATAAACTAATCTATCACATCTATTTTTTGTTTTCAGGTATGAGCACAAAACCAAATGGTTATCCCACACACATATGAGAGATTTTGTTATCTTTTATGACCCTATGAACAATTAACCTAATATAATGCTAAACAACACAGTTTCTGGCTAAAAGACATACACCAAGAAGTATGTGCACACAAGAGCTGGATTGAAGATTTTGGTTGCACACTCAAGATGAGATTTCATAAATTAAGGACCCGAGTGGTGTATATAAAGCTACAAGTACCTGAATTAACAACAATCGCAGAAGGAAACCTGAAATTAATGGTAATCATTTATTTAATAAATAAAACCCTTCACACAAAGCAAGTCAATGAATATGACAAAATTGCATATAGCATAACAATCTCGTCACATGCACAAAGAGAGCTTGAGCAATAAACTTATGCACAAAGTGTAGCAAGATTTACCATTACTTTGTCTCAAAAATAATACCTATATTTATAGGGTTTCAAAGTTTCACTTTTCATAATTGTGTCTTCTAAAAGTAAAATTACTTTAAAAATGAAATTTCTGTGGAAATGAAAAGTAGTTTAGAATAAGGCTCATTTTCTAAAATAAGCTATGTTGAAAACAGCTTTGTTCTAGAAATATCTAAAGTTGAACTCAAAATAAGCTTCCATGCAAAACAGCATATTTTTACCATAAATAAAGCTGATTTTATATTTAGACAGTCTAAAACTAGCAGTACACACACTTTCCAAAAATGGTAGTGACTGAGAAGATTGTGCTGTTTGCTCTGGTGGCAAAATGAATTCCTCCTGATTGTTTCCCGCCAACCTGTATTCTTTGAATATCTTAACTACAATCTTCAGTTCGTACGGGTCTGACAAGGCAGTTCCATGAAGCCTTAAATTGGGTATATTGAGTGCTTTGTGATTCTGAATAATCAATTTGTTATGCTTCTGCCGCCTTTGTTCCTCAAATTCAATGATTTTCAGCATTTCCATCAGGTCATCAACATCTCTGTGCCAAATTCTGAAGGGATAGCCAGGTCTTTCTTCACATGTTTAGTCACCAGCAAAATCTTTTCCCAATTCGCTTTTCTGCCTTGTGTTGCTTTCTGTGTTTTTCAGAGAAAAAAGATGGAATCAAGGAATAGATTTTACATATATGTTATATATACAGATGGGCAACAAAGGCTTAATTCTGCTGGAAATAAACTTTGAGAGTATTTTACAAATATGCTATATACTATGGTTATTTATTGGTCCATTTTCACTGTGCAGGCTTTCATTAGATTGAGGACCAACAATGTTGCATTCAAACTCTGCAAAATTTAGTTGTTTCTCTTGGATTTTTTAATAACTGCCAACAGTTCCCTTTTATTATGTCCCAGAATATTTGATAGAAGACAGCAAGGAAACTGTCAAGGCTTGGTGCTTTTTCCTTTTGGAATGGGAACACGATGGTTTTTAGCTCTTCTTCAGTTATTGGCCATGTTTTGGCTGTGTTTTCAGATTCACCCAATTTTTTTGGGTCGTTTTTCTGCAATTCTGAACTATCTTAGTGTCTGCATACTTTGTGTTCTCTATTGACGAAGACCTGAAATAATCAGTAGCCACTACATGATCTCTGGATTGGTTTGTAGAAGAGTGTTTGTGTCTATTCTTATTCGCTTGACTGAGTTGATGTGTTTCGTATTAGTACAGTCTTATGAAAGAACTTCCTGTTCATATTTCCTTGTCTGACCCATATTTTCTGGATCTTTGCCTCCAATAGCATTCTTCCCTTTGTTGCAGGACTTCTTAGTCTTGTATTGATATTTTTTATTGTTTAGTGATTTCATTGTTGAACCCATCTTCATTGATCTGTTTTTCCCTTTAATTTCTCCTTGGTATATTTTGTTTGAAAGAAGATCTTGCCAACTTGCTGATAACATGCTTTCATTATTAGCCTGCTGACTTAAATTGTTCTGAAATTTGTACATTTCATGGTGTGAAATGGAGCAGATTTATGCCACCATTTTTCCACATTTTTGTTTGAAGTTTTGGTGTGTGAGTCACATACTTCTAAAATTGAATTGGGTTTTTCTCATCAATTTGGTGGTAGCTGAAATGTCTAGTTGAATAGGCCAATAGATAAAGACTCTAGGGTGCTTGGTGAACTTTTAGGCTATGATATAGTCCCCTATGACATTTCCTATTTCCTTGGGGAGATACTCTAATCAGCTTTCAGTTGGAGGAAGAGGAAGGCCAATCCAAACAGCAACTGTACTTGGAATATCTTCAGCCGCGTAGAAAGCCAGTGACCAAGGCTTTGTGAGGAGACCAGGATTTTCATGAACCAGTGTCACCCTGAAAATCTTGGCTAAGAAGTAGCCCTTTGACATAATGAAAATGCCAACCGATCTCATTGGTAGTTCTCCTGGAGCCAAGATATGTGAGTTTTGGGTTTGGGGAAGGCACCCATGAATTCGCTAATTACAAGTGTTTACTTAGCTGTCAGAGCCTATGCACCATGTCATCCAAAGTGATATGCAAACTATAGTTAGATGACAACATATCCCATGCTATTCTTACAAGTCCAAATTCAAAATCTAGAATGCTTATTTTGCTAGTATGGTACTCCCTGACAAAACAATCTAGAGTATGATAGTTCTTGCATAGCAATTGACTAGTAGTTAAACTTTTATTTTGATACATAAAACAGTTTGAGGTTAAGTATTGTTCCTTTTTTAAGCCATGCATGATATAACTTATCTTTTCTATTTTTCTTTTATTTTAGTCATGTTTAAATTACGTAGTTATCTTATTATGAGAATTAGTTTTAAGCAAGTTTGAATCAAAGTTTTGTGTTTTATGCTGTGGTCATTGTTCTCATTGGTATTCAACTTTGGTCTGTAGATCACTTCCCAGCTTTTTGATTATACGTGGCATCATTGGCGTAGTGATATGCAAACTATTCTCCATGAGTTTTCTGTTTTTGTTCAATCTCCTGTTGGAACTGTTTTTTCATTTGAACGTCAGCAAGCTCTACAATTGACATGTGAGAGATGGCTCCTATGTTTGAAAACATTACAGCGAATGCTTATTTCGGGTTTCCAAAGTGATGCAAGAAGTGTTCAAGTATGTTTATTTGCTTTTAGTTTTATTCACTTATATAAACTACTATATTGTTCTGTATTTTGGAAGCATTTTGTATTATTTAACAATTTGATTTTTTATTTTCTACCAAACCTTTTGCAGGAAGTTTTGCCAGTTAAGGAAGTCTGTCCTTCAATGTTGCAAGCAGTTCAATCATTACTTCAGTATCGTAAGCAAATCCTGGTTCCTTTGTTTTTTGACTTCACCATTCCTGTGTTAAGTGAGAAAGTCCTTTGATTCACGTAGGTAGCTTCAATGTGGAATTGAAAAAGCCACTCTTTCAAATGGAAATGAAAGTTACCCTCAAAGATCATTTGAAAAATAAAAAAATGATAAATGTCAAAAATTCAAAAATTGATCAATTCAAGGAATAAGTGGTAACACTGGTATGATTCATGTTCCATATTGAAAAGTACCACTTGAAATAACAATGGCTGAATTTATGTTGGTTTAAAGGTTCTTTCTATTGCATGAAGCTTTCAAGGCTTGGGAATTTATATTTTGGAGGAGGCTTATGCTTTTTGCGTATTGAGTTTTATTTAAATGCAAACTTTAATCTCATTGCAGCTCCCAGAAATAGATATGAAAAAACAGCTATAGGTAAATGAATTATTTTTCTAGTGAATATATTTAAGATTTATAGTTTGTTGCAATTGTAGGTGCTACTATATTGTTTTTTAAAAAACACAGTAAGATTTTCATACCTTATACGATAAATGGAAGGAATTACCAAGAAACAAAAATGTTATCCGCTGGAATGAAACCAAAAGTCAAGAGCAATGTAAGAAAGAAAGACTGGTGTATGAAAATGTCATGAAATGGTAAAAGTAAAAAAAATGAATATTAAGATAAAAGATATTTTCCAAGCAATAAAAATGGATTAACCATTAAAGCTAAGAGAAAATCAAAAGACATAAGTTTTTTGGAGGACAAGATGCAATATTGTTTTTAGGAAGATTCAACTTTTTAGATGAGATTTTTGTTGTGTGCAAACTAAGCTTAAGTGGTTTTGTGGGGATGAGAATTGTTTGTCCACTGGATTGCAGGCCTAGGTGCTTTTTTTCCTTGCTCATGTAGGGAGAAGTTTCCCTGTGATCAATAATGCTCACCTAATGTAAATCAAATGTTTTTTGTAGTATGAGATTCATTTTTAAAAAGAATAAAGATATGCCTTGGTTTATTGCATGTATAGTGTTAATAGAAATTTGCTACATGCATTTACATGTGTATTCAATTCTTATCTAGATTTTTAATGTTTGACTAGAGTGAAAAATATTCCGCACGTGTAAACATACATGGGATCCAAGTGTTCCAAACAGCATAGAGAATTAAATCCAAGACTCACCACTTTCTAGACAGATCTGGACCAGCAACCAAAATATGAAAAAAGCATATATATTGACCAGAAACCATGATTGCATCAAATCATATATACCCAACTCAGAATGTGTCTCGAAGGGCAGAAAGAACTTCCTTCAAATTCTATGTGCTTGGATGATGAGTAATTCATCAAAGTTTAACTGTCAAAAAACTGTTAAGGCAGATATTGCAGGTGCTTTCTCCATCATGTATGGGAAAAAGGAGACAGTCAATCATGACTTTTAGAAGTGCTTGACAACTAAGGGTTTTGGGGTTGGTTATAAGCCAAATTCATTTTTTTCAATTGTCAATCTCCTTTGGCATGGATCTATTCTAGGGAATTCTTGGATGATTAGGGACAGCTGCTAGTGTCTTTGGCATACAGTTGATACAACACAAAATGGAATAGCACATGAGGAAAATCTCTATTCAAATTAGTAGGGGAAGCTCCCTGAGATCTAAACACTAGTCCTAAAACCTAAAGCTATGAACAAGTTTACAGTTGTGCACACTTTACAAGATTATCAATGGGGTTTGCATGATCTTGGAGGTACAAGACCTGAAAGGAACTTATCTCACAAACAAGGTTTTTCATATATAAGATTTGCAACTAAACAAAGTGAACTGAAAGACAAATGCTTGCCAATTGGTTAAAAGGAGAGACCGGTAGATCTACATTAACAAGAGAGGACTAAATGAAAACTAATCTATTAGAGTTTGGGCAGAGCAAACAAAAGACAATTAATTTTATGCATAAAATAACAATGCTTCTATTCATCTTCTCACATTCATTCAATACATCTTTATAGGATTTTTTAGATCCTATTTTATAGGAAACAAATCTATAAATATATGAGTTGTTTTAACAACTCATATTACAATCCCAGCTAATTGCTTTCAAACCTAGAATAGCTACGTGAGTTTTTATTATAACTCACTTATATTTTATCATTAAACTGTTCTAATTAACAAACCTAAAAACTTAATAATGCAGTATTCCTAACACCCCCATATTGCATTATTCTCCAAATGGGGACAGTGGAGCAACCCACATTCAATAGTTCATCATAAGGTATGAGTAGGGACATACACATCTACCCATGGAACTATGTGAGGATAGGGACTAACACATCTACCCAAGGTATTACATCAAGTTTGGATAGGGACAGTCACATCTATCCAACATCAAGGTTATGAATAGGGACAGACACATCTGCTCACAACAATTATGATTGGGGACACACACATCCAATCATAATCACCAATTCATGTGATTGAGGACGAACACTTTGAAGAGCACACAGGGAATACTGAGAGGGGGGGTGAATCAGTATTCCAGAACTTTTAAAACTTTAAACCAGATTTAACATGTAAATAAAAAATCAGAACATTAAGAGCATCATCAAACACCATCAACAAGATAAACACTAGGATTACGTGGAAAACCCTTTCGGATAAAAATCCATGGCAAAATATTGCTTTTATTTATCTCCAAAGGGCACTAACTTTGATTACATTTAGTGAGCACCAACCCACCGAGAGCACCAACTCTCCTTCGAAACACCAACTCCGAAAATACCGAAGCACCAACTCCAGTGGCTGAAGCACCAACTCCAGTCTTTGAAAACAAAACTGCATATACTGTTTCACGCAATGCGTTCACATGAACTGTGAGGCCCTCAAATACATACACACTGTCCTGAATCAAAAACTGAAATATCACGTCCTTTATCTTGCACCCCCAAGATCACCTACTCCACACTCAAACTGAAAAAATGAAAATCCCTTCTTCATCCAGGTCTTCACACTTTTATCACACTTTTGGACATTATGCAGAGAACATAATATTATAACAAAGCCACTCAATAACTCAACTAACCAGTAGGTCATAATATCCAAATCAGATTGAGCAAACACATAGACTTCAATCATAGCAGGGCATTCATCACATCAGAAGCTCATCGTATACCATTAAACTTCAAAGCACTTCAGTCTCTCATAATATTACTACATTCTGTAGCAACGAGTTCACACTCCAACATTCGGTGTAATAATAACCTCCTTACACAGACCTGAAATCTTTTCTAACTGCATTCCACTTCAAAACCTCAAGTAGATTATATCACTTCTGCAGAGTAAACGTGCCTTGAATAGTTAAGGCAATGCACATCATCTCATTCTCCTTACACAGCACAAACATGTCTCAATACAAACTCCACTCAGCAAACTCAGAAACAAGAACATCAATGTATTACCACAGCTCCATCCTCCATTATTAATCCGCTTTGTCTCAACAGTAGAACCTTCTTTAGACACAAAGCAAAGTCGATATCATACCAGTCTGTAGCCCCATGATTTCAAGACCAGGTAAAAAGGGACGACATCATTCAAGCAACTCGTCATGAATTCCAACTGACTTGGCTCAATCGCTCCAAAAAGTCGATGCACTTTTCTCATCAAAACTTCAACACCTCATACTGCTTCACTCAGAAAATATTATTATTCACCCCGCACTTGCTGAAGATGAGTCTCCAAAAATATTAAACCATACAATGACTAATGTCTACAAGACATTACACAACTCCTCATCACACTACCTTCCAACGCATACCATATTTTTAAAATGCCTCTTCAACATTACTGACTGCCACGACTCCTGCACAAAAAAAAATTAGCTGCCTTCACACAGGATATTCAAAGATCCTCTTCACATGCATACTACTGTCGCCCTTACACATTCGCAATAAAAATTAATTCACCCTACAGAAATTTGGATTTCATAGCCATTAAAGCCCATGACTCTGCCGTAACATAGAGCAATAAACCATTCCCAAAAATACACAATCTGACTTCCTCAATTCTCTATCATCACCACATCTTCGCTGAAGACCAAGAAGACAACGCAATAACTCCTACCAAAATTCTGGAGACGTTGCCAGAAGTAACCGACACGAGGAAATAAAGAAGTTGCAATGCACGACCTCAACTCCAAGCACAACTTCATCACATAATGCAAAAGACGTTTTTTTTATTTTAGCCGCCTCTCCTAAACAAGAATCATCGGAAGAATAATTCACTGAAGCCAAACATTAATGTTGTGTATATATGAGCCATCAGGAAGGACAATATGGACACCGTCTCATATAGCTCTGAAGCTGTTTCAAAGAAAGGATTCTCCTAATGATAGCATGATTCCCACTCTACCAATGAACACGTCTCATATACATTTCACCGTCAAAACACAAGTCCACATCCATATCACAAAATATCAAAGACGTCCATTTATGAAATATCTAACATATGTCAATCCAGAAATATACAAAATTGTCAGAAAGCTGCCCTCATAAAGCCATTATGAATCGATATATGTTTTGAAAGAGCCTGCCTTCAAAACAGAGAATTTAAGACCAGATACGTGCCTAAGAAAGAATACGCCAGCCAAAGAGAGAATACCTTTAAGTGCCACGAAGACAAAATCTGGGCATTACAAAAATAATACTATAGAGTCCGCCACATATTACTGATAGCACAAACTCTTTGTCTTTTATCGACCTCCACACAAAAAATAATCCATCCCCATAAGACTTCGATACCATCTTGCCACGTAGCCATAGGGTATTAGACTTTGAAAAGATTTCTCAACCTGACACTTATGCTAACATAGAATGGCAAAATAAAGCTGATAAGACCTTTGACCACCAACCATTTAACTTTTCAACATGCTGACACACAATAGCTGACTTTTCAACTAAGCTGACTTGTCACATAATCTGACAGCTGATGCAGACACCCATTTAGCTCAAGCAAGCAAACAGACAGCTCAAGCAGGTTAAGCAGGTCAAGCAGGTCAAGCACATAAGCACACAGCTCAACCTTGACATCAATGACAAAATATTCCAACACACTTCCAATCACTTGTACCATCTTGTGAATGGGGACAAACACATCCACTCACAAACAACCAAGAAATGTGATTGGGGACATAAAGAGCTTGAACACCACATAAAGAATTTGAACACCAAGCCCTCGTTTTCGCATATGTAGCCACCATTATAGATCATTGCCACTCTGATCACAAATGATATGAGACGGTTGCCATTGCCACCTGGAAACCGATCTTGGCTTTAGTCATTTTGGAACAATTTGTTTGGTCACTAATGCAATTTCATGACCCCATTGCTAGTGACCGGCGAGAGGTCGTTGAATGTCCTCCAGCCTCCAGTGAGTTTGCTACTTATTTAGCAAATTTGGCTTTTGAATCTCAATTTTATAATGCCCACCTTGATATGGACTTCATAAAATAAATGAGGAGTGTCGGGTACAACGGATCATGCACTCCAAAAATACCATCAATTATAAATATTTTTTTTTCTACAAAATATAGAACATACACACAAAAGATCTATATATGCCTTACTTCTCTAATTGAATACCTCTATTTGTAATACTTACTTCATCTTCTATTATAAATAAATATAGTTACCTTTGCTCCTCCAATAGGCAACTATAAATCAATGATTGTAAAGTCCAAGCCGATTTGGAAACATGGTCCTTCTTCCTCTCGATTTGCATTGCTAGGACCAACACACAATGTGTCAATATTAGCACTCGAGCCATGTAACCCTCGATGGTATGAACCAAATATAAGTAACTTTGCATTGATTTAGACAGTGAATTCACTTCTTGATGGTGGAGCATCTGATGTACTTGAGGATCTATTTTAACCACATTGCCAACACAAAGCTTCTGCCTGGACTTGGTTGTTTCCACACCGAGTTTCTCATCCCAACTGAAAATATCAAACTCTTGCTGCACTTTTCTAGATTGTCGAGGTTCTGCAACAGTGATACTAGTGCCCACTCCATCGTAGCAACAAATGGATCTTTACATGCAGTTACCATTCCAATGGTTGTTGCCATGACCATGATATCATTATCATCAGATTCGATTTCCTTGTTTTTTGCAGCAGTGATGACCACGTCAATAAGGTCTTGTACTTGTGATGCATCAATCCCATGCTTCTCATGATGGTATTTCACCATAGTCTGAATAAACACATCTCTTCGCTTCTGCACTTCTTTAATACTTGATCTTTGCATGCCAGTTTTCAGATCAATCTGTACCATATGCAGAAAATCTATCAGGCAAGAAACCCCGTCAACGGCGACCTCAACTGCTGTCTTACCACCTTGGAAAGCCTGTTTGAGGAGCACAGCAATTTCAGACTGGAAATCTGTCCAGTTGCCCTCGCTGATATACATAACTTGGGCTTAAATACCGCTTTTTCTATCCGTCTTCTCCAAGGCTTTTACTTGTGCGCGGGTGAGCTTCGCTACAAATCCATGGAAAAACTGGTTGTAATTATATAGAATACTCTGAGATCCATCTTGGTCTTCAAGACCGTGCAAGGAATCGACTAGAGACGAATACTATCAATCAGGACCGTCAAAAGATGACGACCTCTGCGAATGAGACGTCTGGACTATGTATGTCTGCAGAGAGGCATCTTCAAGTGAGGTTGCAATTGCACAACTTGCAACATCCGCTAACAAGTAGAGAAGCCAAATCGATTCATATCCTAAATTCTTAATCATTTTCTCTGAATAAATCAATAATTACACAAAACAACAAACTATCTACTCTCTTACATTAATCCTAATCTACATAGGATTACCACTCAGCTCTCTTATGTTCCTGGGCCCTCTCGTGAGAGTGTTAAGCCCAGACCTGGTCTGATACTATATAAGAATTTGGGCAGAGCAAACAAAAGACAATTAATTTTATGCATAAAATAACAATGCTTCTATTCATCTTCTCACATTCATTCAATACATCTTTATAGGATTTTTTAGATCCTATTTTATTGGAAACAAATCTATAAATATATGAGTTGTTTTAACAACTCATATTACAATCCCAACTAATTGTTTTCAAACCTAGAATAGCTACGTGAGTTTTTATTATAACTCACTTTTATTTTATCATTAAACTATTCTAATTAACAAACCTAAAAACTTAATAATGCAATATTCCTAACATAATCTACTAATTGAAATGACATTGTAAAATTTAAGGAAAGTAAGCCACCTAGAAAAACACAAAGTTACTTCCCAAGATAAAAGATAAGTGCTAATACAAAGCTTAATTCTTTACTGTATTCCACTGAGAAGAACCTTACACAAGAAGACAATAACTTAGATAAAAATGTGAATGGCAATCTCTACAGCATAAGCTTTACTTCAACTATTATTGAAAGTTTATGTGTTCAAAGCATTTATTTATAGGTGACAATAAACAATTTTTAGAGATTTGAGAATAATAATTAAGTATTCCAAAAAGAATTGTTTTAAAGAAAATCTATGCTCAAGCTGCGAAAAAAAAAAGCAGAAAGAAAACAACTTCAAAGCAAACTCATTCTAAAACAACTAATACAATATTAAAGGCCTGAAATTAGACTCTCATCCACTGCTCAGAAATAGAACACTAAGAATAGCCGCTTCTGTATATGATAATTGTTTACTCTATCTGATAAAATCATATTAGCAAAACATAATTGTATGTTGACTACATCACCCCCCAAAAGAAAATTCATCTTCCATATGACAAAGAAAACAAGTAAGCATTAAGTAACAGTAGGGAAGGATTTATAAATTTTCACCTATAGATGTATACAGCAATAACAATTCAAGTCCACCAAGAAAATTACAAAGAAAATAAAGGTTCTCTACCCATCAGTTGCTGCATGATGCCAACCAATTGCAGCCAATAGAAGATTTGTCAAGAAGATGAAGGCTGGTGTGTGGCAAGCAATGATTGGCAAAAATCCTAGGAACCGAGCACAACCTTTCAGCATTCTCGTTTTGATTTTTGTGGAGTGACATCTTTATTTGCCACTTGATGTCTTTGTGTTCTAGTTGAAGAGAAAATATCAAGTCCTAACACAAGCAAATGTAGAGCTATGAACAACACGCCATCAGAAGTGTGTGACTCTGAAGAATTTTTTGTTAAAAACAGCATAGAAAACCACTAAATGGATAATTTGAAGTAGCCTTTTTGAAGTAGCTATTTTAGACAGATTATAAGAGCACGCAAGGGCTTGCTCTAGGGAGGCAACTGGTTAACCACAACAGATGCCTTGCAAAAGCGAGCATAGTGCTCTTTTTCTATCTGCCAATCCCTTGAGCTCCATCCTAGATGGTAAAGATCAAGCTCTTGCCAATAATATTTCTGCAAGGGATAATTTCCTTGTCACATGCCAAATGGATGAGAGTAACTCGCCATGGTATCTAGAATTTCTTGCAAATTATTCTTCTCTGAAAGAGAAGTAGACAATGCTTTAAGAAACCGACTACAAGTAACGTCACCAACAACTAATTTGCAGATCAACTCTTTTTTAAAAAGTCTTTTGTAGATAATCCACAATATCCATATTTTGCCACTATGCGAATGATCGGGGCTAGTATTTTCTATGTTAATGTTGGCTCATATTTATTGGGATGAATAAGAATAAGCGAAAAATAATTAGACTGTTGTTAGTATTACATCATTAGTTTGTAGTTTAGTTTACACCATAGAAGCAAAAATCTTGAAAAAATCTTCAAGCTTGCTGATTCTTTCAGGATTTTTTGCAGACCGTTGACCGGCAAAAAATTGTTGAAAATCACAATTTTTTCCGTGTTAAAATTGTGAAAAAATCGCCTTGAATCGCGCTAAGAACTCTTGCGTTAAAAACTCTAAATTTAGTGTGTTTTTTGCTATAAATCAGGGTCACGATAAGTTAAGGGTGACCGCCGTCGACTCTACAATCTGCCCTACATACACGTGTGAACAGGTTCCTTTCTGCTTTGAACTTTAAGCTTGTAGTCTTGTCAATACGCCCTAAAATAAAATAAACCACAGTAAAATAAAGAAAGGGATTCTTCATTAATCAAAATAAGCAATTTCAACCATTTTCACTAGTCGTGCTTGTGTAAGGTGACCTTACAAATGGTTATAGCATTTACCACCTCCATGCCAAGAAAACTTCAGAAGCTAACTTTGATGACCAACTTAGTCAAAAATTTGCATATGAAACTTGCAAAAAGAATGAGCAGTCTACACCAAATCCGTCCAAATTGTAAATAACTTTATTGTATCATTTTAAGTCATTGTATGTTTAGATGTTAGGTGATAGGTTTAACTTTATTGCCCTCGGATAAAACATTGATCGAATATTTCCCAGAGATTTTGAAGTCCTCATATGGCCCAAATTTGTCCCTAGGTCCTCAAAAAAAACATTTGTGGTACCTATACAAAAATCAATGATCATACTACTCTCTTTTTGTCATAGATTAATCATCGTTTAAATGTCAAGTCAAATCAGTTATAGTCTTCCCCCCTATCAGGTTGCAGTGTTGTCATGTTTTGGTCTAGTTTTTTAAGCTAACTCTTGCAAAATGTCCAAGGTTGTACTATTCTAAAATGAAAAACGATGAGGTTCCTCATTGATGATGACTGCAACAATGAAACTAAAGTATGCAAATGTCTAATAATAAATCTATAACCTGCATAGCCTAATGGCACTTTACTTTACATAGATAAAATTAAAAACAATTTCACTTCATGTTCAAAACTTGTAAAATAGCTCTTGAAAGATTTCAATCCCGCACCCATTTTTATGCCAAGCATGCAAATTATGTCTGTAATTCAAAGACATCATTTTGCAAGCTTGAAACTAGAGACAATGCATTGCCTTGAATTCAGACTCCATTCTCTGATTGCAAGCTTGAACAGCTTTAAAGAGTATCTGCCTAAGATTTTAACCATTCTCTTGGACTGATAATGCACTGTCTCTGATTTCAAGCTTGCATTGCTTTAAAGAGTATCTGCCTAAGATTTTAACCATTCTCTTGGATTGGTAATGCACTGTCTCTGATTTCAAGCTTGCACAACTTTAAAGAGTATCTGCCCAATATTTTAACTCTTAGCCAATCCTTTATTTTATCACACTTTTTCATCCTCCACTTTATTTCATTCATGTCATTGCCTTCTCAAAGCTTTTGATCACTTGTATCATTTATGACTCCTTCATACACTAGCCTTTTCCACTTTTTTCAGTTGCCATTTCTGCAAAGATTTTACATTACAGTTGATTCCATATCTCACATATACACTACTTTATTGTATGAGGTGCTCCAAACGATCTTTAGTTCACAACCTAAGCAAGAGACATATGCCTTTAAGATCAACAAACATAAACTTGATAAACAACATGCAAGCTTTCTACAATTCATGGGTTAAAGTCTATATTTTATTTGCTCTCTATATCTCTATGCTATGGAAATGACCTTAAATTTTAAAAAAGAGTAGCATTTGTCTCTTTTTCTACTATTTTTTACATTTTTTTTCAAATCTGATTTTTTCAAAAAAACCTGAACTTCTGGTTTGCCGATTTTTTCCCCAAACGATTTTTGCTGCTATGGTTTAGACTAAATAAATAATATATAGGTTAGTTTTTAGTTTATATAAATAAAACAAAAGTTGGTTATGGGAATTGTAAGGCTGTAATAGCCAATGCACAACAATGTAAAATCAATCTGAAATCAATATATTATTACATGTGTTATTACTGTGCAACAATGGTGAAATAGTTATATGCAACCTGCTCCTTAATTGCTCACCATTTTAATATGGTATCAGAGCATTCATTATCCTTGTGCCTGTGAAAATATGAAGGAAGATGCTGGAGAATGAGGTGCTTAACAATCTACTATATGACTATTTTTGTGGCTGTGTGGAACGTTTGAAGAGGAGACAACAGTGGCAGCGCAATGAAAAGAATATACAGGAAAATTTGTTATTGTTGTGGATTTGTATGTATTGAGTAATTATTGTGATTGCAGATAGCACCGAGGTTTTCATTTTATGCCCTCATGGAAAAGGCATGTTCAAACTATTTTACTAGGCATGATAATGAAATCTGTATGAGACTTGCTGTTTTGGAAGTCTGTTGAATAAAAAGAAAGAGAAGACATAAGGAAATCTGTTTAGAGTTTGCACCGTTCACATTGGCAGATTTACTTAGCTCAATAGAATTTGTGTCCACATGTAAGCAAAAGGCATTTCATATTTACATCAAAACAAGATTTGAAGGGGGCGTGAGCTTGTCTGTGACCACTGTGAGGCATTACAGGGGCTTGAGGTAATGACTGGAGGAGAAGAATATTTGTTTGGAAATATGAATGTTGTGTAGAGCTATTTGGACATCTGAGCAAATATATTGTGCAGGCTATATCTTGATTGTTAATGCCTGGTAGACTTGAAAAACTTACAGGCCATATTTTAGTGGAGATTGCTGACATTGAATGGTAGCATGGGATTTCATCTGCTTTAAAGTCTTCCATTGGATGTGAGAAGTCTGCTGCATATAAGATTGTCGCTACCAATCTAAGCCATGTCACTGTTCATCTTTGAAGTGCTAAGAATCAAATCAGCTGTAGGTAGTGAATATGTTCAAGGTTTTAATATTTTTCATATATTGATTGATCTCAAATTTTATCGCATACAAGTATTCTCACTAAAGAGGTGATAGAATTTGTCTGTGATAGAGTTTTGTACAAAAGAAAGCATAAAAGTGCAAAATATAATTTATTGGCTCATTTTTGCCAAAAGGTGTGGGATTTTTTTTTCTTTGGAGATATAAGGGAAGAAAGAGTTTAGATTTGATTACATCTTAAAGATTGAATTTATACAAAGGAAATATTTATAAGGGTGTATTAGCGGTTGAAATCAATAGTTTTGCATATGGCCACAAATCATATGGCTACTTCAAATGATGCTTGTATACTTGATACCATCAAGGATACGTTTGACAATGCTTATAAAGGCTCACATGTGAAATCGAGTGTAACAGGGTCCAATTGGGGGTTGGAGGCAATGGAGGATGGAAGACATTTATCATCTTGAGTTAGCTTCTCGCTTAGAGATGATACACTGTATGAGAAGCAATATTGGTTTCATCTTGAGTCCCTTCATGGAGCAAGGGGAGGGGGCATGGCAATTTTATTTTAATTTGTAGATAATTGAGTATGTCTCGATCTGCAGATTTGATGTGGTACCTATGGATAATTGAGTTTGTCTTGATCCTTAGTTTTGTAGGTGTGTACTTGTGGATAATTGATTAAGTCTCGATCCACATATATGTGTTACTGTGGATAATATAGTTAGTCTTGATTATAGTTGGTTAGTGGTTGTGTTATTGTGGATAACTAAATGAGTCTCGATTCATAGTTGGTTGGTGTCTTTTCTTGTGGATAATGGAGTTTTTCTTGATTCACAGGAGGAGTGGTGTACTTATGGATAATAGAGTTGTTTTGTTTCACAGGTTTTTTACAAGTTTGACAATCAGGAGTTCCGTTTATGTGTTTGGTTTGATGTTTCCTAGGTGAGTGAGGAGAATTGGTGGAGGTGCTTTATCAAAGTCTTCAAAAGGGCTGCTGTGTTTGGTCCTTGCAGAGTTTTTCCCTTGTTTGGATTAATGTAGTAAGGGGGGGATGTTAGAGTTAGCCTTACATCATTAGTTTGTAGTTTAGTTTAGATTAAATAAATAATAATAGGTTAGTTTATAGTTTATATAAATAAAACAAAAGTTGGTTTTTGGGAAGTTATTCCCGTAATTTAGTTTGGTGAAGCTATAATAGCCGATGCACAACAATGTAAAATCAATATAATATTACATGTGTTATTACTGTGCAACAATGGTGAAATAGGTATATGAAATCTGCTCATTAATTGCTCATTATATAAATATAGACAAGACAAATTGTTCAAGAATTCTAAGAACAAATGCTTTTGGTGGAGCCATAGCATAACATTGAAGGAGGAATACATCGAATTCTAGGCTATCCTTAGAACATCAAATAGAATGAGAAAATTCACAAAGATTTGGTTTTGCTTTTGGTCACCGTGTGGTAGAGTAGAATGAGGGAGATCGTACAACGATGATAGGAAAGTGAGGATGTATAATGGCAATGGAAAAGTGGGGTCATATAGCGGCAATAAGGAAGCGAGGATGTATGACAAAACAAGATTGGCTGGTAATAAAATTATAATTCCATTTACTTTATTTGATACATTATTCTTGTGCACTCCCCTTCCTCCACTAAACAACCCAAATTTGGGAAGGTTAAGTTCACCGTGTTGTAGATAACTTGCTTCGTCTCCACTCCAAGATACATCCACATGAAAGGGAAAGAGATCTGGTCTGTTGGTGTCCAAAAAATCGTCCTTATTTGCTATAAAATCACTATCTTCCTCTATACATCTTAGTGGAAACTCAGTGACATCCTTTTTCAACTCCAAAAGATTGCAAATTGTAGATTTTGCGTCATGCAAATGGTTGGCAATGGTCATAGCAGTCACTTGGTTGGGAAACTACAGTCGTACAATAGAAGAGAAGGATTGGTAATAAAAATCATAAATGTTGTTTACATTTTGCCTTTTAATTTATGATCTCATAGGCCATATGGTTGGGAAAGAATTAAGAACTTTATACTTTAATTTTTTTAATTTTATACGTCCTCCCCATTGCAAAATACTTACATTTTAATTTTTTTCCATTTTCTTCTTGTGGGGCACACAAATTATTTTATGCTCTGACTATAATAATTATTTATCTTGCACATTGTACGATACTTCTCCCCTTTTTGTTATAATCTTGTGAAGTTGATTTGACTTGCTAACAAGTATTAATACACTCCAAATCAAATATTTTAATTTTGCAATCTTCGATAAAGATGGGTGTGTCTACTAGACCTGGAATTGCCACCTTTTGTGAACCTTGTACTACGTTCGACACCTATAAATTGTCCGTCTTTTCAAAGTGATCCTTCATTTGCTGCTCTTCACTGATCTCTATAGCCTCGTCCCTCAATAAAACCACAGTTCGATGGAAATACAAATGAGTGTTTTCTCTATTATCATTTGGGTTTTGAGGTATTTCAGAGGAATTCTCATTTAGGTATGAAGATTTGTTGAGGTGATTTCAGATCACATAAACTTTATTGTTTAGAGGAATTTGCTGCCACTTAAAATTTCATGTTGAAATCATATATCTCTAAATCGACCCTCTTTGGTTCTTGTTATGCAGGGTCTGCTTTTCAGCAAGGTCACGAGAGTTTTTGTGCCTTTGCAGATAGGGCATGCTTGAAATTAATGAAGGTTTTGGCTTCAGTGCAATGTGTACATCCATATTCTTTCAGCAACCGGCATGTGCTTCCTTCTATTTTGGACTTCTGCTACAAGCAAATCACTGATCCAGAGCCATATATTGTTTCATTTGAATCTTTCTTGATACAGTGTATGATTTTGTTTAAGTCTGTGCTTGAATGTAAAGATTATAAGTCTAGCAATGCTGGTCGTGTAGTTGGCGATACAGTTATTACCTTGGAGCAAGCAAAGAATAATATTGCCAGAGAAGCTGAGGAAATTGTTAAATCTCTGATGGTCAGTGAACGTGTTGTCTTGCTGTGTAATGTACTTATTCGAAGGTATGGTTTCGAAAAAGCATATGTATGTCCATTGATCTTTAAGTGGTGGAATGTTTTTACATCTCTCTCTCTCTGTTTACTGCAAATATGAATTTTGTATTTTTGGGTCATTTATAATCCAGAGTATAAAAAGCAAAGATTCTAGCAATCTTATATATTCTTCTTGGACTTGTATCTATGCTCATGTATCAATCATGTACTGGTCTGGGAATAACCACAATGTTGTGTAGAAATAGGCTTATGTTGCTGAAAATGTTCAATTGCACAATTAAAAATCGGAAATATGTTTTCATTTTTTGGGTTATCTCAAGTTCTCATGTGATGTAACGCCAAGTAGGAATATTAGTATATTATTTTATCAATAAAACAGTATTTTTATGGCTATTATAGATTATAGGTGTAAATTTACGTTAAATTAAACTGCTGATCTCATACAAGACATTTAGATCAATGTGTTGTGGAATCAATATAGAGAAAATCCAGTCTGAAACTGATGTGTGGTGTCATCTAGAGTGTGCATCTTCAGCATTTTTGGGGAAGATGGTTAACATAGTTGAATATAATACACAGTTTATGTTTTCTAAAATAGAGATTGCAAGGATTTGAAATGTCATCTTTATTAATATCAACTGATATTTAAATGGGACATTAGCTGGTTACAGAAACTAATAAAGACAGAAGAATGATAAAATCATTTCCTACAAAGAAAGAAAGATATTATATTCATGTTGACAAATGACCATTACAGTGGGAGGTAAAAGAACATTCAGTTAAATAGAAAAGTACCAAGAAAAAAGGAAACCGAGGTGCTCAAATGTAACTATATACTAAGACACTACAATTATTAAAACATATGTGGTTGGGTTAAACCCAAAGTCATAAAATCCAAGTGCAATCATAAATAGGTCTGTGGGGGATCAAGCCCTCCTTGAAACTCTAGAAAGTAAGGATGCTGAAAGTGGTTATGGTTTTTGAATGATTTCTTTTATGAGATAAATAAATGACTCAAGAAAGGGAGTATATTAAAAGAACATATACTTTTTGATTGATTTCTTTAACAATAATGAGATGCCTAGGACAAGAATAAAAAAGTCCATTGTTGCCTATTTTTAATATCCAAGGCTAGAAGGTGATTATGAATAAGGAGAATTGGTGGTTAGATACTCTTGGGTATGAAGATTGGGAATATGAACATGCTGCTCAAAGAATTTTTGTGTTGATGTTATCATGGCAACTCCTCCATTGAGCAATGGTGCCTGCAAACATTTTGTTTAGAGGAATTCCCTTGGTTCTATTATGAAAAATAGCAGACACAGAATGATTACCAAGATATTCGAAATTAAATTAAGTGGCGAAAGTCTCCTTAAATAAGAGATACAAAAGATCTATGTGGAAACATGCTGCTCAAAGAAATTTTGTATTGATGTTATTATGGCAACTCCTCCATTGAACAAGGGTGCCTGCAAACATTTTGTTTAGAGGAATTCCCTTGGTTCTATTACAAAAATAGTGGACACAAAATGATTACCAAGATATTCAAAATTAAATTAAGTTGCGAAAGTCTCGTTAAATAAGAGATACAAAAGATCTATCCAGAATTGATAAGATCGACAACTAATAAAGCAAAGGATAAGAACTTAACTGAAAGAATAAAATAATATTCCTTAAGTCTATCCTAAACACTTAATTGACGATTATAAACTAAATATTACAGCATTACTTTAATACCCTCCCTTAATGGTCAATCTATTAACTAGACCAGGTTTATCTCAAAATTTTACAAATTTGTAAGGACTCAAAGACTTGGTAAGAATGTCTGTAGTTTGATCCTCAGTTGGACAATATTGCAACATCATTGATCCATTTTCTACAAGTTGCCTGATAAAATGACAATGAAGCTCCACATGTCTGGTATGCTCGTGGAAGATTGGATTCTTGGCAAGCTTTAGTAGCCCTTGATTGTCACAAATCAAGGTTGAAGGCCTTGGTTAAGACATTTTATGTCTAAAAGCATCCTTCGAAGACATATTGCCTCACATGTTGCTTTGACTATTCCTTGATATTTTATTTTGTTGAGGAAGATCTACTGTTTGTTGTTTCTTGCTGGTCAATATGACTGCACCTGTGCCAAGATTGTAAACCTATCTAGAAGCGGGTTTTCTGTCATCAATAGTAGCTGCCCAATTTGAATTTGTGAATCCAACTAGCTTAGGATCTTTGCTTTTTCTATACAAAATGCCAAAGTCAAGTGCCCCTTTCACATATCTTAGCACATGCTTCGCTGCAACCCAATGTTTTGACTTTGGTGTTGTCATTAATTGAGAAATGTAGCTCATAAGATAACTCGGATCAGTTCTATTGGCTGTAAGATAAGGCTGCCCATTGGTTGCTTGGATGCTGACTCATTGATTACCATTGAGTTTGTTTTGGCTGAAAGCTTCCACCTTTTCTCCATAGGCGGAGACTAGATTTTACAATTTGTCATTTTGAACTTGTCGAGCAAACTCTTGGCATATTTAGATTGAGAAATAAAAATACCACCACTTGTTTGCCAAACTTCTACACCTAGGTAGTAATGTACAAGGCCTAAGTTTGTCATGTCAAAAATGTTACTCAAATTACATTTGATTTGTTCAATCAAGTGTGCCTCACTACTTGTAATGATTATATCATCCACATAAATGACCAGTGGGATGGTCATTACTGTTGGCAAATGGTCAGCGCTCCCCTTGGGATTTGTGACATGGATTAACCGCCTCCCGTGGATCCGTTAACTCTGGCAGTTGTATTGGGCATTAGCAGGTCAATCTTTTGGTGCAACAACAACTATGGGCCAACAAGTGGTATCAGAGCCAAAGGTGCCGGGTTCGAATCCCCTCAGGTAACGCTAAGGGGGAGTTTGTTGGCAAATGGTTAGCGCTCCCCTCGGAATTCGTGACATGGACTAACTGCCTCCCGTGGATCCATTAACTCTGAAAGTTGTATCGGGCATTAATAGGTCAATCTTTTGGTGCAACGACAACTATGGGCCAACAATTACCTACACTTTTGACATACAAATTTTGATTTGAAAGATTTCTCTTGAACCTTGCTCATCCAAATACTTCTCAATTTTAATGTACCATGCCTTGGGTGCTTGTTTCAAGCTATAAAGAACTTTCATCAATTTGCATACCTCATGCTCCTTTCTTGCAACCTGGAAACCCCGAGGTTGAGGCATATGCACTTTTTCCTCTAAGTCGCCATTGACAAAGGCACTCGTTACGTCCATTTGATGGAATTTTCAACCAAACTTTGATACCATGGCCAAAACTAGACGGATGGTGCTCATCTTTGCTATAGGAGCAAATGTCTCCTCATAGTCAATACCCTCTCTCTATGAGAACCCTTTAGAAACCAACCATGCTTTGTATTTGCCAAGTGTACCATCAACTTTGTACTTGAATTTGTGTGCCCATTTTTAACCAATGGTTTCTTCCTTGGAGGAAGATTAGAAAGAACCCAAGTTTTATGTTTAATAAAATTCTTATGTTTTGTTTCCATGGCCTTTTCCCATTCAGGTTTACCTTTTGCCTCAACAAAATCCTAGGGTTCAAAAACACCTTGAATGTTAGCCATAAGAGCAAAGTTAACTGTGTTCTACTTGCTCTTTCCTTTGGATGATCTTCCCTTGATCATTTCATCATTTCGAACATCACCAATGAGACTTTCCCTTCTCTTTGGTCTCTTGTTAGAAACATCTACATTTAAATCAGCATGGCAATCATTACTTGGGCTGCTTGTTTCTTTGTCATCTGGATGCTGATCTAGGTTCTCATCAAGAAGATCTTCAGGTATTGGTGCTTGCCTAGGAGATTCCACATGTTCAAAATCATCAGATTCCCCCCTTCAAGTGAAGCTAATGGAAGCTGTGCACCTAAATTTGAGGCTGATTTTCAGTATTCTTGAATCTCAGAAGAAATTTGAAAAGGCCCAACTCCATCAATCACAAATTCTTGCTAAATGTCAATCGGTCAGTGTCTATAACAATCAACTTGTAGGCTTTATAATTTTCACTGTAGTCTATATATTGAAATGAGAGAAAAACCAAGATTGCTCTCGAATTAAAAAACAGTCATTCACATTACACTAAAAACTATTACATAGAATTGGCTTTAAAAAGCCAATATCCTATATGAAACTAATCACGGGAATATAACTACCAAAACCAAATTTTTATTTATTAAATTAACAATAGTTTGTTAATTTATTTATTTAACTAAATATGTCAAGTACTAAATTTCTAATACCCCCCCTTAGTACCTGACATAGAAGAAAACTAGAAATTAGTACAATAACAACAGGATCTGCTTTAGATGGATGATTTGAAATCAATACAATATTATGACCCTGCATCAGGAGTTTTTCCATCTCATGAAAAACTGATAAATTTCCAATATACAAGTTTCTGAAATCAATCAATGGTCGAATTTAATTTTGTCCAAACATGTAGTAATCAAAAGGCTCCCGTATTGCTCTGTGATAATTAGAAAATGTAAAAGGATCCTCAAATTGTAACATAATCTAGTCAAAAGCTGTTGCCATGTTTGAAAGGACTATTTCTTTTGCATTGGGATTCCCACTTTCAAAAATTGCATTATGATAATTTCAATATATGTCCTCCATTGCAACTGCAGCACTAGCAGGTAATCATTTGGCTTTGATCTTCTTCTGCATGGCCAAGAATAGCTCTTCTTCAGAGAGAAATGTTCGTGAGGGTGTGCCCCCATTATTATCACTACTGTGGGCATCTGCAATTGCTGCTTTTTTAGGCCGCGCTAAAACTTGCTCAGCACTTCCTTTGTGCTCTGCCATTGCCTTTATTTTTCAGTTTAACACAAGATAAACCTTATTCATTTTCAATACTTGAATATAAACAAACTACTGCAATAGATTGGGGAATATATACTTTTTAAATTTTAAATATTTGGAATGGCAACGATGAACATAGTGAAGTGTTAAACAATGGCAAGAATGAACACAGTGGAGAGGAAGAGAAGAAATGTAGATGAATGATGGAGCACATGGTCTACATTGCTCACCTGTTGACAAATGCAAGAATGGTAGAAAACAATAGCAGTTGCACGTGGTCTTTACTGCAGTACCATTGTAAACACCGTTGTGAGGAAGAAACAAATGAATGGAGGGCAATCAGAGAGAGGTCCAAGAAGAAACTTGCTTTGATACCATATTGAAATGAGAGAGAAAAATCGAGATTGCTCTCGAATCAAAAAATAGTCATGCACATTACACTAAAAACTATTACATAGAATTGGCTTTAAAAAGCCAATATCTCGTATGAAACTAATCACGGGAATAGAACTACCAAAACCAAATTTTTATTTATTAAATTAACAATAGTTTGTTATTTTATTTATTTAACTAAATATGTCAAGTACTAAATTTCTAACACTGTAAGCATGAACTTTTGAATTTGGGAGTCCAGTTTGGTTCTCCTTCATTGCTTGTGTCAGAGACTCTGTTGTGAAGATAGAGTGCAGTTTAAACTGCCTCAACCCAAAACTTCTTGGGAACATTTTTGTTCTCCAACATACATCGAGCTATATCTGTAATTGTATGGTTCCTTCTCTTAACTACTCCATTTTGCTGTGGAGTATAGGGTGTTGTGAATTGATGTTTGATATCGTGTTTAGCACAAAACTTCGTGAATTTGTTTGAACAAAATTCACCTCCATTATGAAACCTAAGAGTTATGATGTCGCATCTTGACTCTTTTTCTACTAATGATTTGAACTTTTGAAATTCCTTAAACACATTTGCTTTTGACTTCAAGAAAAACACCCACATTTCCTACCGAAATCATCAACAATCAAGAGAAAATACTTGGCACCAATGATCGATGTCGTATTCATTGGTCCACATATATTTGCATGAACCAGCTAGCTGTAGGACCTTTGAGGCTTTCCAAGCTCATCCTTCCTCGAACCGATGCTTGTGTTGCTTTCCTGCTTGGCAAGCTCCACAAACACCCTATATCTATAGCTTTATTTTAGGTAAATCTTCTACTATATTTTGTCAAGCCAATTGAGAGAGATAAGATAGGTTGAGATGCCCATAACGTTGATGCCAAAGAGTACTGATAGCAGATGAAATCTTGGTTGCAATGCACGCTCCCAAGCCTCTCTAGTATCAACAAGCCGATACAAACAATGATCTTCTATGAAAACCATTATTTCATCATCTCAAACATCACCAATGAGACCATTGTAGAGAGAAGTGACATGTTTTTTTTGTATTATTTCCGACTTTTTTCCTAAGTAAAAGATAGCAGCTGCGGAATTTTCCCGGGGTGCAAAATCCATGATTTTGACCAAATATGAGGTGCGATTTTTGTAGAATAAAAAGTCGTGATTTTCAAAGAAAAAATCTATGATTTTCACCAAAAAAAAAGTATATATATGTGCAATTGTTTTTAAAAATCTGCCAAAAACCTTTCATGAATTTGTATAGTACTTCTACTATTTCGTAGAGACTTCTTTGGGCAGGTTTTGTGTCTCACATTCCTCAATCTTTCACTAGCAGTAGTAGTGACTAGGATGATTCACGTTCACTGATTTCGAGGTATGACCTCAACTCTGATACCATATTACAAAAATAGCAGACATAGAATGAGTACCGAGATATTCAATGTTAAATTAAGGAGCCAAAGTCTCCTTAAATGGGAGATACAAAAGATCTATCCATAAAGGATAGGATCGACAACTAATAATGCAAAGGATAAGAACTTAGCAGAAAGAATAATAGAATATTCCTAAAGTCTATCCTAAAGACTTTATTGACCATTATAAACTAAATATTACAATATTACTTTAATCAGTTCAAGCATCTAGTCATCTTAATGAGCATTGTCACGGGCATTTTGGATAGGTGGAAAACTTTATGTTAACATCAAGAAGACAATAAAAATATCAGTTCTCGGTTAGTAGACCTCTAGGCCACTCTTACATAAAAGAATAAGCTTGCGACTATTGCAAGAGCTTTGGCTACTACTATTCCAACTTACATACAACATCAATCCTCAGCCAAAACATTTTTTATTATTATGATTAGTAGGAAAAAATACCATCTTTTTTGAGGTGAGACAACTTTGTCAAGGAAGCCTATCCACCATCCACTTGATGCTTCATATTTCATCTCTCATCTTCATGGCATCGATGTGCAAGTATTTAATTTTATTAGATGAATTCCCATCAATATTTTCAAATGGGCTTCCATTCCATGCCTCATATCTTCGATTTTGGCATCTACTTTGGCCAGGGGATGGCCTTCTAGAGCATGATAAACATATTCTTTAACTGGCTTGATGGTTTAATAGAGAAATTGTAGAATTGCTGATTTTTCTAGACAAAAATTTCTTGGTTAGTTAAATCCCACCATGGTGACTTTGCTGATCTTATTGTTAAAAAGAAACACAATATAATATTATTAGATATTGGAGCAAGTATGAGAAAGAGATTCATCTTCTTATATAGAGTTTGGGAGATGTAACCAAAATTAAATAAAAGTGACACTTTTTTAAGATTCAAAATACTAATAATAGCAACACTAGAAGTCCCTTAAGTCACTATTTTGACTTTATTCTAATTTACCGGGTTCCTTGGATTTTGCTCTCGTGCCCGCTCCAGGAGTGTTTGGGTATGGGAGTGGCCTGGGGAGCGGCTGGGAGCGCCCAGGGAGCGGCAGGGTTCCTTAACTACAATTTATTGAAGCTTAATTAACCTTTTCAATGTATTTTAATTTCTGTTTCGTGTATAAATAGGAGAATGTGCCTTCATTTATGAGTGGATGTTAAATTATCCTTACACTAATCATTTTTAAGTTTTAACTGCCCCTTCCATTTAGTCATTTATAGGACTTGTAGTGCACAATACACTCAACATTCTCCACCACTTATTTTTCTTTAGTGCAATATTAATTATCTTGTATTCATTATACCTTTTTTTCTACTTTCCAACCATATCATTTCAATGCCAATCCAGAGTTTGCAATAAAAAACCACAGGATTTGTAGTGCAATGAAAATGTATGTGCTTGAATTTTCTTGCTACACAGCCCAGCAAAGCATTTGGACCTAAAACTAGTGTCCTGTAGAGTTTTCTGCTGAATCATAACACTCGATGTTTCAACTTAAAGCAGCAGATATGATTATCAGCATTACATAGACATCGCGATGATTGATGATCGATGAAGTATCATACTATCAAATGTATTTACAATTATGTATATTTTTAATTTTTTTGCATATATATATATATATAATACAGCCGTACCCAAGGAAAAAATATTGCTGTACCAGCATACATGTATTCTGTAATCGTACCCGATTCCGTACCAGAACCGGCAACTTAGACTTTATTACAAAGTAAGCCCTTGTGATGCAACTTAGACTTTATTACAAAAGTAAGCTCTTGTGATGCAACTTGCAACTCTTGCATGCCCTTGTGATGCCACGACCTTTGCATCTTTTGGCCATGATTGTTATTTTCTTCCTGTGATTTTTGTGACTGTAATTTCTATGCAACCTCAGTTTCTGATCACGTTTTTGCTTTGACTGACCCAACCCACAACCTTTAAACTCTATCATGCCCTAGTACTTGTTTGCAATAAAAATCTAGCTGCGATTTTTGGCAATCTGTGACCTACAAACAACACAATTTCTGGTGCCCTTTTCTGCTGTAACCTACAGCTCCTCTTGGTGACCTTGTGATTTGATTGTTCACGTGGCATCGGGCTCAGATACCATATTAAAAGAGAACACAATATAATATTATTAGATATTGCAGTGAGTATTACAAAGAGGTTCATTTCCTTTTATATAGTTTGGGAGATGTAATTGACAATAATTAAATGTGACACTTTTCCAAGATTATAAATGCTAATAATAGCAACACTAACATACTACTAGGTCACTATGGTGACTTTATTATTATGTCACTATGGTAACTTTTATTACAAAGATAAGCCTTATATTCCAACACATATAAGCTAGGGTATTAGATTCATTAGGTATTCCTTGACTTTCAAAGCTGGAGATCTATTTTATCTTCCTTGAATCAGTATGTTCATGCAATCGATTATCTGAGTACTGCCTAATCTTTTATTTTTCACAATTAGTACTGATGGGGTTCTTAAAGATAAATCAACTTCAATTTTTCATTCAAGTCATTTTTGACAGATATGGGATCAAAACCGTAGTAAGCAGTTTATCAGATGGCACAATTGTTACAGGATGGAGCTGAAGAGGCTGTTGAAGTTATTTGTTCCAGTCCTTTTATGTGATTTATGGATTGAGCATGATTTTATAGCAGAGGTTCCTTCTGTGACTTTTGTCTGAAACACATTGGTCCTCTCTAAGTAAAGGATATGGAGTCTTAACGTTGAATGCAGAGAAGGTTGGATGCTTTCAGTTATGATAAAAATCATGATCAAATTTTTTCTGCAGGAGCTTTCTTAAAGCACATTATCGCACTTTGTGAAATGGATCATGAAATAAAGGGAAAAACAGACGCATTTTCAAAGTTGTGTATTTCATGTTACAAAAAAACTAAATAATCTGAAGCTAGGACTGTTTACAACTCTATCAATGCTCAATTGCCCTTAGGAAAGCATATTTAAGAAATAATTAAGTGGAATACCTTAATTTCAGGCAAGGGAATTGCTATTTGATTGTTATTGTAGACCATTTCAACAATATGTGCATGATACTCTGTAGGAAGGCTACATGAGGACAGCAAATAGTACAAAAGTTGTAACCCATTTATGGGTGCACTTTGGTTTGCCAAAATCCATAGTGTTAAATTGGTATGTTCATTTTCTCAGCAAATTTTGGAAGATTTGGTGGTGTAAGATAGACATGTAGTTGTAGCGATGAATGGCTTTCTACCAGCATGAAGATAGATAGAATGAAGTGGTGATTCGGTTCTTGCATATTGTTATGGAGATATACTTAATAATCTCAAAAACTTGAGAGAGAGTTTGCCTTATAGCCAACATTAATAGTGGGCTATTTGACATCTCAACAAATTCATCTCAATCTTAAGCTTCCAGGTTTCTCACCATGGCCCCTGTTAGATGCATATTTGAGCAATACATTACATTGAAGGTCACAGATAGTTGAAAAGCCAATGAAGCTGCAATGTTCTACAGAAGAGAATTCAGGTTTTTCAGAAGGTGCATGAGGATCTGCAGCATTCTCACCAGAAGTACAAACTTGGATATGACTAACATTGAATCCCTCATAATTTCTATGCTGGCTATTTGGTATGGTTATACCCGAGCAACGACACATTCTAAGTGAAAGGCCATAAACTCCAAGTCATTCAGTGCTATGAATTCGAAGAAATGTTTTGTAAAGAGATATCATTGAGGATCCCCCATGGATAGTTTGAACATTTTCAAATTTACTACTTTCCCAACTAAAAAGCATGTGTATATATATCTCCTCATCCACCATGGATAGTCTGAAGTTGAACATTTTCAAATTTACTCCATTCCCAACTAAAAAATATGTGCATTTATGGAGACGGGATCTGAACAGAGATTTCCTTCTAAGGAAACCTAAGCAGATGAGGGAAAATTCTCCATCTATCAAATGACTAAAGTTTGAGGGACCAAAAACATTGTGAATAGGGAGGTAATTGAAATGGATCATGAAAAAGGTGATCCAGATATTCAAAATTTAGGAAAACTTGTTTCCATTCTTTTTCTTAGACATACAACTGTTTTTTTATTTCTTTGTGAAAATGACAAAGACAGTCTTCATAAGTGGCTCTTGGTTGTAAATTTACTTTGTTTCAGGCATTTTGAGAAGTTGGTAGATGTGGTTATGACTAATATTCAGCCATATGTAGCTCTGACTTAGAGGGCACTATTTTCTTTCATGGCTTTGGTTGGAGAAAACAATGTATTTACTTCAAGTAGAAATTACTTGAAACAAGTAGAAATGAGCTAAATCTCTAAACATCAAGTTCATCATTTATGTGGTAGCAATTGAATACAGAAACTAGTACTTTGGATTATTGGCACCATAGTAGGGAAGGCAAAGGCTATGCAATTGAAAAAATGTTTTGTTTTACATAGCCAACCAAAGAATTGAAGAAGCAATCTTAATTTTTCCTTGAAGGTCATTTTTGAGGGATAGGGAGTTATGAAATGTGAGACCTATGCACTCTTAACTGAAATAGTTATGAAATTTATTTTGGAAAAGGATAGTAAAGTTATACCCAAAGGAAGACATATGAAAGGTTTTATAGAATGTGGATGCTGGTGCCTATCTTCAACGGATATAGAAATTTGACAATCATATTTTAAAGAATAGATAGAAGTCCATCTGATAGAGGAGATCGACCTCTACTAAAGATGCACATACCATGATGGATTCATGCCTGGTAAAGGCTTCATCACATGCTATTTCTCCAAATGAAGCATTGCGAGGTAATAGAAGAAACAAAGTCCAATAAGAGGATAAAGATGGGAAAGAAGAACTTCCAAGAAGTTATACCTGCCCCAAGCATGCCTTTTTCTTGAATATTTCCAAAAATGACCCCAAGATTACATGTGAAGTATCTTGGGGATTGGCATTAAAATATTTGGAAGGATTTGACCTTTGATGATTTTTGATTGAATTCTTTCTACATTGAAATGAAGGAGAAGCAAAAGCTTCATAAAAGAAGTTGATAGCTCTTCAAGATGTCAGAAAGAATCTAATAGAAACAAGCAAAGAAAAAGAAAAATGGAATTAAATTGATGAGCCACTTTAACTAAGGTGTGATAAGGCCTAGATTTATCACATTCTTGGTCGCCTATAGTACTTGTACCTGAGGAAGATATTTCAGTACATGTTTGGGGAGCTCTCTAGTATCTTCCTTGATTGTGATTGTTGTTCTATGAGGAGAATCTATTTTACATGAGAATGCAGTACAAAGTGCCAAGTGTTCAATTTTCAATACTTTGCGTTACCTATATCTTTTTTCTTTCTAGTTTGATTGTGAAAACTTGTTTGCTATATTACACTTCTTAATGTATCTAAATTTTGTGATTGGTAGAGGTGAATTTGGACTGAACCTTAAGGTAAAGGCCATACTAAAATGGTAAAATATCCTCAATGTGTAATGATTTTTACATATGCTATTCTGTATCTTTAAAATTTTAAAGCCCATTTCTTGATGACAATGACATCATTCCATGCCCTTCCATTAGGTTGTTAGTTTGTCTGGGGTGAATCCCAACAACAATATTTTGAGCAATTGAAGAACAACTTGGAAATAATGCATCAGGATATGCAAGAGGAGCTTTGCTGTTGCAAGGAGGGAGGCAGTTATCAGCTAGAGTGATTCTTGGGAGCTGTAGTGAACTATGTTAGCTATGGAGAAGTTATATGTAGTGGCTTTGGTTGTGGAAATATCAAATCTTTATTTTCTGGATAAAGAAAGTGCAATCTGTACATATCAACAACATTTTGCAGTCCTTGGAAACCTAGAGTGATTTGCAGCAGGCCTGTTCCTTTCCTGTTCGTTTAAGTGGATTGGATTCTTACTGTTGTCCAATTGGTGATCAAATGTAAGAAAGGAACAGAAAATAAGATCGCTGATATATTTTTGAGATTGCCAAGGACTAAGATAGCTGAAACAAGTGCATCATGCAATTGAATCCTCTTACCATGAGGAATACAAGCAACTATATGCAAAAGATCTAGAATTCAAGGAGGTTTACTCTTCACTGCAAAGAGGGTGTACATCAGATTCCAAGTAATTAACAGCTTGTTTTCCAGGAAAAGGATTTTTGAATAAAGTGATAAGCTGTGTGTACTGCAAAAAGACATTAGGAGTGGACTCATGAAAGAAGCTCGCTCTTCTCAAGTCATCTTTCACTTTGGCGTTGGCAAAAATTGCTAACTTTTAGCAATAGTTACATCAGCACCTTTGTTTTAACTTGTTTGATTTAACTGTAAATCATTTAAATGTTCACTTTGAGCGCTGCTTCTGTTGTTTATACCATACTGAGAAATAAATATGATTTGTTTGAAACTATGAATTCTATGCCATTGAGTCCCTTTCTGAATTAAAATATATGTTTTCAAAATCATCAGACTATTTTGTTTCAAAGAGATGTTTTGCTTTTTTTTCATTTCTAAAGATCAACATATAAGTAAAAACATGCATGTGAACTTAACCAAACTCTTTTAGTTCAAATACAATTCTTGATACTTTAGGAAACTGCATTTTGATGTTTGGTTATAATTCCTTTTGTATTGATTTTTTCCAGATATTTTATTTTTTCTTCAAAAGATTTAGAAGAATGGGCTCGTGATCCAGAAAGTTTTCATCACGATCAGGACATGATTCAGTGGACAGAGAAGTTGCGACCTTGTGCTGAGGCATTGTATCTGATATTATTTGAAAATTATCGACAGGTGTGAATGTGTGTCCTCATCCCCCTTGGCATGTGTGTGTGCACGTGTGCATGCCCCTCATTTGCCCACATGCACCTGTAGTGTTTGTGTCTCTGTAAATTCTTTGCTTCATCTGTTAATTTTTATCTTTCATTGTATTCTTGTTTACTTTAATGATGTATAGGGCATGTTTTTGTGTGTGTGTGTGCTACTCTTGGTGTTATTGGGGTCTAGAGAAACAGTCCTTAATCCTCTGCTGTTCATATTTTTAGTTGTCTAGACTCTTTATTGGTATTTTTCTTTCTAGATATGCTTGTCTAGTTGGATAACTTATAGGACATGGTTTTGATGAGCACACGCTTATACCAAGAGGTTGGGGTGTGTGAATCAGCATAAGACAATCTTTTACTTTTCCAAAACTTAACAACCATAGCAATGTCAATCACACAAGATCTAACAATTATACAGCACAAGCAAAACACACAATTTACGTGGAAACCCTTACGGGAGAGAACTATGGAAAAATATTGCTACTTCTCTTACATTCTTCGTAGGCACCAACCCACTGGAGACACCAATCCCCACAACTGAGCACCAACCTAGCAAGAGATACCAATCTCCTCTAATGAGAGGCACCAACCTCCCGATCTCTTCAATTAGGAGGCACTAACCTCCAAATGAATATTATGTTTTCCTTCTTGAGTATAGCTACTTCAATATGCTTCACAAATCTGCCTTAATACCTTCACCACTATATGCTATAAACTCTCTCACCAATCTGCTAAAAATTAAAAAACCTTCCTAAAATTGTTCACAACTTTGGCATAAATCTGCAATAAAATACCTCAAAAGGTCTGCACAAATATTCAACGACTTTTGCTCATAAATCTGCTATGAATGATGTTCTATAAATTGGCTCTTAAATCTCTTCAGATCTGCCTTAAACTGCTATAAATCTGCCTTAAAGGTTTGCTCCAATTCAGCTTATATGTCTGCTCCAAATCACCTTTAGATCTGCTCATAAACTTCTTTTAAATCTGCTCTTGAAGTCTTATTTTAATTGCTTCAATGATTTGTTGCATTCAGGTGCATTCCACAACTTTCTTAAATACCTTCATCACGTCCCTTCAAATACCTCTTCACCCAAGAGATGTGACTCTCCCAAAGAGGTCGGCCAAACTTTAAATATAACTATTTTATTTCAAATATTAAATCACCAGTGGGGTGCCTTTATGAAGGGGGTTGGCCTTATCAAATAATTTAATTGCAATTTATTTTAAACACCTCCCACAAGGAACACTTATGCCCAATAGAGTCAGCCAACCTTTTAACAATTTAATTTAACATCAAAGTGGCATCTATATGAGAAGTAGTTGGCCATACCAAGGAATTATTTTATTTTAGTTCTTCAAAGGTCGGCTTGTGTTCAACTGATAAAATATCATTTATGAAATGATGCTCTAGGAATCGTGTGATATTAATAGTAATCGCTGCTCTTCTTTTAATCTCATCACTGCCTTGGACTCTTGAATGGGTTGGCCATATACCACTTTAAACTTTTACTTTGACTTCACCAATAAACAAAGACTTAGATCTCACCGCTTCATATCTTGAATGATGTTGGCAATTTTGCATAGGAGTTATACATGAAGTCAACCAATTTTACTGTTCTTTTGATGATGCAATTTATGGCCTTTGGCCTATAATGATTTCCTCTTCAACCTTTGACATCAATGACAACAAGACATCGATTACAAACTATCTTGTCCATGCCCCTTTGACATCAATGACAATATTTCCAACAGGTTTCTGATTTGATTATGAGATATGGTTTTTGAGAATGCAATGTCTTAATGGATACAAATGCTACGTTTGGCGTTATTTAGGGCTAGAGAAGATGTTCCTTCTTCGTTTTCCTTTTCTTTATATTTTTACTTCTCCAGGTCTTTCATTTATATTTTGTTTTCTAGGTTGTACCGCATTGCTTTATTGTATCTTTTCTGGGTAAAGTTTCTCCTCCACTCCTTTTTCTATTACAACATCACCATATAAATTTGTTCCTATATAGTAATCTTCCTACCCTGTCATAGTTTTGTCTAATAAATGCCATAGTTTTGTCTAATAATTGCAAAAGTTTTTGGAGTGTGAATTCTTACTGCACATTGTGTCTCACAGGTTTTAGCGCCCATGGTAGTTGATATTCTTAAGGAGGCAATGGGTAATTGTCTTGCAACGGAGGTAGAAATAACACAGCAAATGCTTCTCAAGGAGGCCGCTTACAGTGCTGTTGGAATGACTCATTATGAACTTTCTAATTATCTAAGCTTCAAAGGATGGTGTGTGCCATATTCTTTTCTTCTTTGATTTTATTGAAACCATACCAAGGCATTTCACATATGGGAAGTACTAAAACATCTTTGTCTTCATCATCTTGTAGTTTATGTTTGAGAGGAACAACAGACTTCAATCACCTAAAATTTTGCATGAAGATGAATATGCTTCAAAAATGATATTTGGCTCTATAGTTCACTTGTAAAGCTGAATATTCAATATTATTATTGCAGGTTTGAAGGAGCTCTTTTGCCAGAACTCCGTAACACACATTCAAACCGATGGATAATTCGTCGCAGGGTTGCATGGCTTTTAGGCCAGTGGGTATCTGAGGTTTGTTAGAATAATTATAATGTGTTTGATTGCTTGGTTTGCAAAATATAATGAAAAATGTTTAACAAAGTCTTACTATCATTTTCATTACACCTGTGTGAGGTTTCTGGTCAAAATTTTTCATTACAATCTTACCATTTGGGTATATTGAATATTCCGATAGTCAGCAGCAAAAAGAGGTGGAATGGGTAGTACACGCAATTCAGTGAAAATTGAAGATAAAGGCATACTTTTGTTGTTGTACAGTCCCTCATGCCTGTTGTATAGTAGCTGCTAAAGAGATTCAGTAGGTTATTGCATGTTGGCTGATAGGGATGTATTACAGGTGGGACTGTACCTTGGTCGGCATGATGATGACTCTTAATGCTTACCTAGTTAATGAAGAAGTTGGTTAATGGTTGTTAGAGCTGATAATATTGTATGGAATTTTTAATGGGCTTTGAGGATTTCAACAGTAGTTTTTGAATTATTAACCAGGGAGTAGGCTTTGCTAAAGAGTTGGGCGTTGCCAAAGATTTGGGCATTGTCACAGAGATTGACATTGCTAGAAGATAAATACCCACCAAACAGTGTCGGTAAGGTAGAAGAGTTTGCCAACAAAGGACATTTTGTCAAGGGGTTAATATGACAGAAAGGTTGGTTGACAATGTAAATTTGGACTATTTTGTTTAATTTTTTATAAACACTATATCTTGACATATCCATATCACATTTCATATCCGTTTCCAACTATGGTGGATCACTTATTGAAGTTTTCTTGTGGATTGGAAGAACTGTTACTAACAGTGTATGTGTCAGTGGTAATGCAACTGTGAGTTGATTTGGTGATTACTGGGCTCAAGTCAAATAATTTCATCATTTTGTGGAGAAATTTTCAATAACATCTTTCAATGGCTTTGTACATATGTACTTTAATAAATGCTCCCTGGCAATATTGAGTATGGGGTGAGGAGTGAATGATTTCTTGGACTACTATAGTTCTGTCTTGTGATCTGCCTTACTTTTGCAAAGGCCAATTGGGATGAGCAGATGTGTTCAGGGAATAAAGGTTGAAGCTGCTCTGCTGTGATCTTTGAGATAATCTTATAAACTAGGAAGGTGGGTCTAAAGTCTTCGAAAGCATAGTACTAGAACTCAGACTCATAGGTAAGAGTTGGGCCAAAAACTTTGCAAGGAAATCTGAAAAAACATGCAAAATCATCCAAATCTAGACACAGCACAAAAAAGAGTTCTTCCTGCTGCAAATTGTATTTCTTTTTTTGTGTGGCTGTTACAAATCAAAAAATAGATGTTAAAAATGAGGGAGGAAAGTTTTGCAGACTAAATTACTTGAATTGTAATTCAAGGTACAGCATATATTATTGCAATTTTATGCTAGAATCAGTGTGCACTGTTGATGGAATGAAAATCTAAAGAAAATAGTAAAAAGTAAAAGGAAATCAACGAATAAGCTCAAGAAATTAGTAAAATGTAAAAGGAAATCAATGAATCGGGTTGGAAATGTCAGATTCCTTTAACCTGGGCAATTGCAAAGAGCACAGTATGGACTATGCTTATAGCAATCAACTACTACAATTGTCCCAACTCATTATTACCTCTATATCTCGTATAAACAACTGAATTCCTAAGTTACCGGGTTCACACCCACAGGCCTCGAACTCGGTCCGGCTACGAACTTGGTATAGGTTCGCCTGTGGGTACGCCCAGGGTGCGTGCCCAGCCCTATGGGTTCTTCCGAGTGCGCGCAAGCGCGCACCCTGGCGAACCCACAGGGCTGGGCGCGCACCCTGTGCGTATCCAAGGCGAACCCAACCAAATGGTTCGTGGACCCAGGAGTATCAGCCACGTACCCGGGTGTACCTGGAAGAACCCACGGCCCAACATTTAAAAAGTGGGCCCAAACTTAAATAAAATACAATTTTTTTATTATTATTTTGTCTCCTAACCCTAAAACGGCCCAATATGAGGCCCTTCAAACACATACATTTCATTTTTACCTCAATCCCACTGGGGGCGCTGTCCCTAGACCCCCACGAGGGGCGCTGCCCCTCGACCCCGCTGGGGGTGTTGCCCCCAGACCCCCACAAGGGGCGTTGCCCCTCGACCCCACAAGGGGCACTGCCCCTCGACCCCATTGGAGACATTGCCCTCAAACTCCCATTGAATTTAATTGATTTTCTAGGTACTCTCCAAGTCCAAGTTTCCATAGTTTGCCTACAAGTCTTCATCTATAATATCACATTTAAGGCTTCTAAAACCATACAAAACTCCATAGCACACCTCATTTTCATGGGAAAGAGGAAGATGTAAATTTGTAAAATATATTAATGTAGTATTTACTTTCATTTTTTACAAAAACAATTTTCTATTTTCATTTTGTTTAAGAATATCAACATCAGCGCATTCCACATGAGGATGCCATTTTGTACCCAATCTGCTTTCAAATCAATCAGATACAACTATCAATTGGCATTTGGCATCGATCCATGATTAAGTATCATACTATGAAATGATTTAGTTTTACAATTCTATATATTTCTCTTATTTTTTTGTATATATAATACATATATATATACACGTACCCAAACCCCTAAATTTTTTTTTTCACGTACCCACGTACCGGGTTCTCGTACCCGAACCCGTCCCCGAACCCGAACCGGTAACTTAGCTGAATTCACTTGCTGCTAACCTCCCACATTCCAATTTTTACAATGGGTTATGTCTCATTTTAACAAGCATTGTGGTGTCTTTTCATGCATGAATGAACCCTCAATTGTTGAGACTTGTAAGAGACACCATTTCTTCACTGTTATTGGACTTGCTGTCAGATTTGGGCAAAATTGTTACTTTGTCAGATGAAATCACTGCTGTCGACAATGTAAGCTTACCATCCCAAACAAAATCATTAGTTTCACAAACATTATCATTATGTAATGCCCCCTACTTGGAGTATGCCTGAATTTTCCTTAAGAGACACTTACACAACATAAGATTGTTTTGCAATAACATTCCATAGTAAATTATATAATAAATATTAAACTTAAGAATAAATCAACTATTTATATTTATGAAATAATGAATGACAACTTAGACTTGAATCCAATCTATAGTCTCTTTTCAATAACCAATCATGGTACGAATTTGGAGAGAAACGCATGATAGGGCGCTAGAAAAACCGTTCATCACAAGTAAGCCGAAGGGCGTGCTCATAACCCCCCTTGGCCCCGAGTGGAAAGAACATCCAACGAAGACAATCCTGTCCAACTAAGGGTTGGCGTACTTACAATGTGAGAACCTATATATTATTCATCTCAATTAAGCCCAATGGTGTGCTCATACCCCCCTTGGCCCCAAGTGGAAGGAACATGCAACCAAGACAATCCCATCGAACTTAGAGTTGGCGTCCTTAATGAGAGAACCTATACCGCCCTTCCCTAATATGTTTCCTTGCCAACCTTACACATGATTGCTTAAAGAAAAGGATGATGTCTTTATCTACCAAATTAGACAAACAGTTCTCTCCTTACTACATATTAGTTATTATGAAATGAACTAAATATAAATTCAGATACCTATCAAAATTATATATTAAAATTTTAAATGCATGTATATTCAATTGCATACAAATTACTTATTATAGCAATGCCTGCTGCTTTTCTGAGTGCAGATTATTATTTCTGATTCCTTCCATGATTTTAATTTATTAATGTATCTGCTGCTATACTCAGAAATGTTCTGTGTATTTCCAGATTTATAATTGATGCGCTGATCCAATATGATGCCTTTACCAAATGATTTGTCTGCCTTTATATTTCCTCTTAGTGGTGTGAATAGACACAACCTTTGCAATAATTTGCACCCCTTTGAAAGGATGCAATCCTCTATATTTCAAGCGCTGCCTCTTAATTGCTGTTGATACAATGATTGTTGCCTTTAATATAATTAAAGGCTACATTACCTTATTGTTACCCTTAGTAAATGAATTGATGCCCTTGTTGATCAATTAGTTTGTTTAGCCTTTGATATTATAGGCAATGGTCTTCCAAATGCTGTGATCCCCTATGCCTGCATTTTAATTAAGGTCTGCTTTTTAAAGCCTAGCGCTGCCTTACAAAACATTAATCGTTTCTGTTTACTACATGAATCGCTGCCTTGTCCATGCTGCTTTTAATCACACTATTTTTATAATTGTATTTCCTTCAATATATATTTATTATTTTATGTTTACATATTTTATATTAATATATTATATGTTTCTTATTTTACTACTATATTTATAAATTGAATTTATTGTTAATATATTTATATTTATATTAGTTATATATATATATATATTTTAAATATTTATAGTATTATATTATAATGATTATAATTATAATAATATTTAAATTGTGAATATTTATATTTATATTGTTATTTATTGCATTTCAGCACTTTTTTTTTCTGTACTTTAGTTTTGCAATTTGATCATGTTGGGGCATGACACATTACCTTTGTCTATAAAAGCAACCATTATCACTAACTTGAAAGCTGCTGACTTTTAGGAAGAGGGTACTAGTTTGAATGGTTAGATGTGAATTTCTATATGATGATTTGGAGGAGATATATGTGACATAGCAAGAGCACTTTGTGATGTAGTGTAAAGAGGACATGGTTTGCAGGGAACTTCTTAATGGTCTCAAAAAACACCCCTGTATCAAAATTTTGATTCTATGCTATTGGAGTTGGGCTTTGTTAGAGCTAAGTAAGGTCCCTGTGTTTATTTCAAACATGTTGGTGATCTTTTACTGCTATTTCACTTATTTGTTTTTTAGTAATAGTAAGCATATGATTAGGGCTCTTAAATCTCAGGTATGAAGAACTTGGGATAGCTAAGTTTATCTTACAACATGGAGATTTGGAGGGATAGCGTTGATTGAATACTCTGGATTAGCTAGAGGAAGTATGTTAACTTTGTTTTGTAGAGATTCAAGAGGGAGGATTGCAAATCAGTGAGTGTTCCAATTTTTGTGGGAACAAAACTTTCTATTGATTAGTGCCTTTAAATACTAGATGAGATAGAAGACATGAGCCATGACCCCTATGCAAGTGCAATTGGTAGTCTTATGTATGCTATGGGCTGCACTAAACCAGTCATTGCCTAAACAGTTGGTATATGTTTGATCCAAGCAAAGAGCATTGGACTATAGTGAAGAGAGTCTTTAGGTATCTCAAAGACAGAGTATAGTGATAGATTTACTAATAGGGAGGATAGACTTTGAGTATGATAGTGGAATACAGGGATGGATTCCAATTAGGCTAGTGATGTGGATAGCAAGATGCATATGAATGGGTATGTGTTTACTCTGTTCAGTGGCACAATTAGTTGGATGAGTTAATGGCAAATTATAGTTTCTCTTTTGACTATAGAGGTAGAGCATTTGGCAGCTACTCAAGTTTGTAAGGTGGTAGTTTGGATTTGGAGATTTTATTTGGACATTGAGTTGATACAGGATACAATGGTGATCCCGTGTGACAATTAGACTACCATTAGCTTGGAAAAGAGCCCTGCCTTTCATGCTAGACAAAGTACATTAATGTGTACCATCACTTTGTTTGTGACATGGTGGAGGATAAGAGGGTTATGGTCAAGAAAGTGGATATGTTGGTGAATGTTGGAGATGCTCTGACAAAGCTTGTGAGCACAAAGAAGTTCTAATGGTGCAAGATGGCTCTGGAGAGCAGCCCTTAGCATTTAGTTCACTGTTTTGAGTACCCCTCATGAATCTTGCAATGTATACAAGTGGGAGATTGTTAGGACTAGGGGACTAGGTGTTGTTGTACACCTTGCATTTACTATGTCTAGTCTATCTAATATTACTATATTATTGTGCCAAATTGTCCACATTGAAAAGGGTGTCTTGCTTTTATGGAATCTTGAGATTCCATAGTCAACACTCTGCCGTGTGTCCTTGGTCTTATGACAGTTGTAAGAAATCATTGAGTAGGGGTTTACTTGATGGATTGTCACTAGGATCTTCAATCAGCTGTTTTAGCATGCGCACGATGAGGTGTGTAAGTGATAATTACTACACCTACATGGAGTGCTTCGAGGGTTACTTTGGCCCCACTTGGTACTGAAATTATGATAGATTGTTTTGTTAGAGTTGCCATCTTATCTATATGCACAAGGTCTTTGAGCTTGATGGTGTAGAGAATGGAGCTTCACTATGAGATTCTGTCCAGCCCCCTCTCCTTCCTAAGAGAAACCTTCCCATGAATTTGTTCTTGAAGCTCTGCTATTTTCATTGTATCAATGAGTCATCTCTGAATTTTATTCAATCTAGAATTCAGTAAAACTTTGAGCAATGTGCTTATATTTTAGAGGCAGGCAAAAATGTCAATGATTGGCTAATACTAGACTTGAGAACTGTAGTTCTTGTGATATTTAGAAATGGGCTTGTGTTCTGATAGTTTAGAGTTAGAAATACTTGCGAAGGGTCTTCTAGCACATGAGATGCAAATGTATTAAGGGTCTTCTAGCACATGAGATGCAAATGTATTCCCATAATATGATCACGCTCATAATTTTTCCTTAGGTTGAACCAGGTGAAATTCCCATTTGTGAATTCCAAATCTATTAGCCAATATAGATGGACAAAATCATATGATAGAGCTCCTTTGGAGGTGCATGCCATTGCTCTCCTTGTTTTTCTGTCATATTTGATAAAGTCTCCCCTTGATGTTTTCAGTTTTCTAGCCTATTGTTACCTCCAGCAGGAAAAGTTTTGTTTCATGAGTTATGCTGCCTGCCGTAGGGCAAGATGTACTTATGGAGGGCCCAAAAATTCATGTTCAAATTACAATTCTTCCAATCTCATTTTTGTTGTGATTGCTCATTCATTGTTTTGAGCCTAAGCAAGTTGATATTTTCTCAGATCCGTTCTTCTCAGCTTATTTGATATTTGGTGTTTAATTTCATCGGCATCTATTCCTGCATTGTATGATCATTGTGTAATCTGTGTCAATGCAAACCTGATATGGTCCGATAAAATGTGTCTTCTACTAGTTTTCTGTTCAGGTATGGATAAATTGTCTGTTTGGGGTAGCTATCTTCAGAAGTGATTATTGTCAATCCCTCTAATTGATTATTGTGACTTTTGGATATGTCTGAAAGCTTGACCTCCTTTGCTTCTAGTGGTCAAGGTACTGCTGCTTGGGTTTTAGTGAAGGGCCTTCTTCACAGTACATGTTGGTGTGCCTAACGGAAGAGGAGTGCACAAAAGTTGACAGTTGGAAAACAGACTTTGGTGTACGTTATGTTCAACATCCATGTTAGCTAATAATTGAAAGACATTTGCAGTAGTAATATATACTTGTAGGTCTCTAACAGGCTTGCTCTTTCAGGATTAGGGTTTTCTTATGTGTGAGGAACCACTTGTATGTAGCTTGGAATATAATTTCTGCAGCCTTTCCTTTGAGAGAATTCAGGATGGGATGTTTTGTTGTTGAAATGAATGAATCTGATGAAGCTATGAGGCCATCTCCGCTGCTTCTAGAGGATGGGAGTCAGCTAAACCATAGGATGGGCATACCCTAGGTAAGTGTTTGAACTTTGGGCAGTTGACAGATTGAGAAAGAATGTTTTGGGCAGGCGAAGGTTTAATTTTGAGGCAGCCATTTTCTCTCCTTGGGAGGTGCTAATTATTTTTCTTAGAAAGAAAGAAATTATATTAATGTCCATGAATGGAGGTGGGACCTAATGAACACCAAAACTGGCAGCCAAACCATCTGGGGTCTGTTCCTCCGGCTCCCCGTGCTTTAGAAGAGCTAATCACATAATCACCTTCGAGAAGATTCATGCTGGAATTTTCTGGAACTGTGCTTTGAGGTCATCTGTTGAGATTCATCAAATTACCTGCAGTATGGGTCAATTTAAAATTAACAAAAATATTTGACTTTCACTTCCTTTAATTTATAATTTCAACTTAAGTTGCAAAAAAGACTCTTCGCCTTCGCATTGTATGATAATAATTAAGCTGAAATAGATGCCTTTACTGTATTAATACTACAGCTTAGTAAGTTCGATACAGGGTTGACATTACCAGAGATAGACAGTTGCTATCACATGTTTTGAACATAGATTATAGATCAATATCTTGTTTGTGTGTGTTCATGATTTGAGTATCACTTGTTTGTGTGCATGCATTTGCATGTGTATCATTGGCTGTGCTGGTATGCATGGGATTTGTGTGTGCATCAACAAGAATAACTGTTTTATTTATTGTGATTAGCATAAAGAAGATTAATGGTTTTATTCTGTATGGTATTGTTGTTCAACCTTCTAATGGATGGTCTGTTGCTTGTGATATGGCAGATCAAGGATGAGATCAGAAAACCAGTATATTGTGAATTGCTTGGTTTGCTACAGGATAAGGATCTAGCAGTAAAAGTATGTTTTCGGTATCATTGGTTGACATTGACTTTAAGCAGTCATCATCTTGTAATAAAAGTTTATCTGTTTAATAATGTTTATGCTTCAGGCCATCTATATTTGTGAATCATGCTGCTAAACTGGTGTGTATTTTTTATTTGTACTTAACTTTTAGTTTTTGCTGTATTTCAGCTTGCAGCATGCCGGTCTTTGTGTTCTCTTTTTGAGGATGTTCAGTTCTATGAGGAAGACTTTATGGATTATATAACAAGATGCTTGGAGTTCTGTTTTCAAGCCATGCAGGATGTGCAAGAGTTTGACTCAAAGGTTTATTTAGTTATTTTCTATTGCTTTGGCAACTGTTGGTTGACTTTTTGAGTGTTAATGTTCTGTCAATTCATAATCTTGAGCATCATAGCATCTTCCTTTGTCATTTGGGGATTTACCCTCCATACTAGTGTTCATGCTTGTAAGGATGAACAAACTAAACTGAATCCACTTATCCGGTAATTATCCTTTGTAGAAATATGTTCAGAAAAGGATGTAACTAACCATTCTTACAACAAAATTCAATAGGAAACAAAACATATGTGACAGATGCACATGAAAATATCTACTATAAATATGCAGTCTTCACATGCAGAAATGAATGCCGCACAATAGATTGGAATAGGAATGTCTTCATTGATATTTGCTTTAATACCAATATGCCTGTATCTAATATGCTGAAGTCTGATTTACATATGATAATTGACTCAAGGATAGTGATAAAAGTTTGGCTTTTTTCCTGGTTTTGGTCTTCATTACTCAGCCAAGGGATCCTCCCTCACACTGATATTTGTACTAGTATTTGTTTCCAGGCCACCATGTTAGGTACACCCCTACTTGTTTATTTCATCGTTTTCTTGCTTTGTTTTTCTTTATTTTTCTTATTTTGAGTCAAGGGCCCTTTTTGCTTTGGTACTTTGCTTCTGTAACAGTCATATGTTCCAGTTGTATTTGTTGAGCATTTTGTCATTGATGTCAAGGTGCTTGTTTGCTTGAGCTACTTAGTTGCGTGCTTGAGCTACTTGGTTGTGTGTTTGAGCTACTTGGCTGCTTGGTTGAGCTACATGGTTGTCTGCTTGAGCTGGTTGCCTGTCTACTTCAGCTACCTGCTTGTCTAGTTCAGCTACTTGCCTACTTACTTGAGGTGCCTGCGTGTCTACTTCACCTACTTGCTTGTCTCCTTGTTAGCATATGTGCCAAATCAGCATGGTGTCAGGTTGAAAAGTCTCTTGCCAAGTCAGATTTCAAATGGTCAAAAGAATGTCATGATGATCTGTTGAAAAAGGTCGCTTTGTATTGAGATAAGCTTCAGTATGAGAGACATAACCTGTGAAATGCCATCTCTATCATTTTTGTTGCAGGTTGTATAATGGCAGTGCCATGAGAGCTAATACGAGCCTCATGAGAAGTCCTTTTAGTGGGTGTGTATGGTGTGTCGGGCTTAAATGCATATGTGAATGAATATTATTCTTAAGCTTATCCCATATAGCATTGTTGGTTGAAAATATTGCCCCTGTTGCATTTGTTATTGTAATCTTTGAGGACTGGTGCTATCTATCGTGAGAAATATGTATGGGTAAAAGAGTCGACTTTGTATGATGATGTGCTTAAGCTGAAGTTTTGTGAGTATCTTTGTGTTGAGCTGATTGCATTACAGTATGAATGCTAATGCTAGGAGCTGCTTGTGTGTATTGTGCCTCTGTGTGTGATGTGAAGTCTGATATCTACCGTTTATGAAGATGATGTTAATTTGAGAAGATTAAGGTCTGGTGTTTGATCTACAGAACTCAGAATCTAATCAGTGATTTCTTGTGCAAGCATAAGTGTTTCAGTGCAATGCAGAACGAATTTTGGAATCAGATTTGCAGTGTTGAGAAGTTTCTTTGTGAGTTGGTGCTCATGCTGAAGTTTGAAATACTGATTCACCCCCCCTTCTCAGTATTTCCTGTGTGCTCTTCACTATTGACCTATGTTTGGTCATTTGTGCACATTAATATTATTTTTCTTTCGTCCTTTCTACTACAAATTTTACAAATGAAACTAAATTACCCTTAATCTTGTTAGGTTTAGCACCTTCTCTCCAATAGGAGGTCATGATGCCCCTTAAGCTTTTATCAAAGTAGCATAGTCAAAGACACTTGTTGAATGCCTAGAGATCATTAGGTTAGTATTAAACTACGTTCAATGGTGTTTCTAGGATGGGGATGGAAGTAGACAAGGAAGTGCATTTCTGGGACATTAGGGGATAGGAGGCCCTTTTCTTGGGGCCAGCAGGCGATGACATTTAAAAAGGTAGGTTTTTTTTTTGGAAATATAGGAGTATTCATTATAGATCCACATTACATAACATTAGTGTTGAATTGAGAATTTACATGAGAGGCAGCATACAAATCAATAAAATGATGGTCCTATCCATGCTATTATGTTGCAAAAATGGCTTCAAATTGCCACCAGTTATTTTTATTGTTGTTCAGATTCTTTATGACAAATTTCTGGACTTGTTCTTTGAATGCTGTATTTCTGGACCTTAATTGAAATGCACAGAGATACATTTGCCCATGTTCAGGCAAAATCAAAATACAACACTTCACAGAACTGTATTATAGGCAAAATCAGATCCTCTTCTATTGGTCTGTGCACATATTTACCTGATTGTTCCTTGTTTGAGAGCTTGATCTGTTCTGGGAATCAAACCATTCAAACAGATGGTGATCTTTGATGGTCAGGCAGTGACAATATTTCAACACATTACAGGTGTCTAGAAACAAATTCTCACTACCATACAGATTTTCAAATAAAATCGAAAAGAGAATCAACAAAATCAGAATTTTTTTATTTTCTAAGAAAAACAGGTTTTTTTCAATGATCTTTGAGTCCCCCATCCCTTGTGTTTTTTGTTTTTTTGGGTTAAAATCCTGCCTAGAGGTGGCTTAAAATTGTGGGGATGCCTGGGTGTTACTATGATGGCAGGGGACATCCATAGATGTTCCCTTGCTGTTGCCCCACATCTGTCAGCCATTTTCAGAACGTTCCTGGTCTGGCCATACAGTGGGATCAATTAGACTAGTGGCAAGTTGTAAGATAAAATTAAACCTTTCGCCAATCTGCTTAGACCTTTCGCCATGAGTCTGAAGAGGTAGGGGGAGTAGAGAATAAGGGGAGTAGGACTAAAAGTGAGAGAGATCCCACACATCTCATTACCTAGTCAATCCATTTTGAGGAAAAACCCAAAAGCGATGAGTGTTCTTGAACAATGACCATCTTATCCTATGATATGTTTTGGACATATCTAGCTTGATAAACATTGCTTTATCTTTGGAGTAGGATAAAGAGTGAATGGCCTTAGTGGCTCTAATGATACCATCAAGGATCTAGCAACCCTTCACAAACCCACCCTACTCAAGGGAAATGAGGGAATTCAAAACCACTTTAGAGTATCCACAATGAATATGGTGATGATTTTATTGGTGACATTGTAGAGAGGAACGGGGCAAAAGAAATAAAAAAATCAGTACTGTCCTTTTTAAAAATCAAGCAAGAAAGTTGGTATCAAGCACTTTGAGCATCAACTTGTTAACTTGAGACTCTTTAACCACCTTCAAAAGATCAAGCTTCAAGATATCCCAATATTCTTGAAACAATTCAATGGGAAAACTATTTTGGCTAGGAGTTTTCCCGTTTTTCATTTTAAACACATGTTCAAGCTCTTCAAGAGAAATAGGACTCATAAGTGAGTTGTTCATATCTATAGAGACTATAAGGGGAGTGTAAGCTAGAATGATATGCTCTTCCTCCATAGTAGGAGGGCCACTTTCATGAAAGATGGAAGAAAAAGGTCGAATTGCTTCCCAACTTATATTGCGGAAGGACAATCTATCTCCTTGTGTTGAGATGAGAGTAGATTCAAGTTACAACATTCCCATCTTCCTTGATTTGAAAAGTGATTTCATCTAGTTTCTCTTGCACCTATTTCGTTTTCTCAAAAATGTTTACAAAATAATTTTTGTTCCACTATTTGAGCTTGAACTTCACAAATCAAAGCATTTTGAAGAAAGAATTATAACAGTTCCAAAAGGGGGCTTCCCCTCAAACCAGCAAGCTTCAATGCATTCATGGATTGTCTGATCTTTGAGCCACATCAATTGAAGCTTAAAGGGTGGCTTTTTCAAGTGGGAGGAAAGGGAGGAAGAAGACTTGATAGTCGAGTGATCTGATCCTTTGAAATGTAGAATTTTAGAGGAACAAATCAAAAGACCAGTGAACAAACAATTAGAGACCAAAAGTTTGCCAAGATACTTAGAGATAAAAACAGGCCCACAACTTATATTATTCCAAGCAAAAAGACAAATTAGGGTTTAACGTCAACAAGATTAAGAAATGACATTTTCTCTTAGCATAGAGGAAGAATGATCTAATTGATTAGAACCTCCCAACTTTTCATCCAGGTTGAGAATAGTATTGATGTCACTTGCTAGGATCCAAGGAGTGGAAGGGAACAAGGAGCAAAGAAGTCCAATATGATGAGTCCAAAGGAGGTTTTCATCTTGAAAATCAAAGGAGTATCAATATTGGTTAGGAAAATGGAAATACTTGAATTAATGTAGGAGCCAACCAAGAAGATAGAATGTCTACAAGCTATCCAAATGGAAGGAGTAAGTTGGCGAGGATCCCATAAACAAGCCAAATCACTTGAAGATGCCTAAGCCCCAATACATTGGCATTGGCTACATTTCCAAGGCTTAAAGGAGAGGGAAGACATTTCCCCCATAAAGTGTTTCATTTCTTGAAGAAAAATGATATCATGATTAAGCTCTCAAATAAGGTCCTCAACAACTTTTTGATGAGGGGCGGTGCCCAAACCTTTAGTAATCCATGAAATAACAATCATTTATGGGGAGTAGAGAAGTGAGAATCTAGTGTTTGAATGACCCTAGATTCCGTTAGGGATTCCCCAATCAACTTTATCTTTTTTGGATCTCTTTTCCTCCGAGCGTTGGAAGTCTTATTTGAGGAATTCTTTTGTTGAAGGCCCAAAAGAAACAAAGCTTTCTTCTTAGAATCATCTTTTGAGCCTTGTGCTAGAGATTCTTTTGGAAAGGCAAAATAAGAGGTGTCTTCAATGAGAGTATTTGTAGAGAAAGGAGATGTGACAATCATAGGGTCAGCCACATTATCAACATCTTAATGATTGGCAATTTCCTTAATGCAGCTATGAGAGATAGGGGTAATCACATGTAGGGGCTCTTACCATTCATAAATAACATGAATTTTTGCTAGGTGAGAAGATAGAACATGATTGCCTAGATCTGATTCTTGGAGCATTTGGGGCTACTTGGCTATAGTACGCCTAGGTTCCCAAATTTTTTCTAAGACATCAAAGTTATTGAAAATTTCTCTTTATAATTTTACTTTTTCCTGATTCAGCATCCTTCCTCTATTGTGGATTTTCACAGGCATGAATCCATATGGATCTAATCCATTTGCATGGGCTCAGACTTTTCCTTTCTCTTTAGCTTATACTGGAGGAAATTGTAACCATTTGTGGACAATCTCTTTGTCAATGCCAATGGGCATGACAAAATATGCAACAAAATGGGAGGGCTTCATGGTCTAATTGCTGAATCCATTGCATGCTTCTCAATCTAATCTCTAGAGAGTCAAGGAGAGGCTTATTGAGAGCAATTTCAACACATACATTCATAAATAGTTACTTTCCTTTCCACTATGAGATGGGAGGAACCCATGGGGTTTTCCAGGGAATATAGCAATGGATTGTTGAATGTTAGGCCCTCAGAACTCTATGGTCAGCCAAAAAGTACGAATCAAGACAGGTATTCATGAAGGAAGCTCTTCCACAGGATTAAATCCCACATGCCATGCTTTGATGAATAAATCTGCTTGATTGCAAAATTATCCATTCACAGCAAGGATAATCTCCATGCACCATTGGGTTGCCAAAGTCGATGAGCCCAACTTCTAGGAAGGGCAAGAAAATGTTGATTCCCATAAACATGCAGACTAGAGTATGCTCTAAAAGGTATAAAATATTATCTGCTATTAGGTCGGGATTAGTGATGAAAATGGGCCGATCTTCTCTCTTTTGCAAGCAGCCATTAGGTCTTTGGGTGTTTTACAAATTTTTTTTTCAGATTTGAAATCATCTGTGGCCTTCAGTAAAAATCTAACAACATTATCATGCTTTGAGGATGAGAGTCCATTAAACCAGACTGCATTCTTGAAACAGAAGAAAGGGGGCCCTCTTGGCCCCGTCCATACAAAATCATGAGTTTGAAATGCACAAACAACAGAGTTGTAATATTCAGCTAAACCCTAAAATCTATAAGCTCTCTTTACTTAGTTTCTTATTCTTCAGCTCCTTGGTCTATTTTTTCCAAGTTAATTCCATGTGCTTATGATTGTTATGGCTCTAGATAGAATTTGTGTACTGTTGTGCCTCTTGATTAAAACATGAGACAATTCTTGTCTCAATTCCAACATCTCCTTATCAAGTTTTTATTTTCTTCACTTAATATCTTGTTCTTGAGCTCCACAGCCTATGTTTTCTAAGTTTGTTCCATGTTGGCATGTCCTGCCCCCTCCAAACGAAACCGTGAGTGCTAAAATGCACAGACAACAGAGATGTAATACTCAGCCTAACCCTAAGATCCGTCAACTAGCTTTACTTAGTTTCTTATTGTTAAGCTGCTTGCTCTATTTTTCCAAGTTAATTCCATGTGCTTAGGATACTAATGGCTCTAGATAGAATGCGTGTACTGATGTGCCTCTTGATTAGACCATGAGACAGTTCTTGTCTCAATTCTAACCTCGTCTTATCATGTTTTTATTTTCTTCACTTAGTTTCTTGTTCTTGAGCTCCTCAGCCTTTTTTTTCTAATTTAGTTCCATGTGCTTTATGATACTGATGTGCCTCTAAATACAATGTGTATGTGCTGTCAAAAGCTGCTGTCGTGCCCTCATTTCTACAACTGGGTTTTATCCTATGTGGCACACTAGCAACATTTGCCATAATCGTTGTATAAAAATGTGCTTTAACTGTTGTGTGAAAACATCTTACAACAATATGAAAGCCGAAAACAAAAATAATGCATTACAATATGAAAAGTGCTCCTAGTACTACGATCTATATCACATAATTATACAAACGAGAAAAAATAGAACAATATCTTCACACTTGTCTTTTTTATTTTTACAATTTAAGTAGTCCTTTTCAACATTTTTTTGAGGGTCCCTCCATGGTTTTTAGTTTCAGCCGGATCTTGAGTTTTTGGACTTGCCAGATTTCTGATTTGATCCAGCTTTTCAATTCCAAAAATTTACCGGTTTTGTTTTCAAAATTTTGGATTTTTGAATTCTTTTGACCTCTTTAATGAATTGAACTTTTTGAAGCTGGTAACTATGTTATTAAGGGCCTTTGTCTGCTGTAATTTTTGGTTTTGATGAAAAGATGTCTCTCATAATAATGCAAAAGCAGTCCTTTTTGTTGAACTCTTTAGTTTGTATGCTTGTCATGCATCCTTACCTCATACATTTCTGGAATTGTTTAAGATTAATATCAATGGTAAAATAAGTTAAGCTACATGTTTTCTTCCATTTGGTGCTGCACAGGTTCAGATATTAAATTTGATATCAGTTATGATTGAGCGACTTGGTGGGAAAATTGTGCCATCTGCAAATAAATTAATTCAGTTTTTTCCTCAGGTATTTTCAAATACTGTTTCTTATATATCATATGCATGTGCTCATGTAAGTTGTCTTAAACATTCATATTCACTCTTATCATTTTACTTGTAAAAGATAACCTGCTATAACTTTATTTGCAAAGGAAAAAGTTTGCTCCCTGAGTTCATTATTTGAAATTAGTGGCACTGTTTTGATTGTTGCTTCAGGATTATGACTTGAGCGATGATAATACAATTAGATCAGCATGGCATCGGGGCTAGAAGTAGGAACTTGATGAAGAAAAAATAAATTATATTATTTCCCACATGTGACCAGAGCATGTTAGTGATCCTCAAAGGAACATCCACTTAGAATGAAAAGTGCTAGGTAAAGAACTAAACACTATATAGAGAAAGCAAAGCTAGGTATTTAAATTGGAATTGGGACCTTAAAATCTTAGTCATAGCATCCAAGGTATGTCACAAGGTTTGCCGATTTTTATGTATGAATTTTGAAATTCAGCAAACTCCAAAGAAATCTAGAAAATTTGTTTTAATTTCCCCTAAAATTTGTACAGAATATAGTTCAAGCTGTTTTTTTTTTTTTTTGGATCCGTAAACGCTTTTGACTAGAGCTATGAACCAGTGAGGCCACAAATGGGGGCCCCATCCCGGCATGGATGCACAACAACCACCACTCCCGCGAGCACAGTAGCCCAGCAGGGGCACAAGACACGCGAGCACACCAACCTAGCAAGGGAGTGGGCCCTAGACACTAGTGCCTGGTACAAGGTGAGAAACCACACAACCTAGTGCCTGGTAGCAGGAGCCAAAAGTGGAGACTCATGTTTGACCTTGTCCCGTGGATTGTTTGAAAGGACTATTAGAAAGTTATTGTTTTTAAGCTAAGTTGGTTTTGGTTTTGGTTTGTGGATCTAATACTTTTTTTGTGGGGGTAGGAATTAAGTTTAGAATACCAGATAGCACAACATAATAAAAAAACCACCATAAACTTGAATGCCATTTAAAACATAAATGATAATTATTATAAAAAATATTCATTTTTCGAATGTCAAGTTCAATATCAAAAGAATAATGTCAAGTTTAACAATTGGTTTTTGGCTATGTCACAAGCTTCTTGTTCATGTTTATCAACAATAGATTTGGATTAAGTCGAGCAAGGAAAAAAATATAAAAAATTGTGGTTAAATTTGCCTAATATAAATTTGATATTTAAAATAAAATAAAATAAATAAATCCATAAAAATAAAACAGTATTATGTTAAATTTGATCATATTATAATAAATTTAAAAACATTTTAATATAATATATTTAAAGACTTGATTTAAATATTTTTAATATAAAAATAATAAATATGTTAAATTTTATATATTGAATAATAAATATGTTATAATTAAAAATCCAATTTAGATATTTAAAAATAAATAAATTTAATATATGAATAAAAAAGAAAATAAAAAAACTAATGGACATTGTTCAAAAATTAAAAGAAAAATATATAATAAAAAAAAAAAAAAAACTTAAAAATTAAAATCTAAAGACTATTTACGTACCAAAAAAAATAAAAAAAATCTAAAGATTAAAAGAGTGGCAGCTGCCTGCAACTGTTAACTCACCTACAATTGTTCACTTGTCCTCACTAGATTTGAACTTTTGTGCAATTTCAAGAAACCCAATGGAAATGCATCAAAGGCCCATCAGTCGTCCTTATTGAGTTGTCACTACTCATTGAACAGCATAGAAAGAAAATTATACAAGATGCTAGATGCAACATGTCTAAGAATGTCGGACTAATAAAAAAGCCCAACCAAAGCGTGTCGAAAATAAAACACTATTTAAAATATATTTTATTAAAAAAGGGTAAGCCCTTATCTATATGAATATAGGGCGAACAATTTTGTTATCTTTAATGTCATGATTCCGGGGACATGACAATCCTCCCCTCCCAAATTTGCTTGTCCTCAAGCAACTTAAAATTTGGGTGATCAAACATCTTAGCCCCCTACTTGGGAATACCTTGAATTTGTCTTAAATCCTTTATCTAAATAGATAAGGGATTAGAGAATATTTCTCACCTGATTGAAGTCCTGATTGAAGGCTTGCACACTAGTTAGAATCATTCACCCTCATTATACTAGTTAGTAGATCATAGTCATTCACCCCAATAATAAGTAGTAGATTTAAATGATAGTAAACCCCTAGTCAATCCTTAATTCAATCAAAGTACTCTAACATCCTTGGAGGGTTCAACAATAAGAGAGTGTGGGGCACATGACTTGATGGGGAGCCTAGGATCCATCATGCCAGCCCTTGCCTTTTCTCTTATGATTTGGACCCCTTGGATCTACTTATTCCCATTATAGAACACAAAGGTTCTCCAGTATAGGACACAATGTCCTCCATTATAGGATGCAATGTCCTCCATTATAGAACACATGGTGGCTCAACTCGTCTAGACCCAAGGGTAGTACCCTCAGATACCCCAGAGGTAAGTACCCCCTTGGCCCATGTGGGCTCAACTTGTCCCCTCTTGGGTGGTGTATCTAGAAGAGGACTTCATTGTCCTGGTGGCTCAACTCCTTTAGACCCAAAGGCAGTACCCTCGGATACCCTAGAGGCAAGTACCCACTTGGCCCATGTGGGCTCAACTTGTCCCCTCTTGGGTGGCGTATCTGGAAGAGGACCTCATTGTCCTAGTGGCTCAACTCCTCTAGACCCAAAGGCAATACCCTCAGATACCCCTTGGCCCAAGTGGGCTCTTCTTGTCCCCTCCTGGGTGGCATATCTAGAAGAGGACTTCATTGTCCTGGTGGCTCAACTCCTCTAGACCCAAAGGCAGTACCCTCAGATACCCCAGAGGCAAGTACCCCCTTGGCCCAAGTGGGCTCATCTTGCCCCCTCTTGGGTGGTGTATCTAGAAGAGGACTTCATTGTTGTCTCCCTCTGCAATATCCTTGTAAGGTCTTTCGACTGCAATGGTGCCTTGGTTTTGTACATTTCCTCAATCACGAAAAAGGCCTTCCTCAGTTCCTCTTGGTTGTGGTGTGGTTCCTTGCGTTCTTCCTTCCATGAAAGTGCTCCTTTCCTTTTTTTTTTTGCTTGGGCAGTGCCCCATTACTGATAACCTTTGAAATTTAGATATATAATCTTCAATGGATCCCTCTTGTTTTAATTTCTTCCATAGGATGGCAGTATCATGCTTTGATACCACTTGTAATGTCCCCTTTGGGATATACCTTAAATTTTCTTTAATCTTCAAAATGAAATACTCAAATGGGCTTGGAATTAATAGTTCAAAAGTGGCTTTAAATTGTAACCCTCAAGATTACCTTAAGTTGATTGTTAGCCTTCGTATTTATTGATAATAATAATTGATAAATGGATAAAGAGGAGTAATTTTCCATTACTAATCCTGTTAATATATATGTAATTTGTAAATTTTAGTGATATTAAGAATGCGGAATATACACCATGAGTAAGGCTTAGTTCCTGATTTATATATCTGTCTTTATGCATATATAATTGGAATGAACTGTCTCATCCGCTATTTCTGCTATAATTCTCTTAATTCATGTGATTGGCTACGAGGTTGAGTACCTAAATACTCCTAATTAAAGTGCAGTCAATTTGGAGGCCAATTATATCACATGAATTCTCTTAATTCATGTGATTGGCTACGAGTTTGAGTGCCTAAATACTCCCAATTAAAGTGCAGCCAATTTGGAGACCAATGACTCCATGGCGTCTTGATCGGCTCTACACTAATCGATCCCTCCCCCCTTTTGTCATAAACTTGCTTATCTTTATACCTACGTTGGATCAAGAGTTGTATCGCTAAAAGGCATGTCTCTTGTCTTTTCATATTAATGTTCCTTTTGTTAATTAATTATCATTAGTTCCCTTAGTCGATTGAGGGGCAATTAATTTATTAATATTGTCCCTCAAATTATCACTGCTTTTGCCGATGCGCTTTATTACGGTTTTGTTTGGGGAATTTTTGACCCGTGATAATCTGTAGCATAATTACCTTCATCTGCTATGATTTGTATGTGTGAATATTGCCAAATTACAAGTGACGTTTCCTTACTATTGCCATGTTGGATGGAATGTGCTCAACATGTCTTTTGTGTTGCGTTGAATGGGCTTTTGGTATTCTTGAATATATATCTATTGGTCTCTATGATGAATGGCGATGTGTATTGCCTTTATTGAAAAAGCCAAAGGAGCAATATAAGGAGGACTGTGGCCAAGACTGCCGCTGCTTATGAGGAGTTGCTTCATATTGTGGCATATAAGTTGAAGTTCTCAAATTAGCATATATCACAATGGGAGCTGGCAATTAAGGAAGATATAAGAATTGCTATCAACTGAAGGGTCGAGCATTGTTTCCAAGACGTGGGATCACAAGTAGCGCGGTCCGTGTGAGCCCCCTTACCAGACGCGGCTAAGAGTTCTATGGTTAAGGTGCCGACCAATTATTGAGTCATATGTGATGTCCATTTAATATTTTATATTATATTAAAATATTATAATGGTCATAAGTAATATTTATATTCAAGTATTTATAATGTGATAGCTATGATTATAATATTATTTTATGTTTTGATTTTATATATTTTAATATCTATCATAGTGATAATATTTAAACTGTTAATATCTATATTTTGATATTTATAATTTAATAATTATAATTGTAATATTGTCTTGGACAATTATAATCATAGTTTACATACTCTCTGATTACTCTCTAAGTAGTCGAGTAATCTCCAAAAAAATTGCATGCCGAGTAATTTCTGCTTTTACTCGTGGGTAGTATGTAGATGGATTTTCTCCCGTCAAATTATCTAGTAATCGCTAGTAGCTCGCAAAAAACCCACAAACTTGGCATGTTTGTGTGTGTATAAATATGTCTGTGTGTGTATATGCATGCAAACTTGGCATCCTGTGTATGTTTATAGATATGCATGTGTGCACCGTGTAGTCCTGAGTATACACATACATAAATACCCACACACATTTGCTGAGTTTTTTCCCGAGTCAAAAATTTTGGGCTTGCCGAGTACTCTACGATTCCGAGTATGTAAACTATGATTATAATTATATCGAATGGTTAACTTTTTTAATATATATTTTGTTATCTTTAATGTCACGATTCCGGGGACATGGCAGATATTCAACTGCTAACACAATTTTCCACACTAAAGATTATAACACAATCAATTTCTAGCTGCACTTCCATATGACACATCTATCCATTCATATTCATTCATCACATTACTCTCCTTACAGCAAGGCAGAAAAATGATCATAAAATAATATAATTTAATTTCAATTCCCTGCAATATTAGAACTAAAATAAACATCAACCATCATATTTTCTTTTGGGCAGTGAATCTCATATAACATCAGAAATTTCAAATTTGTCTTCATAGAAGACTTGACAATTTTCACCAAAACTCCAACCATTTAAATCCAAGCGAGAAACTTGAGTGATTTCTCCAGCTATCAGCCAGGCTAGATAATTTCACTACTGAAGCTAATCTTCTCTTAGAGGGTTTCCGTCCTCCAAAAGGATGTGGTGAACCTTGTTCAACCAACCAAAAAACTTGTACTCCAAAATCAAATCCAGCATAGCTACCACAATGCTCCAAAAATCTTTTATTCTTCTCCTCTCCGTAACTCCTCTGCCTTCTTGAATTCTCTTTGTTTCCTTTTCACTTTTAATTTAATTCCTTTTTAGAATTCTCTCAAAAGTAACTTCAATTTATTTTAACTGTTTTGACAACTTAAGTTACTTTCACACCAATAATTAATTTAAGTTTTCTTTATATTTTGACCTTTTCGTGACAACTTAAAAATTAATTATTTAATTATATGCTGACTCAAAATTGGGGACATTATAGAAATCCCCAATGCATTGAACACAAATAATTTGTATTGAGTCCTGCCTACATCTCCAAATTTATTAAGAGCATCAACCAACCTTCTCAAGTAAGCTATCGTCACCCCATTCATAGCCTTGTAATTTCGGTTAGCTGTGCTTGTTTCCTAGTGCAGCGTGCTTGCCCCAACTGCTTGAATTCTTGTAAGGTGGGATTCCTCTATCAACACCAAAAAGTCTTGTCCTTTGGTTAAAATAACCAAATAACACATGCTTGATCAACTCTATTGTGCTGCCATTTATTTTTGCTAAGCTTGATGTAGTTGCTGCCAGCTTTAATATGAAGCACTCTTCCTTTCCACTTTTTTGTTCCCTAGCAATCCCATAGAGACACCAAAAACTGCCTTTTTTAAAACAATCTTCCATAGTGCAGCCCTACCATTAGCAAATTCTACACAAATATTGACAACCCCAAAGAAGAACCTAGAAGGTCAAGATGAGCTGAATTATGTTGTTAATATTGTTATTTTTATTATTATCAAGCCAATGTCTTGACTATAGAGTAAAACATGTGAGTCTCAAGTCAAATTTAGTTGAGGGTTTTTGGAATTTGAGTAGAACAATCTTTCATATTGATCAATTAAATTATAGTACAACAAATCATGAAATTTGAAAAGTGCTTAGCTAAGTAGAGATTCAACTAAGCATGTGAGGGATTTCAAGTGGGACCAAGAGAAAGAATGATCGAAAAATAGAGACAAGGTTGAAAGATAGAAATAAAGAGCAAAAAAACAAGACGTGCTAACCTTTGACATTTTGGAAGTTTAATGTGACTTTGTTGGTGCGTAGTTCATAGAGAAACCTTTTTGATGAAGGGTACTCCCCTTCAAACCCAAACCCACAACAATAACGGGGAAATGAACAATCAAAATGCAAGAAGGAAAACACCAGCGTTCTATTATCTCCATAAAAATGAAATTACAACATTCAGAAAATTATAGTCTACCATTACATGGGCTTTCTAATTACACAAACCCGTAAATTGGTGGCACAATCTACTTTGCTCCCCCCTTGCTCTGTAACCCCCATTTGCCTCCTTTATTTGGAATGTGTAACCGCCCCAATATTTTCTAGAAAGTGTAACCCCCTCAAGAAGATATTTTGAAATTTTATTAATTTCGGTAGTACAACTTCTCGGGATCACAACTTTTGATCCGACCGTTGGATTTTCAATTACCATAACTTGAAATATTTTGAATGAAGAATGGAAGAAATGTCAATTTCTCCTTGTTGTTTCTTGTGATGACTGAAATGCCAGTGAGAAAGAAAGCAAGAAATTATATTAATGTCCACAGGGGAGCAAAATTAGGTGAGTGGGATTTGAAAGTATATAAGTACACAATATAAAGTTCTAGAAAGAGAAAATCCTAGAGGCCCAAGAATGTGAAGGAACCAAAACAAAAAACAATACAATTGCAGGCCACTAATGCTTGTGGTCAAGAAACCAATACAAATAGCTAAGTAGGGGGAACAAAATTTCCAAAGAGCATAAGCTGAGAAGTACTAGAAAGAAATAAATTATATTAATGTTGATGGATGAATAAATGTAGGTCAATGGGACTCAAGTGTACATCGATTTACAATAGAAAGATCTTGGAAGAGAAACCTCGAAAGGCCCCACAAAGGGGAAGCACACAAACAAAGGAATAAAACACGACAAGGGGCCACTGACACAAGTGGTTGAGAAACTAGTACAAATAGCCAAGAAGGGTGAACAAGTACCCCAAAGAGCAAATTCCGAGGAAAACTGAAGATCATCAAGTATCATTGTTTGGGATAGAAATGGTGAAGTCACTGGTGACATCTTCAATCAATATGAAGGGAATGGCACAAGATCTGATAATGCTCATTGGGGAGTGTTGAAGGCCAGAAGGGTTGAGCAAAGTACTCTCCCTAAGATCACATCTAACATCCAAGACCGAAGTAACCCTTGTATCAGTGAAAAAGCTCATAAGAGAGATAGGAGACAAGTCTCATCAAATATTTTTGTCCAGGACTGAAATTTGGAGCTGTCTTATGTGTGTTAACTATTGTTACAAGACTGAAAGGCCAAGCCAATGACAACTTCTGTCGAGAATATGCTAGGGATCTTGCTGTTTTGTTCTCAAAACTGTACCTTTATACTGAAGATCTGCTGTTATAATGTTGATTTCTGCTTGTAAAGTTTGCTGATGATATGACTGAAATTCAGATAACTTGATATGAAAGAACAGCCAAAGGTTTGTCTATGGATGTCCTTAAATCGATCGAAAACCTGAGGTGCTATGTATTGAAAATCTGATTTTTATTGGGGATAAAAATCTGCTCTCAGAAGAGAATTCAGCCTGAAAGCACATGAAAACTGTTGGAAAAAGTGAAAGCCATTGGAAAAAGTGAAAACCCTGCAAGAATTGATGATCGCTGGTATAGGTTACTTAGTCACAATAGAAACTTGAAATTGATCACAAAAACCTCCTTTTCCAAAAGACAAAAGTTGCTGCTGATATGATGAAGACTTATGTGAAAAACCCTGCATAAAAGGTGATGAATGCCAGTGGTGGTAAAACTACCATTGATGTGCTGCTGGCAAACATTGTGAAGAATGAAAACAATGTAAGGTAGAATGGGACAATCGGGGTATATAGGCATACAACTTTTATTTCCAGCCTTTAAATTGCCTCTACATAGAATGCTTCTCTGCCTTAAAATTGCTATTTTGAAAGACAGTTTACCCTTCATAAGTCCGCTTCTTTTTATAGCTGTAGATGTCTTTTTGAAATTCAGTCAGCCCTTGTACAAAGGCTTATGACTATGGGCATGCAACTGTTGCTCCTAAAATTCATATTCACCCTTACGTGGCATGTGCACAGCAAGAACCTTACATGCTTTTCATTTTTGAAAACAAGTTTCTGTGTTCTTGGGGGCACACCTATCAACAAGACTGCAAGTTTAACTTAATACAATTTTTTTTCTCCAATTCTGTGGCATGCACTTTTCTATGCCATTGCACTTTTTTATGTTTGAAATAACATGCTACCATATTCTGGGGCACATGCATCACTGGCTAGACTGCAAATTTTGACAAATGAAAATCAGTTACTCTTCTATGTTGCATGTGAAAGCCAATACTCATGAAATTTGAAACATTCAGAATCTGACCTTAGTATATGGTGAACTCTAAGAAATGTGACAGCAGATTCCAACTTGTAAACATCTCAATGTCTCATGTTGCCCTTTGTACAGGTGCACGCCTGTCAGTGGCCTTGCAAATTTTTCATGAAACATTCTAAACCTGCCCTTATTATATGGTGAATGCTAAGCAATGTGACAGCAGGTTTCAACTTGTAAACATCTCATGTTGCCCTTTGTACAGGCATGTTCCTGTCAATGGCCTTGCAGATTTTTGCTATTAAAACATGTTTGCCTTCTCTGTAGCACACACCCTGTATGTGTATGCATATTTTAATCTTGAGAATCCTGTTATCTCTTAACAGTTGTGTGTGCCTAGTAATAGAATTGCAACTTCTTGACTTAATTTCTGTTCGTCTTCAGACTGGAAAGCTCCACTTTATTGAGATGCAATCTTTTCATCCCAAAGTGAATTTCCATTACCTCTTCATCATCTGAATTCTGTTATTCGCCATGATGGAAGCATTCAAAAGGTCTGTTTGTTGACCCTGCAAAGACATGGAGAAAACAACAAAAACAAGGATGACCATGACAAGATTGGAAACAAGATTCTTGCCTGGCAAAAAAGACAAGGATTTAGCTTGAAATTTGACAAGATACAATTTTTTTTTGTTGTATGTGTACAACACATTGTGGTAAAATTTGTACTAGCCTTTTAGCTGTGACAACTAACTCTATTGGTGTTCATATTACAAATCCATAAGCTGTGACCATTGGGCTAATGTTGTTGAACTCCACTAGACGCTGCAAGGTATTGCCCTTCCTACAAAAGGAATAGCATGGAATGACTAAAAATTGCGAGTCTATGATTGTGAGGTCATGACTACTAGGCTATGACAATCAGCTTGTCACTTCATGTGAAAGAATAAAGATAGAAATGAAAACAGTGCTTGAAATGTAGATGCCTAAGTGTAAATTTGCAATACTTGAACATAAGGTATTGTATTTTTCTAATACACAGGATAGAGTTTATATAAAGTAATGAATATTGATAGATAATGAATATTGACACATATAGGGGGTTTTTGAATTCTTTCATTATATGTAAATATGGTGCATGCGATCTCTCCTGTACTAAGGACTGTTTGGCTCTATAAATAGTAGAGCTTTCTCTAGGTTGGCATCAGGAGAGGGCTGTGATTGGCAATTTCTGAATATGTTGAAATGAATAGCACTCATAAGAAAGGGTCATCGCAGGTATTATGGTTGATTGCAATGGTCTATTCATAATTATTCCTCATCAATAATTAGAAAGGGGGTGTCTAGTTCATTCCACAAGAAAAAAAAAAGGTTCTACCTTTAGGTACAATGGCTGAATGTTATGTTTATAACTTTATTCTAGCTATGAGTAATTCTCTCAGTTAACAAATCCTTTTGGAACATTTATAACTATGTCAAAATTTATGAATTAGTTTGAAATTACTGATACATTCCAATTAAATCTCATCAAATCATCCTCTATGTGTATGAATACCTTAAGTGCTTTTTTGTTTAGTCTAAATTTAGTATCTAAACATGACTGGTGTAGTGGACATGTTGGGCAATAGATGAATCTAAATCTTGATATATATACTTGTATTATTTTCAAAAAACTCGGTTTTTTATGAGTGGTTTATTTTCTCATTGGTATTGTATTTGCATTGATTGCTAATAACATATCATAGAGTATGAAAAAGCACATCATGTACCTTTTTTCTTGGTACTAGGAAAATATTTTAACTCTTGTTATTCTTTTAGTTTGACTTTGTCATGAAAGAAAACGGAAATTGATTTTCAGTAATATATTAATATTGGAACAGGTCTGGGATGAATCAAGCGGTGAGAGTCTCTTGAGAATTCAAGTCATACTTGCAATCCAAAATTTTGTAGTTGCTCTTGGCCCGCAATCACCCATGTGCTATAACATGTTGCTACCTATTCTACAACAAAGTACTGATGTGAACAATCCAGATGAACTCAATTTGTTGGAGGATGGAGTGATGGTTGGTACATCATTTGTTTGGAAGACATGGATATTGGGATTGTTCTTTACTCTCTTGTTAAATGGGTGAACTATTAATTTATACTTTCCTTTGTTTTGTGTTTGTAGTTATGGGAGACTACGATCAGTAATGCTACTTCAATGGTTCCCCAATTGTTGGAGCTTTTTCCAAATCTTGTAGCTATTATGGAGAAGAGCTTTGATCATCTATTGGTTTGTTTTCTATCCCTTTGACTTGTGTTCTCCTCACTTTGTTTGTGTTCCAGAGCAGTATCCTATGTAGAAATTATGAGATATTTTATATACATTTCACTTTACCAATATGTAAATTGGATGTCAGTAATGTAAAGTATGATATGCCCTATGATAAAATCTTGTGAGAAATGCATATTGACCAATTTCAATTATTGAGGTTGAATCTCTTCAAATTGTTTTGGTTCGTATTATCATCTTTTGTTGTTGATTATTTTAATTAAATGAATGCAAATCTGGTTGACTTTGTTTATGGTTGCTTTTGGTCTTCATCCATGTCCTTTTGCGATCCTTTGTGACATGTTAGCTTTGCCACCATCACTGGTTGGGTTTTGGTTCCACATGTTTTTGTGTATGGTACCTTCATGACAGCTTCTATTAGTTATTGGTCCAGCCTTTCTCTTGTATTCTTGCAACATTTGAATAGCTTCACTGTAACCACCTTCTACATCATTACCTTGGTTTCAACTTCCTGTTGGTTTCTTAGTATTCTCGCCCTTCAATATTTGCATGCCTCTTTCAATTGGTTGGCAAACAACAGTATGTAAGGCTTAAAAGAAACGTTATAGGTGAATGCAATATTTTAGTAATTGTGTCTTTTAAATTTTTTATTGCCAACTATGAAGGGGGAAAAACTTGATGTGGAAATAATGTAGAAGTTTGTTTTTAGGGCATGAAGGTGATGTGTTTATATATTGTTCGTTTACTATTGCAGACAATACTGTAATGAAATATCATAGTGAATAAATTGAAAGGCATTAGATGTTTTTTTTATGTGAATTGGATGAAGAGTAGTAACATTTATTCTAGACTCCTTTTTATATTGCAGCTTTCCTTGATATCACGTCATCAATGTCATGCTGTATGGTGCATTCAATATGATGAATAAAAATACTCTTCTGGTTTCAATGCATTATTTATGTAATGTTCTCATAGAATGTATTTTGCTTGTATGGAGTTTCCATCCTATATTTGTCATTGTTTCCAAGATTAATTTCATTTAGGCCATTTGACATTAAGCCTAGGATCTGATTTTAGATGATGCTTTGACATCCAATATCCCTACACTTATGAAAACCTCTCACGCTATTTCTAATAGTCAATGATTAACCTTAGTACATATATAGCGATGAATTGAAAAAGGTCCTAATCACAATCAACAAAGTGGACATAGTTTCTGAATACACAAGGGACATGATAATGCAATAGTAGTTGCTGAGAACCTTAATGGTGAGTTAAGGTGGATGAAGAACCACTGCAGAGTTCAGTACTGATAGAAGGATATGAATCTGATGAATCCCCTTGTAGTGAAGAAGAAAAAGATGAAGAAAAGGAAAAAGAGATGACAGTTGAAGAGGAAGAAGCTCCAGAAAAGATCCCTAAGACTCTTAAGTATGTGCAGAAGAATCATTCTGAAGATTAGATCATTGGAGATATGAAAAAAGGTGTGTTGACAAGGAGAAAAACAACTATGACAAAGGAACAAGTAAATTTCTGTTTGCTTTCAGAGGTAGAACCTAAAACAGTAATTGCGACATGCAAAGACTAGAATTGGATCAAGGCTATGAAAGAAGAGTTAGAGCAGATTGAGAAGAAATAGCCTTGGGAATTGGTCCCAAGACCTACAAACAAGAATGTGATAGGAACTAAGTGGGTTTTTAGGAACAAACTGAACGAGGATGGAAAAATTATCAGAAACAAGGCTAGACTTGTGTGTAAGGGCTACTCAAAAGTAGAAGGAATAGATTTTGAGGAGACATTTGTTTTGGTGGCAAGGATGGAAGCCATTAGAATGTTTTTGACTTTTGCAGCACATAAAAACTTCAAAGTAAATAAGATGGATGCAAAGTTTGCATTCTTGAATGGTGAGTTGGAAGAAGAGGTATACATTGAACAACCAAAAGGATTCCAGTTATTAGATGATGTTGATATGGTGTAATGTCCCCATTCTCAGAGTGACATCATGGTGACTTGATTCTAGCCCATCCAACATTCCCGTGGGTTAGATGGTGTGATAAGGGAATGATTTTGGCCATGAGAATCAAATTTTGGTTAGATGTGTTTAGAGAATTAAGAGGGAATTATCTTTAACAAAGCAAAGCATAATGTTGATCTTATTTTATTATTATCTAATAGTCTACTTGTAAGTCAAAGCAAGCAAGGAGGTCTTCTTGTAAGTCAAAGCAAGCAAGGAGGTCTACTTGCAAATCAAAGCAAACAAGGAGGTGAGTCGACCACATCAAATCAAATCAGATTTGCTTCTAGAAGATTCTCCCTCCTATGGCGGTTTAGCAAACTTAAGGGAGAAGCAACCAATATTTAATATTTTAAGAATAAAATTAGATCTCTTCCTAGGGCGGCTCAAGGAAGCTTCCAAACTAGAATATTATAATATTCAATAGGTAATCAGATTCTCTCCTAGGGTGGTTTAGGAAACTTAGCCATGAAGTCATGAATATTTTAATGAGGAAAAATCTGATCTTTCCCCAAGGGCGGCTTAAGTGCCTTAGTGATGAAGGCAACAAATATTTTTAATGGAATAAAATATGATCTTGGCTTAGGGCGGTTTAAGGTTCCTTAGTCTTGAAGTTACTGAATGTTTTAATAAAACAAATTTGATTCTCTTTTTGGGGCGGTTTTGGCTTGGGGCCTTATTTAAGAAGGCTTGGAAGGTTAAGAGAGATCATGTTTTAGTGTTGCTATTCTGTTAAGACAATTTTCTCTTGATTGAAAATAGTTTTCAATCAATTCAAGGTGGTGCTCCCTTGAATATTGTGGTATGGTGATGGCCCGATTCCACCATGTGATGATTTCAAATTGATTTCATCATAGAGCTTAACCAGATTGGTTTAAGTGAAGTTTCAATTGCAGATTTGGATTTTGTTGGTGACACTTTCATCAATTTTTGCTAGAGGAGAGATTTCAAGTGGTCCGCGTGGCAAAAAACGACATTTTTTGGCAATTTCCAGCTTCAGGTATAATCAGACTTTCGTAACAACAGTCATCAAATTGATTTCATTATCATTTCTGAGGAGTATTTGGCATCTTGAGACCTCTAGTGGGTTGCTACAGTTGCTTTTCAATCATCTCCAGCAAGACATAACGTCCTACTTCATATAGCTTCATCTTCCTTTGTACGACTAGGCTTTGGATTGGTGTTTTGGCACAAGTGGATGTAATAGAAGGTTTGAAATTCAAATTAGACTTGACTGTTTGTATTTTCCAACCCTCTTTTGTAATCAGTTTTTCAAATCAAATAAGAAGTTGATCTATCTTTGCTGGGTATGTCCATCTATGTTTATATGACTTATTTGAATTCCTAATATCTATGTTCAAGTTCATTTCTTTCTATTTGTGCTTGGAACCTTTCAATCTTCATGTTATAGTAAACCCTTGTTGAAATCAAAGTTAAAAGCAAATCAAAATTTTCAGACCAGCAAAAGGGAAAAATTTCAGTTTGAACATGTAAGGGTTCTTACATATGGTCCGTAGGTTGAAGAAGGCATTGTATGGACTCAAACAGGCTCCTAGAGCTTGGTATGCAAGGTTAGATAAGTACTTGTTGCAACAAGGATTCAGAAAAGGTATTGCAGATAGCAACCTTTACTTCAAGGTTGAGGGAGAACAAATTCGTATTGTGGTAGTGTATGTGGATGACATTATCTTTGGAGGAAACAAATGTATGTGCAAGAAGCTTTCAGATGAGATGCAAAAAGAGTTTGAGATGGCAATGTGTGGGGAGATGAATTTCTTCCTTGGATTACAAATTAGTCAATCAAAAAAAGGTATTTTCATTTCATTGTCAAAGTATGCTAAGGAAATGTTGAAGAAGTTTGGAATGGAGGATTCTAAACCAGTGTGTACCCCTATGATTACTGGTTGTAAGCTGAGCAAAAAGGATGAATCTCCTAAGGCTGTTCAGAGAAAATATAGATCAATGATTGTTGTTGCTTCAAGGAGTGTTGATCAAGGATCACATTTGTATAGGTTTGATAATTTTGATTTTTTTTTATGATCATCCCTCATTCCACATGTTGATTTTTTGAGTAGGCTTTGGTATGCATGGTATGGTCATTTGAGTTATGGGCATCTTTAGTAATTGAGCATACAAGATATTATGATTCATCTTCCTAGGATTTCATGCATTGAAGGAGTTTGTTGTATTTGTGTCCTTGGTAAACATCATTAAGATCTCTTTCCTAAGGGTAAGGCCTCTTGTGCCCAAGGACCCTCAAAATGGTTTAGAGTGATCTTATGTCAATTTTGACTGCATCATTTTCAGGGGCCAAGTATGTGCTTACCTTTATTGATGACTTCTTACAACACATATGTGTGTGCTTGCTCAAATACAAGTACGAGGCCTTCACCACTTTCAAAACTTTGAAAGTGTGTGGAGAGGAAGTATAATATTTCTATTAGGTAGATATACATAGATAATGGGGGGAGTATGTGAACTAGGTATTTTAGGAATTTTTCCCTCAACATTGTATTCAACATCACCACATAGTTCCTTACACTCGTTAGTAGAATGGTGTGGCTGAGAGAGAACACAAATTGCATGATTTAGTTCAAGAACATGACACAAATTTTTGGATTGAAACAATGAATTGTGCCAACTATATTCATAATTGTATGGCCCACAAAGCATTACAAAATATTACTTTTGAGGAGTCTTGGTCCCATGCCAAGCCTAGTACATCTTCTTTCAGAGTATTTGGTAGTGAGGGTTCAAGATTCATTTTAGAGGTTAGTGTAAGGCTATGGAGAAGAAGAGTCGACCTTTTAGTTTTGTTGGCTATTGTGAGGATGTGTAGGTGTACATATTGTTTGATCTTGTTACCTAAGATGTCTTATGCTGAGAGTTTCCCAATTTAATGAGCACTTTACACAAATGGATACACCATCACTTGTTTCTCCCTCACTTCCTACTCCATTTCCGGAGGACACTTTGCTTATTGGGAATAATGATGATGATGGTCCCGATCCACCATCTCTTGTTGCATAGTCTTTGTCCTATTGGGGCTGCACTACTCTTGGGGAGGCTTGACCTTTTGTTAGTGATCCTATAAATTCTTGTTGCACTCATTCACAGATAACAGGTGTTAGTGTTTGGAGTCGTGCTCTTTCAAACGATCCTTAGAGGTTTATAGATGCCATAGGTATTCTAGAGTCGGATAGGGCTATGGGTTAGGAGTATTCTTCTTTGATGAAGAATCACACATGGGATCTTGTATCTCTTCCCAAGGGGAGAAATTGGTTTGTTGTAAGCATTTCTAAAAGGCTATATATATAGCAGATAAGTCAATTGAGAAGTACTCTAGATCTTTGCTTCTATTGCTAAGATGATTTTATTCATCTTCTACTTTCTCTTGCTACATTGTAGTGATGGTTAGTTTATCGGATGGATGTGAAGAGTGCCTTTTTGCATGGTGATCTTGAAGAGATTCTTATGGAGTAGCCTCCATGTTTTGTGCAAGATAACTTCACTTGTTTGTAGGCTTTTCCATTCACTCTATGGTCTAAAACAAGCCCCCAGGGCTTGGTATGAGAAAATGGAGAACTTCTTGCTTGCTTTTAGTTTCTCATGCTGCCATTTCGATTCGATAGTTCATACTTTGAGGCACAAAGAGGAAATTTTGATACTTATTTTGTATGTAGATGACTTGATTCTCAAAGATAGTTCTATGCCCATGATTTAGGGTTTCCAAGAAGCATTGAGGGAGCAATTTGAAATGATAGATCATGGGCTTCTACATTTCTTCTTTGGTCTTCATGTTTTGTAGTATTTGGAGGGTATTTCTATTCTTTTGCAAAAATATGCTCTTGATTTGGTTCAAAGATTTGGCATGGTTGATTGTAAGCTTGCTCCCACTTCATTTCAATTTAAGTTTCACATTTTCTATTGTTTGCACCATACCTAAAGTTGCACTGGCAAGTCGCTTTTACTTGACACATAGTTGTCTTGATATTTCCTTTATGGTTGGTCTTGTCTCTCATTTCTCTTAGGATCCTAATGAGAGTGATTGGAAAGTAGCCAATTGTATCTTGAGGTATATCCAAGGTGCTCTAAATTTTGGAATTCATTACACATTAGGAGCTTCTCAGTTTGTGGGCTTCATTGACTTAGATTGGGTTGGTAATGACGATGATTATAAGTCTACTTTTGGTTTTGTTTACTACCTTGGTTTTGGTCTAATTGTATGGTATTGCAAAAAGAAAACAATTATTGCATTATCATTTATAGAGGCTGAGATTGTAGTATAGTTCTTGTTAGCTAGGAGGTTTTTTGGCTTCCATGCCGGAGTTTGGCTTTCCTCTTGATCATGCTATTACTCTTCTGATGTGATAATCAAAGTGCCATCCACATTTCACACAATTGAGTGGAGCATCAGTGGACCAAGCGTTTTGAGATCTACATGCACTTCATTTGGCAATGCATCTAGGATTATGTTCTCATCTTGGAGTATTTTCCTACTGAGTAGTAGATTGTGAACATCTTCACTAAGCCTTTGTTATTGCCTTGTTATCTTCACCCGTGATTGATGCTTAGGGTGTAAGAAATTGTCTTTGTGGGGTCATCTTAAGTCTCCCTTCCTTCACTTGTACATGTTTTCATCCTTTTGGGGAGGAATATTTTCCTACAAGTTTTTGTCCTTTTCTTTGTTTGCGAGAGATCTTTTGTACGTGGGTAACTCATTAGGCCTGGTTGTTGAGAACCATCTTTGAGTCGTTTTCTCTCTTTTCTTTTCACTCCCTATGTTGCACATAAGGGTGGGTGTGGTGTGAATGGGTTCATCCCTTAGCATGTTTCCCTTTTGGATCCTTTTCACACCTAGTTAGTTAGGGTTAGTTAGGACATTTACTCTTTTTTGTCTAAAATCATGTGATCATGATACTTGTCATAAGCACATGTCCAATTTCTCACCCTTGCTTATATATAATGGTTTTGTATGTATTTTTCATTCCATTCTATTGTATCCTACTATACTAATATTCACTTATAGTGTTTTTCGTTGCATCTCTCTTGTGTGGTAGGTTATTTGGTGTTGTAGAAGATTCTTTCTCTTGTGAGTGTTTTTGGTGGTTTCAACATTCATTACTACCATCATGATGCTGTATGAGATAATTGTTGGATTGTTTTGGACTCATGGCTCTTTGACTTTGTCAAGAGTACTATTTGAGTCATGCAAGGTTGTCTACTTTCACTAACCTTTTTGGTTTCTACATTGATGAGTTTGAGGATTTTATTCAACAACATATTCATGTGAATGGTGGTCCCCTCTTGAACCATGTCTTGATAGCTATTTTGCTCTTTGTTGATGATGTGGTCCCTCTCTACCCTTCCTTTGTTGGCTTATAGGGATATCTTGATGCCATTTCTAAGTTTTGTGCCTTTGCCAACTTGTGGTCAACCTTAGTTTTACGAAGGTTATGGTCTTCAATATTAGCATGGATGCTCTTTGTAGGTCTCATTTCTTCTACAAAGGGGGTATGGTGGAGATCACCACTTCATATACTAACGTGAGAGTTCAACTCGTTATACCTCTCTGGCTCATCTTTCCAAGGGATTACCTACTCTCTATTCTAGAGTGCCAATGGTTTTTGGTACATTTTTAGGATATCCCTTTAAAGACGTTTCTATTCAATGCAATGATTCAGCTCATAGGTTTAAGTTCTTGGCTCGGGTTCTAGTGAATGGGGTTGGATTGAGTCGATTTAGTTTATTATGTTTTAGGGTATGATCCCATGTAGATGAATGGTCCTTCAATGTATTGTCTTAGCCAAATTTGATACCCAACCTCTTTGTCTCAAGATTATCTTCAAAGTCATTTGGTTTATACATAGGCTTTGATCTATGGATGATTCAAGTTCAACTGTGGGGTATATATATTTTTGGCTTGTTATTCCTTGACGAAGATTGCCTCTTTGGGACCTTGTGGATGTTGGTGTTGCTAGTTTTTGGATGTTAGTTTACTCTTCTTGCCTATTGACATTTTTTATGGATAGGCTACCTCTTTTCAAGTATTCTGTAGGTGCCCCTTGCCACCTTTTTCTTGAGAAAGGGGCCTTTATCTATTTGTCAAAGAGGACTTTTAGTGTTGGTACATCCAAGTTACTTGGACATACCTTTTGCATTTTCTTAGCTCCAAACAGACTTTCTATGTTGAGCATTTCTTATAGTTTATAGCTACAACCATTGTTTTTGCCAACTATCTTCGACATCATTGGTCTGATGGTTTGAGATTTCCTCTTGGTTAGTTGATAGTGTGATTGCACCAGTCTTTAGTTGAGATTAACCACCTTATGTTACAAATTGGAAGGATTTGCTATCTTTCTCCAAGAGGTGAATATTGAAGAGCGTTTTATTTTCTAGTCTCTTGTCTATTATGAAATTTGTGGAAGATGCTATTATTTATAAAGAGATTTTGGTGGTTCTCTATCCATTTTCTTCCATTATCTTGATTAGAGATGCTTGACCCTTTTTCTTTTTGAGGCTACCATTTTCAGCATATATTCCTTTATGGAGGCCTTAGAGCAATTGGATTGATTGCTTAATTATTTTAGTCCATCACAGATGCTTGAGGCATTAAACACCCTCTCAATACTGTTCTTACATACAGTGAAGGGGGCAGAACATTAAGATTGTTCTTCATGTTGTCTACTACTACTAGGGTTCTCTAACACCTTATAGTGGTCTTGTTGGCCCACAGTTGTCGTTGCACCAAAAGATGGACCTGTTAATGCCTGATACAACTACCAGAGTTAACGGATCCACGAGAGGTGGTTAGTCCATGTCACGAATCCCGAGGGGAGTGTTGACCATCTGCCAACAAACTCCTCCTCAGCGTTACCTGAGGGGATTCGAACCCGACACCTTTGGCTCTGATACCAATTGTTGGCCCATAGTTGCCGTTGCACCAAAAGATCGACCTGTCAATGCCCGATACAATTGCCAGAGTTAACGGATCCACGGGAGGCGGTTAGTCCATGTCACGAGTCTCGAGGGGAGCGCTGACCATCTGCCAACAGGTCCTAGCTATCTCATCTCAAATCAGGGACCCTTTAGCACTCCTCTCTTACAACCAGTCTAGCCCGACCTGGTTAGACTTGGACTCTCTCTAATGATCATTCGTAGATTTTGCATTGGTACTCCATCGATGATTTTTGATGATATCATTTGCTCCTCAATGCGTGCCTGCATATTGGCTGCTAATAATTTTTTCTTCCATCTTGGGCTGTAAGTTTTGGTCTTCTTTTGCTCCCACAATTTTGATGGGTCATGCCCTTCTTCATCTATTTATATTGGTACTTGTTTTTGGGTTACTATTTTAGGCTTCCTACCACTTTTGTCTATTCATTTGTTTTCTTACTTTTCTTGATTTATTTTGGTTCTTTCAGTCTAGGGCCCCTTTTTTTGTCATAGTACTATATTCCTGTCCATTTGACCTATTCTTGGTCTTTTATGGAACAATGATATGACTCTTTGTTTCTTTCTTTTTTTTCTCTTACCCCATTGCATGCTTCAGATAAATAATCTCATACTGAGATGAATTTTTCTTTCTGGATGTTTTCTTGTAGCAGTTGTAAAATAAAAGTTTCTTTGGATATCAATGGGCAATTAAGTTTCTTATTTGGGGTGTTGTATAGAACTTAATTGCTATATAATAATCCAAAGGAGGAGTTTTGTTATGGATTAAACAACATTTTTCCAAGTGGGATGTCACTATTGAAATAATATTAAAAATTTCAAAATACAGAAAATAAAAAATAAAAATAATTTAAAGTAAACAAGGTGGTGGAATCTCAGGTCATTTTGGCTGAGCTCACACTAGGTAGATGGATTTAAATTTAGAAGTCTGTTACAATCAAATGAGTCACAAATTAGTTTGCTATTCATTTGTAGTTGTATAGATATAGATTAAATTTCCCAACGAGAGATACTTACAGTTGGGCATGAATGTAATAATCCAAGAGAGGGGACAGTAATAGAACTAGTGATGGACAATCTTTCTCAAACATGAGGGATTGAGACTGTTCATAATTGATTTTTTTTAATTAAAAAAATTGGAGAATCCTAGCTATGGGCATATGTCTTTTTGGTTTTGAAAGTTCAAAATTGTTTGGTTCCTTTTTCAAGTATGAAAAAATCCAGCTGGGGATGGCCTGACATTCCTGGGATAGTCAAGGTATCCCAAGGATGGCAGGTCATCCCTCAAACCTTTGGGAAAAAGGGGGAGATCCTTGAAAACATGAAATTCCCAAATTTTAGCAATTTTTTGGGATGGAGTGAGTATATTTTTGTCCCTGTTCCCAGGCTCCTGAAATATCTTGCAATTGGTGGACAGTTCAAAACCACCAAAGACATGTCTCTGTGGAACATTATATTTAATTGTCATTCAAGACATTGCGAGTAAAATTAGGCTGCATTATGTGAGAGATATAATAGCTGTGATTTGTTCTGGGGATTATGATTCTTAACAAATGATTTCTGGTGAAAAAAGTATAATATCTCTAATCTATATGGATTTGGTTGTACACTTGCTTTGCTTGATGACTGTTGTTATCTTGTATGATGCACTGCCTTCCTCAAAGTTACCATCAATAAGTAGTCTAGGTAAAATCTTACATTGATTATGATGTCTCAATGTTGTTTGATGAGCATGTGGGTGTGCACATATCTTTCTTGAGCAAAAACATTGCAACGTGTGCATGTTTTGTAAAGTTCATGTGGAAATAGAATAAACAATCCCCTTCCCTTATTCATGCATTTCATGAATTATTTGAACAACATAACACTTGAATAATAATTTTGCAGGCTCATGATTGTAACAATATATGCAGATGGGTTTTAATATTTATATTCTCTTCTTATTAAGGAATATTTGGTGACAAGGAAATATAACATTTACAATTCGTTTCATTTGTAAGTGTACACATTCTGAGTTACATATAATATGCATAATTTTTATACATATAACTCATTTCACGTGTAAATTTTTGTCTGTAATATTTATTGCCTTTGATTTCTTGGAAGATAAATTTCTTAGATCTATTTTAATACTGAAGATGAAATGCTTATAGTGGACAGCTATCTAGGAATATTAAGAATCTTTTAAAATAATGCGCTCTAGTATCGAGCAAATGTATTTGTGACTCGACAAGTAATTGTTGGAACTCTCAAGTTCTTAACATTTTGATATTGTCTTCCACATGCCAAATTTTTCATGGTTTTGTAATAGTTTCTTTTTGAACATTGTGCACATATCTGATGAATTTATTGTCTCATGTTTATCCAGGTTGCAATGAAAATCATTGAGGGATACATTCTTTTAGGTGGAGCAGATTTTTTGAATCTTCATGCCTCTGGCGTTGCCAAAATTTTTGATGGTGTTGTTGCAAATGTGAACCAAAAGGGACTGCTATCTGCTATGCCCATCATAGAAATGCTTGTTCAGGTTAGTTTGTTTATGGGACATCCTTTTCCATGTTTTGGCGTGTTTTGAAAATTTCATGAATGTAGTGTTTTTAGTAGAACAAAATTTTGATGATTTTGTTAAATATTAATGTTAGATATATTATAGACGGAGTTTCAACTAGCACCCAAAATTATGAGAGTTGTTTACTACATTGAGATTTTGTTTTTTTACATGCGTAGGTTGTTTCACTGATAGTTTACTTTTTATTTAATGTAATAGGGTTCTATATATGGTCTTCCAACCCAGCAACACAACAAATACACAACATATAAGAAACTAGAACTGCATGAACAACCCAGGAAGTGGGCATAGCAATATAGAAGACAAAGCTTAAAGGAAATATTCCATATCACATCTAACTCACACTATAATATAGAAACATAGGACCAACATCAAGAGCCAAACATTAACATAAAAAAACAGAACCAAGAATCTTGGCACCATTCTAACATCCCCCTCTAGCAGAAGAACTCCTTTGAGTAGGAAACTACCAGCACTCAAAGGCCCTGTTGTTAACCCCATTGCCAGAAACTGGGGTGAGCTCCACCCAAGCATCCACTGCCATGCTGTTAATGTTCACCAACCCATGGAACTTGATACTGATGAGCACATGACTATACTAGGCGGGGGAGGGGGAGAGGGGAGCGGGGGGCTGGGTAAATCAGTATAATATAACTTTATACAAATTTTAACTTAATTGATCATAATAGTAATCATGCAAGAATTTGACAATTAAGAACAAGATGACACCAAGATTTACGTGGAAACCCTTGCGGGAGAAAACCACGACACAAAATAATGCTCTTATATATATATATATATATCAATTACAATGATTGTAGGCACCAACCTACAGGAAGCACCAACTCCCTTTTTGCAAGGCACCAACCTTGGCTAACTTGAGGCACAAACCTCTATGATGAAACTGAAATCTGAAATCTGTATGAGACCTTCCCAACCGATCTGCTTCTTTACTTTAACTTAATTTCCCCTTTATGATGTATGTTGCCTCTTTAAAGCTCACACAAAATATACTTCTGCTCTTCTATTCACATATTCATCCTTGTTTACTCGCTACGGGTACAATGTCGTACAAAGTAAACGGAAATACAAAATAACATTGACAGCATATAATAATCACATGGCAATTGCACAAAACATAGATGTATTTCTTTATTCAGTATTCGACACTTACATCATAATTTCTCCAGATAGAACATAGCATAGCATAGTAGAACCGTAATATTTCCCGACTACATGACTCAAGTACATATAGTACGCTGGCAGTGGTTGAGGTACCAACCGTTGCGTCCCTTCATTATAACTAATTACTTCATCAGGAACTATTCCTGAGATGACTAACTAACATGACATGTACATAACATAAGTACATGGATTATTAATATTAACTAAAGTCTTATTTACTTATGACTCACAGCCGACCAAGTACACTCTCGGCCGACTACAATCCTCTCTTTCAACAAATGATATATATAATATCTTCACAAAATATGTCTCACAATTCCTCCTAAAGTCTGTTCATAAACTTTCATAAACTTACTCACAATCTCCTCATAAATTTGTTCATGAGATCTTAATAGACCTGCTCATAAAATCTTCACCAATCTGCTCATAAATTCTGCTCAAAATTTTCTTCAGGTCTTCTAAAAAATACTCTCCAATATGCTTCATTATGCCATGCTTTTATCTCCTTCTTGAAATCTGCATATTCCTCGTTTAGAACTGCATATGTCTCTTTTGGATCTGCATATACCTCTGCGTGCGTATTGATTTTTTCTTTATCACTCAACACAACTCACTTTTCAATCTATACCACACACCCTTATTTTTCATTCATCATATTATTTTATATCTCTAGATTTCTATGAAGAGACACAAGACTTAAAAAAAGATACATCTTTTCAAAAGGAGGTGTCCTTTCTTAATATATACCCTTGCTGCCTTTAGTCTAATTTATTTATTGCTTCTTTTAAAATTCACCAAGGAAGTGACTTGATGAGGAGACACATCTTCCTTAATATAATCGCTGCCCATTTAAACTAACCTTTCTCTTTTCTATTGTTAAGCGCTGCCTTTAATGAATGGCTGCTATTTAAAAAGTGAATCTGTAATGTTCCCCTTTTGGCAGTAACCTTGTCAGTGGCTCATCAGCCTATTCCGGAATCCTGTAGGCTCGTTGAGGTGAATCAAAGGATTCCAATTTTGGAGGTTTTGTGATAATTCCTCATTATTTACTATCTATAGTAAATACTATTTTTGACAGTTAGCAGTTGTCAGCCTCCAGTTCATCACGTCATTGGAAGCAGTAGTCAGAACTAAGCCTTGGCCTTTTGGAAATGTTATTTTAATGAATTTCTTCATTAATTGAGCAAATGGTTCTAATTAGCAGTTACCCCTTGGCCTAAGGAATTAACTTCAAGTTGTTTTAAAAGGGGGGCTTTAAGGGTGGTGCCACATGAAGAATTTAAAAGGTTTTATTTAATTCTTCATTGTTTCAAGTGGGGCGTATTTTTATGAAGAATTATATCTTTTGTTTGAAAAAGAATATGTGATGGCTTTTGGCATACTTTCTTTGGGATTTGAACAGTCTTCTTCCATCCTTTAAAAATGAGGCTTGGCTCCAGCATTTGGTATCCATTATTTTGCTAAACTTATGCTGTCGAAATGATTTATCATTTTATGCTTCGAGGAATGCTAACCTCCTAGTTCCTACTTCAATTTTGTGTTTGCAAGATAACACCTAATTGAATTATTGCTACTTCTCATCCAGACTAGCAGATAGAGTTTTCAAGGTGAATTTTGAAGTGTTTTTCCAGTTTTACAGTTGCTATTTGCACATAGCTGAAACTCGATTTTGTTCATAGCTGATTGTAAGATTTTAGTTTGATTATGGGTATTTGCTAATAACATTCCTAAGGTCTAGGCGACCATCTCCATTCATTTTCAGATTTTATTTTGGAGTGTGGATTTTTATAATGAAAAATCGCCCCTCTCAAGGGCCGTAGTTTTCAGCATGTATTGGGAATTGTGCCATTAAATGTAGCAGGTGTTTTGGAACTGTTTCTGTGTCTCAACAGGGGCGCCTATCTCCCAATTGACCGTTGCCTTTGATTTCACGCCATTCGGAGGTATTTTGATTGAGTTGTGAGCATTTTACATATTTCTGTAGTTGTTGATTGCAATTTCCAGAATTGTAGTTTTCTAAGATTAAAGCAATTCCTTTGCTGCTTCCATATTCTATCTTCTTTCTTATTATTCTCTAACTCGGAAACATTGTATTAAGTGGTGTTTAGAAAAATGGTGATGAACAATGTAATTTGCAGCTTTTAACTTTGTACAAACTGTTAACAGTAGTACTGTTTCAGTTTTAGCTTTGTTGCATTAATTAATTAACTTCACATTAAGCACCCCTGGATGATATATCGCCAGTGTGGATAATTCTGTTTTGTAATATCTTTCATGCCCACTTTTCAAGTGGTGAATCCCCACTCTTCAATGGATGCCTGCCGCAGCAGAAGAAGTAATCAATTGTAATCTTTTCCCCCCACTATTTGGTGGTAGTGTGGAAAGCTCTTTGGTTGGTTATCCGCCTTGTTTTATTTGTATTCAGCAATAGTACTCAACCATATGTTAGCACCTCGCCTGTCAAAGGATCTTGAGTGCACATTCTTGGTGTCGAGTTTAATATTTCTCTTTCAGTGTAATCTCGTACTCATTGATTCAGTAGATCCTAGGGATCCTCTAACCATATGCCCACCCCTCCTTTTTAAGTGGTTTTAGGGCGCATTCTTGGTTAGAGTTCTTTCATGTACGTTTTGGTTATGCTAACCTTAACGGGTCATTGATTCTATTGTAAATGCTTGGTTTAAAAATCAAAAAAATTGAGAGAGAATATTTCAGAATCGCTGTTTTTAAATTAATTGAAGTGCTGCCAGCATTGTATTTTGTTCATGTCTTTTTATATATCTTAATTGTAGATAAGACAATTTGTCTTACTCATTTTCGTCTCATATGGAAATTTGTCCTTTTCTTAAATTTGTCTTATCTGCTTTTTAAACAAATTGCCACCTTTGCAAAGACATGAGCTCTTGTACATGAATCGTTGCTCCTCCAATATTAATCACTGCTTTTTAAATTCGTCTTTATTCATCTTTTGTCTTTTCTGATTTTTGTCTTTGCCTGCTTTTTATAGTTTAATCGCTGTACATACTCATTTGCTGGTCATCATAACATAACCGCTCCTCTTCACAATACATTTGCTGGGCACTTAGGAAGTTGACCAGTATTTAAACAGAGTTGACCATAATCTTTTTGTCTTGGGCTCCAATAAAGTTGACTAGCATAAACAGAATATCTTTGTCAATTATATTATTTCTTTAAATCGTTGCATTTAATCATAATCTTTTTGATCTTAAATCATTCTTTATATAATTGCTGCCTGATCATTTATAAATTGCTGTGCAATATACAAATGGAGAATCGGCCACTTAGAAGACTTGGTTTGCTGTGTAGTATCTCATACTTCTGCTGTTCATTATATATGAAAAACTTAACATAATAATGATATATAATCATTGTCTTTAGTATCAATTTCCTTGGGCATTTATGATAATCAAACCAACAACTTTCATACACCTTCTAAGTCGATAACATCTTTTATTGCAATTGTGATGGTAGTCTTCTTATGACATCAAGGACAAACATTGTCTTTATACCTTTGATATCAATGACAATATTTCCAACAGATACCTTGAATCACCTCCGACTGTTGCATAGCACACATTAGTAGGCCTTTCATGTGGGAACTTTCAAAAGGGGAAGCTAAATTTTTTGGATCAGAAAATGAAATGGCGACATGCTAGGAAGAAATCATATTAAATATAATAATCTAGGATTCTAGAGTATCAACATGCATCCTTCCTTAAAATATAGAGATATCTAGATTTATGTGTACATTTTGTAGTGTTTGGCTGCTAAATAGCTTCTATATTGATGAATATAGTGAGTCTAAAGGGGTTTGAACACATTGTAGGAGTTGAGCAAAGCAAAAAATATCTTGGTTTTGCATTAAGTCATCTTTTTGTTGTTGTAAAGTATCCTCAATTGGCCTTTGAAACATTGGCAATTTGACGTCATTGGCATTGATATTTGTGTCACTTATCGGGCTTGTGGAAAGTGACTAGGAAGCTTAGATGAAAGTTGGAGAATTTCAAGATTGAACCTTTTGTGGTTTAACCTTTTGTGAATGGAAATGGGCTCTAATAATAGAAATCTAGGGCCTAGGTGAAGCTTGGGGGACAACACTAAATGGATTCAATCATAGTTGAAAAACTCTTCGAGTAATCAACGAGTTTTAAAAAACTCTTGAGTTTTTTTTAATGGCGGGTTTTTCTTCCATTTATTCTCCAAAATTGCTCGCCAAATAAAGGAGAAAAACTCGTAGAGTTTTTGGCGAGTTTTTGCCAAAACCTCGATGAGTCCGCAAAAAAAAAAAATTGGCTCATCCAAAAAAATGTCTCCTGCGGCTGCAAAAAAGGCATTTTTTGATTTGATTTTATAGGTACTCTCCAAGTCCAAGTTTCCAAGTTTGTCTACAAGTCTTCATCTATAATATCATCTATCTCTACCTCTCCCTAGTTTTCACTAGACATGGGAAGAGGAAGATGTAAATTTGTAAAATATATTAATGTAGTATTTACTTTCAGTTCTACAAAAACTTTTTGCTATTTTCATTTTGTTTCAGACTATTAGTATCAACACATTCCACATGAGGATGCCATTTTGTATCCAATTTGCTTTCAAATCAATCAAATACAACTAGACTCAACTTGTTTCTTTTATGTACTCATTTATTGACTCATTGGATGCATCTTATCATTGAATTTTGCAAAAAAAAATCGTTTTTAATGAAATTTAAGCAATTTTTTAAGTTGCTGAGTTTTTGTCGAGTCGTGTTTTTTGGGCTTGGCGAGTTTTTCAACTATGAATTCAATGTGTCATTTTTGGAAACGGTTTTTGAATGGTAAGAGTGCAAAAACCTATATTCCATGGAGTCTTAGAATAGGAGGATAGGGGGATGGGGGAACGACTTTCAAGGATAGGGGGACAAAGAGCCTAGATCTGGGGTGGTGTGAATCATAGTTGGCAAACTTGGCGAGTACTTGCCAATTATTTGCACAGACAAGCTACTTGTAGAAAAACTCGTTGAGTTTTTGCCGAGTATTCAATGTTTTTTAGCAAGTACTCACCAAAAACTCAACAAGTCTGAGCCAAAAATTTGGCAAACACATCCAAAACACAAAAAAAATGCAGCAAAAGTAGTAAAAAAAGTTGCAACTTTTCCTTATCAATGATATTTTGTATGAACACCTTCACATTTTTATAAACAAAAAGGTGCCAAATACCTAATTTCTCCTATAAGTGATAAAATTGTGAAAATGGTGTGTGCCATGAAGGCTTGTATGGTTTCAAAGGCGTTGGAGTCTTCACTTCCAAACCCTACTAGTTATTGGGATCTTTGCAGTGTTCCACGGGGACGGGTCCCCCCAAAAAAACCCCGCGTTTCCTAGAGGGGGACGTCTCGGAGACTTGGGGACTTGGGGACTTGGGGGGGACATCCCCCCACTAGCCCAACACCAATACCACCATCCCACCACTAGTGTCACTATCTCCAAGACGCCACTAAGACTTCGAAGATGTTGGGGTGTCCTCAAGACATCTAGGGGATTCCTAGTTGTCTCCAAGATGTATAATTCTTATACATCTTTTTATAACTATTTTTTCAAGTACTATATGTATTTCAACACCCTGCCACCCCTTTGCTGTTGTTCCCCCACCGTCCCCTCGCCGCCACCAAACTTGGACTCCCCGTCCCCGAAACACGTCCCTTGTTGTCACTCTATCCTTGTCCCCGAAACCCTGTGGAACACTGGATCTTTGTCATATAATAAGTTTAATTACAATGAGGGGGTTAGGGAGTGGATATCAAAATCAACAACTTAGAGTCTTAGACAACTATCTTTAATATTTATCACTGTCATAATATCATTTATCAATGATGAAGTATCATACTATCAGTATCAAATATTCAAAACAACATTTAGCTTCACACGAGAAAGCTAGAGGACAAATTCAAGGAGGTCATTGATTTGAATGACATTGATCCTTATAGCGATTGGACAAGGCAAGATGAAGGGACCCCATTGTTTATTGTAGACAAGATTCTTGATTTTGAGAGGTAGGCAATGGAGGATGTGGCTGTAGCAAAAGGAGCTACTAGATTGTCATTGGATGACATTGATGAGGCAAAGGAGTCATTGCCATCTAGCAACGAAATGGAGGTTGATTTAGAGCCACAAACACAACCTTCAACATTGAGCAAGGAGCTGCAATGGAGTGCAAGGATTAAAATCTCTCCCCAAGTTTTCATTATTCAGGGAAGAGGAAGATTTAAAATGTTGTAATATGCAGTTTATGAATTACGATGATGATTTTCGAAGGCAAACATCATAAAATTCATAATAGTTGCTAGCTAACTATTGTATTAGGATTCTAAATGATGATGTGGTTTTGTACTCAATTTGTATTCATATGAATCAAATTCAATAGAAAAAAATTTGTACTCGTTTATGGTCTCATTGGATACATTTTGGCATTGAATTATGCAAAAAGAAAAATGTGTTTTTAAAGAAATTTAAGCAATTTTTTAAAATTCTCTAGTTTTTGCCGAGTTAGAGTTTGCCAACTATGGTGTAAATAAATAAAGTACTTAAAAATAGATATAAAAGAATGTATAAGGAATAACAAATGAGACCTTGAAATACTAAACATTGCATTAAAAAATGAAAATGTCAAATATCGGTATATTCATATTATATAAAAAATGATGATTACATTCAAAATTTTTCAAAAACAATTGGCCAATGGCCATATGCCTCTAAATGTCCCCAAAGTCTACACCAATCTCCTCATTAATTGAATTAATAGACTCCTTGAGGTCAAACTCCTTCAAATCAATAGCCCCAACCAGCTTTGTCTATGCCACATATCATCAACCTATGTTGACTCTACAAGCTCTACATCCCATTCAGCTACTGTTCTCTCCTTGTATGTAAGCATGTTGCAGTTAGTGAGATGAAGGTGCTATGTACAACTACAAGCTTCTTTGCCCTCTTAGAGGTAAGCTTGTTCCTCTTAAAATAGTGGATGAACATTGTTGATGTTATTGCAGCTATGGTCTGCACTTCATTCGCACAAGAAGCACATGAATTAAATGAATAGCCTTCGGCTATTTAATTCATGATTCCAATATTAATAATTGCAAAGGGCCGACCCCTTTATGGTTCGCATATTTTGTTATAACTTGGGCCGACTTTATTATATTCATCATTTATTGTGTTTCCCTAAAGTGGCCGACTTAAATGAAAAGGCGCCTTATGATGTATAAATATAAGGTCATTTGTCATTGTAATTTCAATTCAATATCAAGCAAGTTCGCACTATTCTTTATGAGCAGAATTCGCATCTTATAGCAGCAGCTTGAATTCAAGGAGGATTTCATAGTCATTGCATTGTTTGTATTTAGAAGAAGGGCGAATACATTGTATCAAGCATTGGCCATTGTTGGGCCTGAGTTGTAAGCAGATTTCTGCTCTTGTGTTACTTTATATAAGCAGTGTTCCACGGGGACGCGTCCCCCCCAAAAAACCCCGCGTTTTCTAGAGGGGGACGTCTCGGAGACTTGGGGACTTGGGGGAGACGTCCCCCCACCAGGCCACCACCAACGCCACCATCCCACCACTAGTGTTGCTGTCTCCAAGATGCTGATAGGACTTTGAGGATGTTGGGGTGTCCTCAAGACGTCTAGGGGACTCCTATTTGTCTCCAAGATGTATAATTCTTATACTTATACATCTTTTTATAACTTTTTTTTCAAGTACTATATGTATTTCAACACCCTACTGCCCCCTCGCCGCCGTCCCCCTGTCGTCCCCCTGCTGTTCGCAAACTTAGGCCCCTCGTCCCCACATTTCGGAAACACGTCCCCTGCCGTCCCCCCGTCCCCGTCCCCAAAACCCTGTGGAACACTGTATATAAGAGAATCATTTGTTGGGTTTTTCTCCCTCAAGAGGAGGGTTTTCCCAAGGTATCTTGCTGTGTTCATTGTCTTGTGTGTTGCAATTCTATTAAGTGCTTTATTGTTTAATTTGATCTAAGAAACACTAACAAACATATAAGTAGACTAATTCCTTTCAATGGTAGAAGAATTAAAAACCTAGGATGGTAGACGAATGGTTAGTGTGGTTATCAATGAAGTAGGCCCATACATAGTCCACCACAAAATTTTGTTCTCCTATGCTATGGCCTTGCTATCTAGCATCACCTCTTCTGGATATCCCTTAAGAGTGGCAAATTTTGACCACTCAGTAAAAATGATGTTGACATTTGTAGTCTCATACATCTTCTAAATAGCCTCCATGAACTCTATTCTCACCTCAACATCTTGTATAGGGGTGACTCTACCAAGCCTTTGCTTGTACCACTTCGGGTTCAATGCATAGGTAGCCATGCACAAGAGGTTGTTGAACTTCTCCCATCTTTGATAAATGATTGGTTGACTATGTTCATTGTAGAATTGTAATGTGGGGTCTTTCTCTTGTACAATGACTTTCATTTGGCCAAGTGTATGCCAATACACTCATACACCTCTCGAAGGCAAGGTGCATTAGTGCTCCCATATCTAATGACTTTGATGATTGGAGTAATGATGGTGACAATGTATTTGATATCAACCTAAAAAATGTCGCTCTTCACCACCAACTTCACGCTCTTTCGTTGTATTGACTTAAAATTAGGCCATCGATTCCATTTTATTGTCATGACCATAAGTTACAACCTCTTGCAACTCAAGCATCCTCTCGAAGAGAATGAAGTACGATGCATATCTAGTTTCTATAGGTTTTAGATACTCCTTGGAGAAGGTCCTTAAGAGTGTAGGTGAAGTATGTGTTGGGATTAAGGTGTCTCAACCTTTGAGTCCTAGCATTAATTAATTGATTATTAGGTGCATATTAATTTAACCTAATGTATTAAACTTCCTAAGTTGCCATTCACTTTGTGGGTGCTATTGTTGAGATGGCATCCTACATGGTAGGTGATGACATATTGCAAGATCCCTATTTTTTAGGAAGTTGGCACCCACTTTAGGAGGTCCTATATTATAGGAGTATGATGTCACATGTTTCCATATTGGTGAAAAATTGTTTTGGCACGTTTCTATATTGACTTGGGAGTCTTGGTTAGCAGTTATTATTTTAGAATTGAAGAGGAATAAAGCTGTTTTTTGGCTTTATCTGTTTTAGGCATCTAGAATGGATAAGATATGGATTGGAAATTGATCAGATGCTTTTCTTGGATATAGGCGCCCAAGATGAGGATAAGGCTATTTTGACTTAGCAAGTTGTTTTTAAAGCTCATGCCTTTTGAGCTTTTGCAAATATTGGATTTGTAGAAGATTGAAGATAATATGAGAGCTTGCTTGAGGAGTTGAGAGGAGAATTTTTCATTGCAGGGCCATGTTGTCGGATTTCCTCTAGAAAAGAGCAAGATGTAAATCTCCATGTTAAGGCTTAGAGCCTGCAAGTGTATTGTAACAATGTTTGTTGTAGATCAATATATTGGTTTGATGATTTGGAGTGTGGGGTTTTTCTACTCGAAAGGGTTTTCCCCACGTATATTGGTGTTTCTTCTTTTCTGTAAATTCTTCTGTTATTCTTCTTTCATGTTCTTAAAGTGTTAATTTATATGTTGTTATGTTGCTGAAATTTACTTATATTTGCAAATTACATTATCTTTCCTCTAAGGGTTAATGTGATGGGAATTCAACTATGTTTGTTTCCACTTTAATGGCAAAATATCATGTACTTGTATTAATTATTTAAAATCTAGCATAAAAGGAACATAAGATACTGAAGGTGCATACTGTTTCTCAGAGGTCTTTATGGGTTCATCTTTCCCTTTCAATTAGTATCAGAACTCAAATCCATGGTTTGCATGTGCTTGCATCGTGCATGTGAGTTGAATGTACTTGCATGAGCTTGCATGTCTTGGATTCATGGTGCTACAGGTTTTGGGTATTTCTTTTGAAGGAATTTGTTGATTATTAATCCTTATTTGAGTGGAAGTTTCGCAGTTGACCTTGTTTTTCAGGAGACAACAAACATTTTTTTTAGATTGAGAAGATGGAGTTTTATGGAGTTGATCATGTGGTTACATTTGATATGATATTGTGCTGGAGCTCCCATTTGATAGTATATTATAACCCTAATGGATGATGGCGTTCTTACATTTTGTGATCATGTGCAACAAAGTATTCATGTTGGATGTTTGTTCTTGGCTTCCTGGTCATATGGAGAAACTTGGGTTGTCATGACTGGTTTGATGTGCTTATGTTGGGTGCTTGGCTTTAGTCCTTCGCATTGGAAGGCTCTGTTTCATTAGCCCTTGTAATGTCCCCATTTTTGGGTTCTCTTGCATTGTAGTTGGCACTAACCTTTTGGGTGTGTGTTGCTTTACCTGAGGGGTTATTTGATGTTACCCGTGAGCTTAGATGGTCTAGAGAACTTTTATGAGACTTTTAGAAGTTATTTTCGGCTTCGAGTGTATTCTCCAAGATTCTTGGAGAGTGTGTCTATTTATAGTAAGTCACCCAGTCAGACTTAATTTTTAATATTCATCATCGGTATCACTCTTGTGCAGTCAATTTTTGATTATGATGCTTTTCAACAATTTCCGCAACTTGGGTGCATTAATGGCTTTATTTTAATTATATTACTAAGGTTGCTCAATATTATTTAAATTATATAAAAAACACCTTAGTGTCAAAGCTCGTTGGAATCGAGATGGAAAAATTTAAATGTTGGGATGCTGATAAAGTGGCTTTATGTGCTAGGAATAATTAAATAATGAAATAAATCAGTTTCAAGGGATATAAGGCAAGTGGCTTTATGTGCTAGGAATAATTAAATAATGAAATAAATCAGTTTCAACGGATATAAGGCTTATTTAATTAATAAATTGATTTTATATTGAGTTTTCCGAAAAGTTCTCAGGAAACCTATAAAAGGAGATATGGTGAGCTCATTTGAATTATAAAGATTATTTGATTTTCTCTTGTGAAATCCTTGTGGTTCTATGGGATTGAACTTGGTTCATCACAGCCTTCTTGAGGACAAAAACCCTCTTGGAGAAGATTAGCCATGGTGGTGAAAAATCTTCCTTGGTTGATTGCTAATGGATTCATCCTAAGTCCATGCTGGTGTTTCATTGTTGTGATTTATGGAAAGGAATTGTAGGCACAATTGAAGATCAATTTGTGAAGTCTTGCAAGCAAGACAAATTATTGAAGATGTTTGCAGGCAAGAAGGGGAGGCCAATATTTAGAAGTCTATGGAGTATATTCATCATATTTGATGCTGGGCGTGGGAATATCATTGGGTTTATCGTTGAGTTTGCAAAGTTTGCTTTTGCAATAAGTTAGAATTTCTTCATAATGTTGGATGCTACTTTAGGAAGAGTTTGGGGCTGTGAATTGTATAAGTTATTAGCAGCTGTCAAAGACATTCTTCAGCCATCAAAAGATCTGTGCATCAGCTCTTCAATGCTTGCTTAAGCTCTACTTAGTTGTGGGTCACATAAAAGGTCAGGAAAATATTAATATTTTGTCTATGTATTGACCTTGCTGCTGTTAGGTATACTTAAATATATATATTTATCTCTGTATTTCATTGAGAAGGGAAATCAGCCAACTGTTTGTTTTAATGTCTATCAATTTCATGAGAATTTGGGTATAAAAAATGAATGTTTGGTAATTTGGTCATCAGAACAATTCAACCACATTACAAATAACTCATAAACAATCATAGAGAGTGTGCCCAGTACCCAGCAGGTGGGACATTTCCTAGCAGTACCCAGTTCTAGAAACATCACTTCTTTGAGGGGGACACATTCCCATGGAAAACTGGAAAAAACAGTAATGCTTGAAACTTTGAGTCAAAGATATTACAAGAACAATAAAACAAGCCAGAATTGTAACACAAGTGTATTTTATTCAAGTTAATGGCAATGTTCTAAGGGATCACGAAGATTGACTAGAAGCCTCTTTCCTATATGGTCAGCCATTTTAAGAACAGCTCATTTATGTTAATATACAAGTGGAGGGAACAAGAAGGCGGCTTGGTAGTTTCAAGAAATGTAACTGCTTGCCTTTGACAAATCCATAGTCTCTGTTTTATTGATTTATGCAAATATTGTTGTGAAGGAATGTCAAACAAAATTGACATTGTCAGAGTTGTGCATCATTGGATATGCTGTATTAGGAGTTCATGGTTTGATTGCATCTACTTGGGATGATGCTGGAACTATTGGTGCAGATGGCTGATTTGGTGTACCCATGTGATATTGGAGATGATCAAAGTTCTAGATCCTCCTGGATCAAAAGAATATTAAAATTTATCTTATTTTATCTTGCTTAATTGCATACTAGTCCATAGATTTGTGTTGTTCTTCTAGGATTCAGATTTACTGGTAAACATATGCATATGCTTGAAGGATCTAATATATTGGAATTTTTTCTTAACAGTTGTTTCCTAGGGATGCACCTCCTTTGCTTGGTGGAGTACTGCAGGTATATATATTTCCAAGTGATAATTTTAATTATATTTTTTATAATATTAGTTGTAATGTGACTCTTAATTTGTTATTTACCAGATTACTATCTAAACGGTATTTTTTATGTTTGACCTCTTTGGTAGAAACTTGTGGTTTTCTTTCTAAGTGGAGGAGATGATTCTGATCCCACAGCAGCAGCAATAAAGGGATCCACAGGTGCAATTTTAGCAAGGCTGCTTGTGCAAAACAGTAACTATTTTGCACACATGATTACAGAGTCTTCCCTCGCAGTGATGCTTCAACAAGCAGGAACAAAATTGGATCAAAACCTCCTTCTTTGTCTGATAGATGCTTGGCTTGATAAGGTATTGACATATTATGGACATTTTGTTTAAATACTTACCTTTCAATTTCAAATTGCTATGTACTGATTTTGATATCTGTTTTATATTGAAAACCATCAATTGCAAAAATGGTTCTCTTATTTGTTTCTTTTCATGATTACTCTCAGTATTTTCTCAATGTTGAATACTTCAAGGATAGTTATTGATAGTCTGTACGATGAATTTCATATCTTTTGATTTATTGTTAGCTTGACCTATCCATGCACTCCTATGCATCAAAGCTGTATAAAATGAAGCTATTCTTCATTCGATGAATTACATTTGAATGCATAAAGTTCATAAACAATATCATGTTGCTCTAAAGTCAGATTTTAAGACTTTCATGATGCTGTTATTATGGTCCCAATTTAATTCCATTAGGAATTAAAATATGTGATGTTATTTTATCAGAAAAACTTTGTAATATCCACCCCAATTTTTTTCAATTTTACACCCGTAAGCGTTAGTCAAATTAACAATGATAAACAACTGAATTAAGCTACCTTCCACTTTCTGATCTCCTAGATCCCAATCTGGGCAAGGTGAGAGCATACGGTGGCAAGGTGAACATTGCAATGATCTAAAGCAATCACTTGTTCAATGGGTTGAGTGATAATACATTGCAATAAATGAAAATGCAACCACTTGTTCAATGGGGTGAGTGATGAGCAAGAATCAACTGAAAGAAATTACCTTCCACTTTTTGATCACCCAAATCTCGAGGTGGGCAAGGTGAGAGCATATGGCGGTAAGACTTATAATGAAATGCTTTTGAAGTAAACCACTTGTTCAATGGGGTGAGTATGAAATCTCCAAAACATGAAAGGAAACATCCGCTTATTCAGCGGGAATTACAACTTGCAAAGAAAGCATTTGGCTGCTAGCCAACCGAAGCAAAAGGAAAGATCCTCCGCTTATTCAGCAGGCATAACATGAAACCAAAGAGAGTCTTCCGCTTATTCAGTGGGAATGCCACTTATTTAGTGGGCTAAGCATCAAACCAAACAAGAGCTAAATCACTGAATGATACTACCAAATCAGCAATACATTGTGAGCTCAATAAAATGATACTAACAAGTACAACCAGCTGCTAAAAGATATGAATATGATAGCAACCTCCTGCCCCACCCCAATACAATCAACTCATTGGAATGAGATAACCCAATGAAACACCAACAATATACTTGAGTGTAGAAGCAAATAGAGGACTGGTCTAACTCAGATAATGAGTTGCAGCAGGTCTACAACTCTCTGAAATCACTGTAAAACAGGTTTGAAACTCTCCAATCAGCAAGCTACAAGTTGGCACAATACCCAAGAGTGTCCTCAAACATCAATGAACATTCCCAAACTGATTACAAGGTCATAGGTTGATCATGGAGCCACCAAATCAAACTGAACAGCAATGAAAGATAGCAGAAACCTTCACAACACCCAATGCTCATGAAACCCCAAATGGTATTTGCTGGCTGGGAGGGGCGATCAGCTCCTAGAAATTCAGTCCTCCATGAAAAAATCTGCAATCTTGCGCAAGAGGTCACCCGAGTCTGTCAAACAGGATTAAACAATACCCACCAAAAGTTTGGCAATCCTCCAATTAGTATGAGCAAGTCATATGGTACAGCCTCGGTTAGAAAGATGCAACCAGCAAACTGAAAACTCAGGAACATCACTCCAAAATGCTACTAATCACTGCAAATCAGTATTCACACCAAAATATGCATAACTAGAAAACATCATAAGAAGCCAAAACTGAAAGCCATCACCAATAAGCTCCAATGGTGATAACTCACTTGATCTAAGTTTGTATAATCACCTCAAGTGTCAAGTTGTTTGTCAAACTGAGGATGTTTATCCACTTGTGTTGTCTTTAAAAGTTAGTGCCGCATGTTTCTCTACATAGGTTGACCCGATCAAGGCAAAACAATTACATCTCAATATCTGTTCAAGCTGGAATAAATTTCGTTTTATAGGGATATTGGTGACTTCATTGAGCACATTATGGCAAATTTTTAGGTCAAAATACCTTTCCGTTTGGGAGATTTTAATTATTCATATTTCTATTAGGTAATTTACAGAAACAATTGAAACATGAGTTTTTGGATGGCTGGAGCAACACAAATTAATGGGGTGCATTTTGGGGTTGATACATCATGTTGACACTTTATCGTGGTTCTTAAAACCTTTAAAACCCTTGATATATGTTTTCAAAGTGAAAGGAAAAGTGAATTATTGTTTGTTTGTTGTTTAATGAGGTTTGAAAACCTTCATTAGCTCTCGACAAGGTTTCCGAAACCTTGTTGGTGCCCAATAGCTAACTTAGAACCTTTTTATTTTCTTCGACCTCCTGCTTTAAAACAATGTATTGGCATTAAAGCATAACAAAACATGATTTTTTGTCTGATTTAGATGCCCTAAACAAACATGCACGCGAAAGGGGAATTCATAGACAAGTCATGCTTGGAATTTTGGATCAATTTCAAAGAGATGTCTTCTCATGAAATGCAATTGGTTGGTGTAAAGCCGAATTCCTTTGCTAGCATCCTCCATACTTATGTTGAATTTGAAAGCTTTAAAACATTATATGGACAGTCATCAAAGCATAAGTAAATGGGATTTTGTCACATTTGTTTGTTGCAAATGCTCTATAGAAATGTATGTAAATTGTTGAAGCATAAACAAAGCATGTGAATGAATGTCTGCTATTTAAGAGGTTTTGATAACCTCATTGGTGGCCAATAAGGTTGTGACAACCTCATTACATGTTGATAAGGTTGTGACATACAATTAAATACCGACTTCGATAATATCCAAACCATGATGACTATGGTTGCAGATCCGATCATGCTTTATATCATCCAAGAGATCACAAAGCTCTAGAAAAGCTAATCTTAAGAGAGATTCATCTTGTTTGTCCCAGTATTGGACAAAGCCAAGTGTTAGTCCGCTCTTCCAATATGGAATGGAATTGATGGTCTTTTTCTTTTTGGATACATTAAAAGTGGCACTGTGGGGGCCGAATCCATGATTACATCGCTTAAACAACATTAAAGCAAAGACTTCAAAAACATTTACAAAAAACTTTGAGATCTTCAATTGATTCGTTGCAAGAACCACCCGAGATCACAGCCAACTAGACATCCTCTTCACCCACCAACTCCACTAGCTCATTGGGAGCAACAAGGAGAGCCAAGATGGGCGACGGTTCCTCCGTAGTGTAGGCACCAGTGAGCTCCTTTAGAAGGGCGATATTACCCATCACCTCCATAGTATAGGTGTTGACATCTTCTCCCGTGCTCCAAATCAGAAATGGAACCCATGGGCCATTATACTGCTGAGTGAGCAAAGGCCACACCCCCACCCGTGGGTCGTAAACCCTAGCCAATCACCGCCATTTCCAAATAATATTCCACCTGACATCATTGTGTCTTGACTAGCTTTTGCATCAGCCAACGAATTGAATCCTTGCTTTCTCGTTCTTGCAAGAGCCAAGCCATGAAAACAGACATGAGGTTATTCACATGATACTGATATGTCGATAGTAGAAAGCACGCCTTGAGGATCCTTTTGATCACCTCGAAGACCTCCACCGCATTTGTGTTGAACGCCTTCCTCAACCAATTTTCCGACACCGCACCTCTGAAAGCCATTTGTTGTTCATTCATGCCCAAACAAATTGTTGTCTCCATTGCCAAAAGAATGTGGAGGGAGAACATAAAGGCAAGTATATAAACACCAATCGTCGCGATCCACACCATGCTCGCCAGAGGTCCTGACACTAGCATTAATTTGCCTCGGCCCTTGAGGCCCTCGAGTTGTCCTTCACACGTGCAACACCACCTCCATTAACGTCCGACACCAACTTGTCCATCATTGCACTCGATGGCGGATTTAGAGAGATAATTTGCTTCCCGATTGCCCTCACGATAGATATGCGTTACCTTGAATTCCTTGTAATAATTAAGATCCTCCAACATGCGGGTAAGGATTTTTTCGATCTTCCAATATGGAGTGGATTCCTTGCGAATTGTGTTAATTGTGATTAAAGAGCCCCCTTTAATGTGTAGCTTCCTAACACCCATTTGCTTACAGTGGTTAATCCCCGGCCAAGTCACTTGCATTTCTGCTATATTATGCGTGCCCTCCCCTAACAATGCAACCAACACAAGCAGGGCTGGGGTTGCCCTGGGCTGCACCATCAAAGTTCATTTTCACCCAACCAACATCTGGAGGATGTCATTTGATGTCTAATCTCGGATTAGAGGTTAGATCAATCCGACACTTCCCATAAATGGGAGGGAGAATGAAATTGATTGTCTTGATGGTGGTTCTCCGTTACTATATTGTCGAAGTAGATTAGTAAAATTTGTTCACCAAGCATTGCATAATTTCTTATTAGTGTGATGCATGGAGAAGCCAATTTGATTGAAAACTTCCAAGATGGTGTTATACTTTGTACACTTGTTCAGATTCTATTGGGAGCTTCTTGTGTTCTAACGAGAATTATTGTACCTTTAGACCATCATAAAAAATATTTGCTTGAAGTTGGGGTCCCTCTAGTAGATGAGGAGGATTATGATCTAGCAACAAAATATTTAGCTATGGAAACAAGGGGAGGGTACTATCCCTATTTCGGAATATATTTGTCCTTTGCAAATGCCTTTATTGATCACCGGAAAACAACTTTGATAAGAAATCATCAAGATCAGTGGACCAGAAGTTCCTAATCAGTTAATATCATCAAGTAATCTGTGGAAAATATGCATCTATGATAATCGACTTGATGATGACAGGGATTCAAGTAATCTGTGGAAAATATGGCTAGCTCGTAGAAGATTTTCAATCATTATTTGCAGATGGTAAATGCTTTTTATACCTGATTGATTTCTACTTGCTTGGATATATGCCATGTTCTCATCCTCTAAAGGAACCTCAAGACCTTGATCCTTTAGATGTGATGATGACGGATTCTTTTGATGCCAAGGCTTGGATTCATAAATACAGTAAAGTGCAAGATGTCATTAATCATTTGTATGATATCCCAGAGGTTCTTTAGGTGACTGATTTCCTTGAAGGGAATCCTTCTTGCAATGAAAAGAATTTGATCATTCTTGTAACCTCCCCTTTTACCTAGCTCCTTGAAAGGAAAGCAATGGATAATAAGTGGACACAAGCTCTTGAAAGCAGTATTGGCTTTGATAATTATGAGAAAATAGTTTTAGATAAGAATTCTAAAGAAATGAAGTGCACAGTCGAAGAGTACGTGGCAGCTATAAGAATTCAGTCATCATATAGTTCTATACTTCAAAAGTGATGCTACCTAAAAATGAAAGAGACCAAGAATGATATCAGCAAGACATTGCATTGCAATGATTGTGTGGTAGCTGAGAAGAGGACTATTTAAGTGTTCATATTTTTACATCTAGAGACAGGATTCGAGAAACGCCAGAGGTATTTTCAAAGGCATTGAAGCTAACTGAAAATTTTAACACCGAAACAAAGACATTAACCAATTTGCACATCCAAGACTCATTGAGTGCTTAATTTATCGATTATTAAGAACATGTTTTAAGGTGAAGAATTGCAACTGAGGTTAGAAGATGAATCAATTTTCAGTAAAAGTTAGAAGTCTAACAAAAAAAATTTGATTATTAATAATTGTATTTTAAAGAATCAGTTACAAAACTGAAAGTTTTAAATACCTTGAAAGAAAAATGTAAAAGGGTTCAGTTTTGGGCTCAGTTCCTAACAGCTATCGGGGGAAAAGAGATTGGATTTTCTGATCTTTTATAAGGAAGAGTCTGTGAACTCTTCAATTTTGGAGAAAGAAATAAAGAATGATATGGCTGGTCTGTGAGTCAAAATGCATCTCTCTATGCTGTTGATTATTTAGATGTTTAGTTTGCGGTCATTTCTCTAAATATTTTGTCATGTGATGAACTGCAATTGTTTTCTTCTTCCATGCATATGTTTTCGTGATGCTTCTGGGATGGAATTATAGGTTATTACTTGATCTATGAGTCATGAAATCCTTTGTGAATATCTTTCTAATGTTAGATTAGATTCCAGTTCTTAAACCCTAGTTGCATGCTTTTCCATTTCCATAGTCCTTTTCTGTGGAATGAATCTTCATATTCATTCTTCTTTCCTTGCAGTTATCTTTCCTGTTTTTGTTTAGTTTAGCTGCCTTTCTTGCTTTCTGGTTAAAAACACACTCTTAAAAACTCATATCTTATCATACAAGGGAGTTGCCCTTCTCAAACATAGAGGAAGATCACTAATTCAATAGTGATCTCTCCAACTGTTGGAATGTTTGTTGCTGCCTATTGGGCGATTCAGGATCATATTTCAATGCAAATCTGCAATGACAAATCTGCTTACCAACATCCACCATAGTCAAAATTCATTGGTAATGAGACTTTCTCAAGTGATGCTCTTTACAATATTTGAACCTTTACCTCATGTGATCCTTGGATTTCTCTTTTCTTTGGAGCCAACTATGTTTGGTAATGCGGTTTGCACTATCTTTCGTTTTACAACAGTTATGGAAGCGATAACTACCCGCGCGTCCCTAGTGTTACCATATTTTTCAAAAGTCCTATCCAATGTCATTTTCCAAGTTTTGGGCCTATGTGAAGGAGGAGGTAGATCAACTTATGCATTTTTCCTTTTATCTGACTTTATACTCTTCCCTTTTTCAGCCATGGTCACTATTGCTTTTGCAAAGTTCAAGTTTTCTATGACAAAGTATTTGGAGAAACCTGCACTTGATGCAAAAGTACCTGTGCCCTCTTTTGGTCCTTGGAATTTTGTGGCACTCCAAAGCCAACCATTTTTTCTTTAAGAAATAAGAATGCAAATTTTGAAGTTGGTGCTTGTTCAACAATGCAAGCTATATAAGATGACTGAATTAGTCAATTCCCATAACACTTGATGAACTCCTGTGGTCCGCATGGGTAGTTATTTAAACTATTAGCATAAATTTCAGTAGACTGTACCTTAGCAATTTCTTGCACAGGTCGCTTGGTGGAGTCTTCTTGAGTAGGGCATATGGTGGATGAAGCTGCAAGTTGAATGGTGTAAATCAGCATTAGGTACTGTAGGGCAAATTACATCAGTAGTGGCTGTACGGTTAGAGTGGAACTGGTCAGGAGTAGCCACATGGTGAGGAATGGATTTGCTAGGAATCATTGTATAGTATGAAGCATAGTTGGAAAACTCAGACTTGGTGGTGCAAAATTTTGACCTGGACTTAGGACAAAACTTGTTAAAACTCAGCAAAAATAAAAGAAACATAATTACACACACAAAAAAAAACTAATATATTTAGAGAACACAGAAGTCTATTCTGATCATAAATTTATCATAATTCAAAGATTACATATGTCACATGACCCTTAAATCAATAAATTACAGAGTTCATAGAGTCTCAGAATGGGGGGGGATCAATAGCTTGGATTTGGAATGACATTGGGATGATGGTAGGCATTCAAGATCACATGGACCTTCAAGGGGCACACCATCTTTCAGAATTTTATCACTATATTTTCAAGTTTTCTCGAACACCAAGTCCTCACTATTTCTGACCAAATCTTCATTCATCAGAGAACTGATGTAGAGAATTTAACCTGTTTAAAGGATGAGAGCTGCAGAGCTGAAGACAGGAACACCAATGTATCATCATTCTTGAATCTTTTCATATATTTGAACTTCCAAACCCTTATCTTAGGGCATTTTGTTGCCTGGCTACAAAATGCCTCACCTATTGGTTGAAATTAGAGGACTAATGGAATGCACATAAGTTAACTAGGAGAATTTCAATATTTTTAGTCACAAATGCTCACAATTCTTGTGTATCAATTGCATGATCAAATAATTTGAAAAAATGAAATTAGACCTGCAACTAACCCTTAGGATTATGACAAGTGTCACAGGGATGCCTTATTGTAGTTAAAACTATTTGTGTTTGATGACCTTATTCCTTAGGTCGATAATGCTAAGTCTAACAAGTGAGCTATAGAATAATTTGAAAAACAGATACCAAACTTTTAAAAGAGGCCATGTTTTATATTTGAAGAACTTGTTTTATACCATAACCAAACTCAATGAAGGTGGATCTCTGTGAAAGCACCTCCCTAAAATAAGGGATTTAAGGGATCAGCTCACTGTTGTAAAGGAAAAAGTGGATGAAGGTGATATGGTGGCCCTGATCATTGATGCAGTCTAGGCCAGTGGGGTCAACTTAACAACTTCCTAAACATAGCATCCATACATATGAACCATGAAAACACATTTAAAGTGGAAGTAAAACAATGCTACCTTCATTAGATTATCTAAAATCTGTCTTTAAGGTTTACAACATATGGATAAGAAACCTAAACTCCTTACATGCACACAACCCCACATGCTCTATCTACTATGGCTTAAAACAACTGGTTCAATTACAGGATCAAGAACCCAGCTAAGGGCAGCTGATCCTAGTAACCAAAACAAAATAGCAACTCACAACACATTATGAACCAATAGCAGCCTTCAAATAATCTTTATTAATCAAGAACTCAGATAATATACTTGCCTCACAGGCAGATAGTCCAGCAACAAGGACTTTTACAATCAATACAGCAACACAATGACAACATTTTAATGTTTGCTATCCGAAATGTCAATATTCTGCTATATAGGCACTGAGCCTTGTTAGTGTAGGTTTTTTTAATATTATTTTTCCTACACATTATTAAGCATACCTTAGGTTATAGGAGATGTGGTTCATGTGAGGACACGTGGCATAATCCATCGATTACATGTGTTGCTCCCACTCACACTTGGGTGGTTGAGTTTCACACCCTCTTTTGGCCTTATATGCCACTTCACAAAACCACTCATCTGTCTCTTTTTGAGTAGGTTATGCCACCTATTTGGCATTTTCCAAGTAGGCATAACTCCCACCTAATTTGGTTATTTGGGAGTTATTACCCCTCTTGGAATTATTTGCCCATATTCTACTATATATTCTGCACTCACCTCTCCCTCCTAACTAGTTCAGGTCTAGCTCCTATCTAGTCTAGATGAGTTCATATTAACTCAATCAATTCAAGGGAGAGTTGAGGCATATTGTATCATTTAGTGTGTGATATAACATCATTTTGTTATTGCACTATATTCCTGCATTCTATCTCTTGCTGCTCTCGTGTGGAAGGTTTATCTTGGTTTTGTAGGTGATCCTGGGTGCTCGAGTTCATCAATAACTCTTACAAGCCTAAGGTAGAAAACTAACAATGACTTCAAAATTTTAAGAAAACTAACATGAATGACATTTCTCTACATATAGCCTTCTATTCTGTCTATTACTCAATTTCTTTAACTACACACAAATACAAGAATTATGCATGTGAAGTACCTGGTTCACAGGCCAGCTAGCCTCCTCAACTCCCTTACTAAAATATTCTTTTATACAGAAACTCTACATGTAGCCTTCTGTTCTGTCTATTATACACGGAATTATACATGTAAATTTGTAACGAATGACTATTACTCTACGCATAGCCTCCTGTTATCTCTATTACTCTATTTCTTTAACTACTCACAGATACATGATTTATATATGTAAAGTACCTGGTGTCTAGCCAGCCTCCTCAACTCCCTTCCTAAAATATTCTTTCATACATAAATACCATGGCTTAACAATCCAGGGCAGGATGATGTTGATCATATAAGGCGTAAGGGGGGAGGGAGGGGGAGGGGAAGGCACAGGTTAAAAAACTTGAGGAAACAGCGCTTATTTCCACCACCTACACTCAAAATAGGCAATAGTTGCCTAGAATCTGCTGCTCAAAAGACCGGATTAACTGCCACCCCAAAATGGGAAAAGTAACTGTCAACCAACAAAGGCTTCATTCTAAATATGAGATTGATTAATAAGAGTTAGAGTTCTTATAACAGCTGGTCAAAGTAATTCATCTGTAACTGCCAACATCAGGAGTATAAAGGAATTTTAATGCTGGACGAAATATGGTGGGCCCAGCAATTGTAAGGTGTGTTGATGTTTCCAACTGATTCCTTAATAACCTCTAAAGGTTAGCCATGTCTTATGCTCAAGGGTATTAGGAGATTGGCCAACAAACAGGAAACTTTCTGTTAAGATTAATTTCCTCGGCACTTTAGGCTTTGGAAAACCTAGGTGGGTTTCCCTTATGATATCACTTAAAGATTTGCACTCTAGCAGAAAATGATATCTAGCAGATTAATTCTCATACACTTGTGACAAGGATTTACACAATACAATAAGAAAACCTTTGATATCCTCGCAAATATTCAAAACCCTGTATGAGATACTACAATAATTATAAATAAATTACAAATGGCTTAGGATTTGTCATTTTAGATTTGTTTTGGAACTTGTGAGTGTTATCTTAGCTTGATTGGTGCCTATCTAGGGTTATAGTGTCCTATAATCCTATAAACTTTTCCTCATAGCAATTTAACATACTTTTATAGTCAACAAATTGTTATTACCTTACAAGAACAAGCCCAACTAAAGGCTCACAGCATTATCCTACTTATTAATCCATTTGCAATCACAATATCCTCTACATTTTAATGAAATCAATTATTCTAATCCTTGAACAAAAGCTATCAATAAAAGTACACAATGCAAGAAATTTGCATTGAAGAACTCAATAATCTTTGATTATTTAATTCATGAAAGATGATGTTGTTTACTCGCTACGGGTACAATGACGTACTGAGTAAACGAAAATACAAAATAACATTGACAACATATAATAATCACATGGCAATTGCACAAAACATAGATGTATTGCGTTATTCAGTATTCGGCACTTACATCATAGTGTCTCAAGACAAAACATAGCATAGCATAGTAGAACCGTAATGTTTCCCGACTACATGACTCAAGTACATATAGTACGTTGGTGGTAGTTGAGGTACCAACCGTCGCGTCCCTTCATTATAACTAATTACTTTGTCAGGAACTTAATTCCCGAGACAACTAATTGACATGACACGTACATAACATAAGTACATGGATTATTAATATTAACTAAAGTCTTATTTACTCACGATCGACCAAGTACACTATCGGCCGACTACATCGACTCACGACCGACCGAGTACACTCTTGGCCGACTACAGTTATTTTGCAAAGATGGAGACAGTGACATACTGAAAGCATGTATTCATATACGCCTTAATCAGTATAACACAAATTTTACCAATTTAGAACTTTACCGATCACAATAACACCATTCACTCAACTTCAACAATTTTGCACATGAAAAGAACACAATAACACACGATATTTACGTGGAAACCCTTACGGGAGAAAACCACGGCAAAGTGTTGCTTATATAAACTCTTCTTTTACAAACTTTGTAGACACCAACTTATAGGAGAAACCAATCCCCTTAATTTGTAGGCACCAACCTACTGGAGGCACCAACCCCCTTAATTGTGGGCACCAACCTACCGGAGGCACCAACCCCCACAGTTCGTAGGCACCAACCCCCACTGCCAAGCACCAACTTAGCAAAATATAACAACTTCAAAACAATGTTCCACCTTCAATGTTGCTTCTTCAACGGGTGATGGACGATTCTGCTCAAATATATCTCTTGGATCTGATATAATTATTACCTCAGAATATTTTCTCCAAATCTGCTATAGTCTTCTTCAAAGATCTGCTATAAGGATCTGTCTTCTATATATATTCTTCATATGCAAAAATTTCTTCTCAAATGTCTGCTAGAAGGCTTCTTATAAATCTGTTGTTATATTGCATATAATCCCTCTATAAAATCTGCAAAGACAATCTTCAATAAATATGCTCATAAACTATTATAAGTCTGCTCATATTCCACTTCAAAGGTTTTCTCTAAATTTACTTTAAAATCTTCCTCTATGATTGCACAATCATCATCTCGATATCTACATATACTTCTTTTTCAAATCTGTCATAAAAGTCTGCTCAAATCTGCTATATGTATATGCTCTAAGTTGTCTTCATAAATCTGGAAAATATGATCTTCCTAATTCTTCAAATGTTCTTCTTGTGATGAATGATTTTCTTTATATTTCACTCACAACTCATAATCAGATCTGAATATATTTCCTTTATTTATTCCACCTCTTAAACCCTCATATGCTGATCTGAGTGTGTCTTATAGATATATCTTTTTATTTCCTCTCAATCATACAACCAAGAGGTGCATCTATTCCCCTTTTTAATCACTGCTGTTCATTACATTAATTATTGCCTTTTATATACATCTCTGCTTATATCATAAAATATTTCAGTGAGTCACTCACCCTCACTTTCTCCCAATTTGCAATCACTATTTATACCTTATCAAAGGAGGCGATTCACTTTGGAGACATATCCTTTCACCTTCAAAAACATAACACTTCATTACCAATACTAATCGCATCTCTTAGAAAAAAACTGTTTTCTCAAACTTCTTTAATGAATCGCACCATTTTAAAAGTGAATAAGACAAATTTTGTCTTCTAGTGGGATGAGAAAGTCAGCCACAAAAAACTTTAATCGTTGCCTTAAACTTATCGCTGCTCCTTCCCTTAATAATATTTGATGCACTTTCGTCTTTTTCTATTTTCGTCTTATTTAATTAATTTTTGAACCGCAGCCTTTGGAATATTAATTTAATTACTGTCCAAAGGTAATTGTGAATTGCTGTCTAGTAATAATTAAAATCAGATCGCTGCCCTGAATGGATTAAGACTGATCTGATTTTTGTGTATGTATTCGCTGCTCATTTGTATTAGCAATCTGTTGCATATTTGTTGAAATGAATTTGTAATTAGAACTTGGTTGATGCAACGAATTTGTATTAGCAATCATGAAGAGCCTCTGTTGATGCTTCACACACTGTGAGGAACAGGTTGGGAAAATCAGTAGATCCAATGCCCATTCCATTCCCTGCAACTGAAATCTGTGTCTGCCAGTTATGTCTTCAGAGGCATTGTTGAGTGTTGTCAACATAGACTCCCTTTTGGATTAGCTGAAGGAGTTCTCTGAGCCTGAACTTGAACCACTCTTGCATCATGCCTATTGCAGAGTAAGAACAATTGTAGAATCTGTCTTCTCTATTCCATCATATTCGCAGCATCCTAAAGGACTTTCAAAAATACATTAGTATGTTTAATACTCCTTGGAATGCTACCCCTTGTGTAGGCTATTGCCCACTTTATTTTCACCCACAGCCATCCATACATCAGTGTGATCCACTTGTTCATGTCTGAAACTTCACCTTACTATGATGTTGCTTTCTTTAAATCTGTACAAGTCTGTTCACAAAAGCTGCTCATAGATTCTTAATTGAATGCTCTCATAAGTGATAACTTATTCTTTATGACTGTCTTCTTCGTCTTAGTTACAACATGTGTATGCATCTTTGATATCACTGACCACTTGCAATAATCTGGACTAAGCGCCTTTGACATCAATGACAATATTTCCAAGAGGTCGTTTTATCCTCACAAGGTAGTCATTAATTATTTTTATTACTGGTCGATTCTGTCCTACTTGGTGCCCATCTTGAATTTGAAATTAAAATAAATAAATATTTATTATGTATAGGCCAACCTTCTCTAGTGTGGCACCCTCCTTGGAGTGTTTAAAAAATTAATTTTTCTACGGGGGTTGATCTCTATTGGAGCACCCAAGGTTGAGGTGAAGAGGTGCATTTAAATAAGGAGTTGCATCCATTAGTAAATATCACATCTTTTCCATGAGTCACCCCCTTTGGAGAAGCTATAAGGCGTGGTTGCAAAGATGTTTTGAAAGCAAGAAATAAAAGAATATTATTCAAATTTTAAGAGCAGACCGTGAAGAAGAGTAAGAGCAGATTCAAGCAGATCTAGAGAAGAGAATATGATGAGTAAATCAGGTCTATATTAAAATATATGAAGAGAGTGTTAATATTGTGAAGGGAGAAATATATGATGCACAATTTGGGGGCAGATTTGTAAGTGAAATTAGAGCAGACCTTAAGACAGAATTATAAAGGAAAGTATTGCATTATTTGAGAGAAAATTTGTGAAGGAAAGTTGATGCATCATCATCAAGAAGACTTGTGAAGGAATGCGATTACATCATCTACAAACCAAGTCATGAAGGAGAGCACTTGTGTGATAACCGTTAGATCATCCACAAGCAGAGGTGTGACAGAAAGTGCATTTATAATCAGATCTTTGTGAAGACAATATCATGCTTTGAAAAACTTGAAGGTTGGTGTCTATCAAAATAAGAGATTGGTGTCTCTTGCTGAGTTGGTGCTCAATTGTGGGGATTGGTGTCTCCAATGTGTTGGTGCCTGTTGGTGTGTGTTTTGAGTACGCCATCGAACACAGAATAAAAATGGCCCAAAGGACACTCTTATCCTCTCTTGAAAAGTGCTTGCAAAAATCTAGTAGACAATACAATAACTCCAAGGTTTCTTCGGTCAGGTCTTGACATGTGGATAAGGCCAGTGGGCGTTGTGATTGCTGGTAATCACAAGGGGACTTACATGAAACTCTTTTGCGGGTTTGAAACTTAGACTGTTTTATCCTTGAAGGCTCATTCGGTGGGTATCTTCAGATTTTCCAAAAAAATAAAAAGGATAAGGGTTTAGAGATCTAAACTACGCCTAAGAATTCAAGAGACAGCAGTGAGTAGACAAAATGGGTAACCACACTTCGTTTCGCCACCTTTGGACAACTACGCGAAGCAGGTGCAATCTTCAACGGAAGTGATAAGAATTTTCATATTTGAATCGGTAATTGAAACAAACAGAAGTTAAGCATCCACGATTTAATGGCTCAGACTAACTTTACACGTCAAATGCAAATCATCCACTCGACAAAAGTATGAGCAAAATTTTATCCGCCACTGCGATCAAATCTATCATTCATCTAACCAACATGTAATGAAATGCTATTCTAATTCTACTCTAAGTGTTGAAGGAGAAATATTCAACCTTGCATACTACTTGAAAATAAAAGTTGTTCTTAGCAAATCATGCACAAGAGCTTTTATAAACGGAAATAGTTTCGTTGCAACAATCTTTTATTACTCACTTCACAAAATACAAATGAGGGTCAATGAGTTTATATAGAGTTTCATAAATGGAATAAATGGCTCAGATTAAAAATGAGCCGACGGTCAAGATTTAGCAAACGAAACCCTAATTAGGGTTTCCCAAAAGGACTTCAGTTAACTGGCAGTGAACAGCAATGAGTTGGCAATAGGAGCTATTTTCAAGGGACTATATCTTGATCCTCTCGAGCTGCCGTGTATTCGCCGAATCTGGACACGATCAAGGCAGCCTCGTCCATGGTAACTTGCGGAAGCATGCTGATTCTGAATTCAAGCCCATCCATGCTCTCGGCGCATCTGGCGAAGGTCTCCTCCCACTTTGGTTCAGTCTTCTCAAAGGACTCTCTGATGCTCAAGAAGTTCGCCAATTTGGCCCAGTCCTGCCTCAAGATGGGCCCAGTGATGTCGAAGATATTTTCCTGGACACTTTTCTTCAAAACTTCCAACTGCAGGTCATTCTCTCGCAGCGCCTCTTTATCCAGGACATCGGCAATTATGTTGAGGATTCTGGCCTGAACTTCCTTGACCTGTTCCTCCAATCTGACACCATCAACCTTGACCCTCTCCAGGACTTCACCTCGTGCCGTCAAGGCCCAATACCAAGTGTGGAAGTCATAGGCTGCTCCCGCTGCGATGACGCCTCCCTCTATCAATTCTTGCTTAGGAACTCCTTTCAGAATCCTAAGGCAAGGGATTATTCTATCTTGCACGTCTGGAAGGCTGTCCCATACTTCTGCCAAAGAAGCGAACCTAGAAAGCAAGGCAGTGGCCTGGCCATAAACCAAAGTTAGCCGCTCCACAAATGTCTCAGCTTCAGTCCCCTTTACGGCTATCCATTCTTTGGCCTCCTGAACCGTGAGCCTGTTTTCTTCCATCTCTTTAATGGCCTCCTGCGAAGAGTTCGGAAGTAGAGGAGCTGCCGTAGTGTCCTGATCAAGTGGTTTGATCAAGTGCTGAATATATTCCCTTAAGCGCTCAATCTCTAATTGGCACTCCTTCCTTCTGGCTACCTCCTTCGCCAACCTTGATTTGATGGCGGACACAGAATTGTCCAAATCTTCCATTTCTTGGCCCTTAGTGGTTGGACCCAAGTCAATGGTCGTGATGGCGTAATCCTGTGGAGCCATATCCTCCTGTGGCTTGTCCACTGTAGGCACGGCGATTTGCACTGTCCTGTTGCCGGCCTCGTCTCTCTGTATGCTGGAGAATTTCTTTGCCGACTTTTTGGGCACGGTTTGAGACAGTCTGGCCAAAAAGTCTGCCGTATCATCCTCTTCTGGTTCATCTGCCGGCACTTGTACCTTTAGCCTCTCCTTCAGCCAATCCGGTATCGTAAGCTGCTCAACACCGTCTTCTTCCGGCACGCCTTCTCTATCAGGAACGTCTACAATTCCCCTAAGGGCTGAAATCATCCCTTCCTGAAAATCCTCATCTTGGGTGCCCACATTGTCGTCATCCGACTCCAATATTTCGGTGCCCGTGGGAGAAGGTGGCGCATCCTCATCTGGCTGAAGCTCCGCGTTGTTTTCAGGAATCGGAGAAGGATCCCTCATATCTGCCAGTGAAGCATCGGCGGTAGCCAGTATCTCCTCAATATTTTTGGAGGCGGCCGATTGAGAGGGTTTCATCTTTACCCGTTTCTGGACCGGCTCTTTGCTTGCAGCTATTTCTTTTCTTTTCCTAGATGTGGTGGCCTCTATCCCTGGGAGGTCATGCGATGCTCCCGCGTTGGAAGAATAAGACTCTGCCTCGCTTAGCATGTCATAGGTCAAGGTTATCTTTTGGCGCCTTAATTCTTGAACTCGTTGATCAACCCACCACTGAGTAAACTTGATGACAGGCCTCATCAAGACGTTCAAGTCAGCATGCTCTGCTTCTGACCACTGGACAACGGGCAAAGCTGAATTCTCATCGAAGCGCGATTGCGTCTGATTCTCGTCCTCTTCCAATTGATCTGGCACGTGACAAAATTCTGTTGCCCTGATCAAGCTGAGAGGTAATCTGGACCACATCCTCCGTCTGACCTCAAATTCATCCGCAGCATTTGCCCAATAGTCCTCCAGTTCGACCCTATGCTTGTACCTCCCTCCATCCACCATTTTGATGTGGTGATGGGGGTCGTAGTGATTTCTGGCCGGATATGGAGAGAAAGGGTAATGCTGTATCTCGATTCTGGCACTGTCAGTTGCCTGTGATGACGGACACGACTCCAGCATGTTCCCTATAAAGAAGGGAAAAGTAACTGCCGCCTTTTGCTTTGCTCTTTGAAGGCCTTGGAATTCTTCTAACTGTCTCAGCACTTCGAGTAGGACCATCTTGTTCGTGGGGAAGATGGGCAGACGGTACGGGCTTCCGGTGAATCCCTGAATTCTGATATACGTAAATCTTGGATACTGGATAAACCAAGACCCGTATTTACCGATTAGGCTTTTGGCCTCATGTGTCAGCCGCTGATGCGTCCCTCCCTGGAGTATCCTGGTGATGTACATCAGGAACGCGTCGTGGGCTCGCCTAAAATGCGCCTTCTCCCTCAGCTGGAGTTGTGGGTAACAGTCATAAGGTTTTAGCTTGTTCTCCTTACTGCCAACTGTGCCTTTGCAGATCAAGCCTGCATATCTGTAAGTTCTGGCCAACATATAGACGACGTAAGAACCCATATAAAACGTTTTGGTCTTCTCTAGATTGATAAGCTGGTGGTGAAGATTATTGCTTATCATCCTAGCCCAGTTGAACATTTTGACACCTTCTGTGAGGTCCTCAATGAAGTAATACATCCACGGCTCAAAGGGTGCTCCCGAGGGACTGCCTGCCACTCTGTTCAGCAAGATAATAATATCTCCATAGTCCTCCTTGAAGTCCGTGCGCATCAACTTCTTGGGCATCTTCTTAAAGGACGGTCTAGGCTTGTCTAGCCAAGATTTGTTAAGGTTGGCGGCACAAAGATCAGGATTTTTGTCATATAACTTCTGAGCATCTTCCTTGGTCTTGTAGACAGTTTTAGGATATGCCGGAATGCCGAAGGCTTCCTGAATGGCCACCTCTGTCAGATGTGCCAACACTCTCCCATCAGGCGCCACAATCCGCCTTGACTCAGCATCATAGTGAAGTGCACACTCCACCATCAGTTCAGCACAGCAAAGTGCAGGCTGGAATCCGGCAGCTTGAAATATGCCGTTTCTCACTATCCTTCTAGCTGCAGGCGTCGGTAAGGGTCCGTTGTGTCCATATATCCTCTTTTTAAATTCCACGAGATCGATGTGGCCAAGATCTGTGTCCGAGACATTTTTCCATTTGGACTTTATTCTGGTCTCTAGCTGCGATCCTTTACTTGCAAACTTCATCTGTGCCTGCCTGGATATTTCTCCTTGATCGATCGGCAGCCTGCAAGCACAAAATACTAACATTAATACAATATCATTTAAGAATTAATGAGTTTCGGGGTATAGCTTGGACAAATCGCACTTTCAGCCTTATTAAATTAAAATTTCTGTCAAAAAGCAAGCTGAAAGTAATTAAATTCGCCTATCATGAATGAAATTCGTGCCGGAAATGAAGTAGAAGATAGAAACACAGCGCAAATACGTTGTCGATTAACTTCCAAACCTCAAAGATCGCGTTGTGGCTGCAAATGAATTTAAAAATTCAGAAAATCTCCCAGAAGAAGTGCGCCAATATGCTGGAAGTAAGATTTCAGCAAAGAAATAAATTACTTCTCTCAAAAATCATGCCTGTCAATAAGAGAATGCTATCTCGATTCTCACAATGATGTTATTCTCACAAACTTCTCCTTCGAGAATGTTTTCCTGAAGATTCGAGAGAGATAGTTGCTTCTCAACCGGAATTTGTGAAGAAATGAGTTGCTGAAACTCATTTTATGGCTGAGAAGTGCGATTTTTTCTTCAAGGCATTGCTTTCTTTTTTTTGATTTTCTTCCAATTTTTAGAAACGTTTTCTCCTCGGATTAGCAAACTTCTAATTTCACTTTCAGTTATCGAGGCAAGTTTCTAACTTTCGTCTCTGTGCCATCTCTGCTGAGATTTTCGAATTTTCTCAAGGAAAATTGACTAAGTGTTGGAAAATATATTAAATTAATTGTCCAAAATTATTTTTCCAACGTATTTTAAATCCTCCGAACATGGCAAAGTTTAAACTTATCTAAGGCAGACTAGTTTAATCTTCCAAATAATCTCCGGATTTTGAATTTTTAATTAAAATTCCCTAAGTGTCAGGGAAATAATTAAAAATATTAAAATATTAAATTCCAACCCGTTTAATCTTGATACATGGCTAATTTCGTTCGTCAGAGGCAAAATATCTCTTTTTTTAAATTGTCTGCCTAGCCAAAATGTGCTCAATAGCTCATCTGCCAAATTTTAATTCTCTAGGCGGAGTTCTGACCTTTCTGGACATTTTTATTTTAGCCGAACGATTCATCTTCTGGGTTGGGCGAACCTGGAGACCTCTGCCACTTTGCCATTTTTTTACTAGCGCTTTAGGAATTTTCCAAGCTGAGAGGGGCGGACTTCATGTTTGCTCTGCCAAGCACTCTTCATTTTGTGCCAAAAAATTTCACTCCGTTGTGCTGGGGCGTGATTTTTATGCCGGCCAAAACCTCTTCTTCTTCTAGACATTTCTCCGTTTTTCATGCCTTAGGATAATTTTCTCTTCAAGAGTTGGGCGAATGTCTTATAATTCCTTGCCTATGGCGTATTTTATCATCCATTGGTCTTAGATTTTCCTTGCCATGGCGAATTTTATTTGTGCCTTGTCCAATGAAAAATTTCACTTGTTTCCATCATTTAATTCAATTTTCAATGAATTATCTTGCAATTTTACCCCTTTCCAAACACCTTGGAGCGCACCCCTTCATGTTTTACCCTTCTCCACACTTCTTGGGGCGGACTTCATGAGTTTTATGCCATTTTCTACTAGGGGCGGACTTCAGCCTCCTTGTGCCATTTTCCTTAGGCTGGGCGGACTTTGACCTTTTTGTGCCATCCTTTTCTAGGGGCGGACTTTGACTTCTCCATGCCACTTTCCATATGGCGCACTTCCTATCTTGCTAGGCGGACTTTGAGTTCCTTGTGCCAAGGGCGGACTTGGCAACCTTCATGCTTATGGGCGGACTTCAGCCTCTTTGTGCCATGCGCCTCTTCCAAGCATCTTGGGCGGACTTTGGCTTCTTCATGCCAAGGGCGGACTTGGCAACTTTCATGCCATGGCGGACTTGAAGACCACCTTGCCTATGGCGGACTTGGTGAATTTCTTGCCAGTGCCTACCTTTGGCATGCCAAAGGTAGGGCGGACTTTGACTTTTCCATGCCATTCCTCTCTTGAGGGCGCCAGTCTCAGACTTAGGCATTTTCTCACCATTTTTCAAACTTTTTTCACTTTGCCTTGATTTTCTTGTTTTCTGGAGACGTGTTGATTTTCTGCTCTGTGGGACCCAAAAATAGAAACTTTTTCCCAAAATAGAATCTTTCCAAAAATAGAAACTTTCCAAAAATAGAAAAAGCAAAAAGCATCCCTAAAAAATAGGAACTCCAGAATGGCCTAAAAATGCCAAAAATCAAAAAAGCAAAAAGCAAAAAAGCAGATTCCCTAAAAAATAGGAAGTGTCAGAAACGACCGAAAGCAATGGCGATCTTCGTCTACCGGGTCTTCTAAGCACTTCTATGACGTTAAGGCCCAAAAACGGGTTCAAAATCTCAACTTAGCCAGACTGACTTTCAAAATTTACCCAAATTCAAGACTCTCAAAGACGTTGCGCGGAAGGCGGAACCAAACTTGGGGGTCCCCATTTGCGATGGGGCGATGTGTGAAATAGGTCACAACAGTGCCTAATAACGTCTTCTTCCAATCCCTGTTTTGTTTTCACAGCCTGGGACAATGCTCAACTCATTTTTATGGTTTACTTATAGAATTAGGGTTTGTGAATTTACTATAATTATGGTTCAATTTTACTACAAGACTATCCTAGGCTATTTAGAAATCCCTAATTTGATTCCTTAGATGTGAAAAAAACTTTTTGTAATCACCAAAAAAGAAATTTTAACTTATCCTTTCTTGGCTCTTGGAAACCCTAATTTGCACACACATAGCTTCTATAATAGCTCCAATGACTCAATTCTCTTATGTAGATAAATTCTGGCTTGTAAGAATGAAGAATTCAATGAAAACAATTTTATGTTTATCATTGATGTGGTAGAAATCCATCACTTTTGTAGCTATGGCTCAAACAGTGAAACTTGTGAGTTTTCATTAGCCATTATCAAGTTTGAATGCAGGGCGTTGATTTAGATGGGAGCTCTCTTGATCGACAATCAACACGACTTTTCCTTAACACAAAATTTGTTTGAATGTGCATTGGCCAAGTCATGTTGTGAAGGCTGCAAGCATTGCAATAGAAATTTGCCACATGTAAAGCTATTTATGAGTCATGGGGTTGGCCCCACATTTATCATCGGTTCTCAAATGGAGACATCGAGTTGTTCTAACTTTCCATGGTGGTGACACATGTTAGTAGAGTGCATCATTAAATTGCACTTGCTTTTAGAACTTGTTTGGTATAGATAATATGTGCTATAATGACAACAAGACATGTGTTAGCTAGTCACTTTTGTCAGTATTTTTTTTTACTTAAATCTTTTAACCAGGTCCATGCTGAGTATGCGCCACATGTCATTATAGCGTACAAGCGCCACTTTATATTTTGCATTTTTTGAGAAATTGCGCTAAGCCAAGAAAATGCGTTACAAATGGAACTTTGCCACTTGTAAATGATGTGGCCTTTATGCATCGAACAAAAGCAAGGCTTCGAGGATGAAACATGGCGAATGCGTGCAACAATGCAACTTCAATGAGCTCGACTATTCATAACTAGTGCTATAAAGATCTTATGTGCTACCGATTGGATGATAAGACCTCATGAATTCAAGGACCCGCAAATATAAATACGACGGATAAGTTAACACACAATAGGATCGATGTGACTACATAGCACACAAGCACAACTTCAAAGGGTTCACAAAATGAGAAGATGCATTATGAAATATAAGTGCACTCAAATAAGATCCATCCACGTGGATGTCAAGTGGGCAATAGTAGGGTCCACTACATAGGCATACCTATTAGAGACTTAAGTGATTTTTAAAAGCACGCATGTAATAGGCTTAGCCGATTAACTAGGCAAAGGGGTTGGGAGATAAATGATAACAAAGGTTTGGAAAAACAACTTAAAAGCCAACCATGGGCCAAGCAAGTCATCATAGGATTACCACTACATAGGCATACCTATTGGAGACTTAAGTAATTTTCAAAAGCACACGTGTAATAGGCTTAGCCGGTTAACTAGGCAATGGGACCAGTGGATAAATGATAACAAAGGCTTGAAAGAATAACTCAAAGGCCAACCATGGGCCAAGAAAGTCATTGTAGGATTATAAAAAAAGTAACAAGCTTTGTGCGAGTGTTAGGGTTTTAGGCTAAGAATGTTAAACCTTTTAAAATATGCAAATACAACCCTAGAATTTTGAACCAATGTCAATAGTGCGCTCAAAAGATACAAGTCCAACATGGAATAACACTCAAGTAGTCCTTTGGTGGGTCCCAAGACTCCCAACAACAAGTGTCAAAGGGGTTTAAAATAGTTTTTCCCCTCGATCCATGCTTGTATGCTATGTGGGGGCCAATGGCAGAGTAAAGATGAATGCCCAACACTAAGGAATTCTTACCTAACTAATAGGGGATAAATAATACATGGGCCCCAACAAGCAATTTGGAGCGCCCAACACATGATATAACCAGCCAAAATAAGAAAAGATAGACGGGTGGGTGGCATTCAAGGTAAGCAACTAGTAAACAAGGTGAAAGGAACTTTGTTAGAATGGGAAGTGAGACAAGAGTGGTCTAGCCACTATAGCACCCCTCCCCTCAACCCCCCACTTGGGTAGAGTTGGATGAAGTGGATAGGGAAATAAAGTCAATGAATGGAGTAGGGGAGGTAGATCGAACCAACCGAAGGAGTGAGCGAATCAACTTCATCATCGAGATCAAGTACTTTCTTTGTGGAAAGATTAGTGTTTCCTTCCGGATGCTTTTTGTCTCTAACTCCTAGCAATAGGAATGAAGGCCACACCATCAAGTTATCAACAGTGGACCCCACAACAAAGACAAAATTAACCATATAAAATGAAAACAAGTGGACTGGCAACACAAACACAGTTTATTTTCATCTTATTTTCATCATTTTTGTATATCTATATATTTTATTATTTTCAGAATTTTTCTCAAAAACTGTTATCGAATTTTATGTTTTATATATTTATATATTCTATGGATATAAAATTCCATATCAGAATTTTCCGAACCTTTTAGAAAATTTTGGATTTCTGAAATGTTTTGACATTCTCAAGAAATCAAATTGTTTGAACCTAGTAACTATGCTTTTTCTTTGCTCTCAAAGTTCATTGCTTGATCATAGGCATCACTTTAGGTAATAAGTAGAAGAATCTACCTTATTGCAATACTTTGGTTGCAAACCTTCAATGAAGTATCCTTTTTAATCCATTTGTAGGAGAATTCTCTAATTTAGGTTTCAAGGGTAATAATCAAATCCACATAATTTTTTGTGATCACTCCATTTCTAAACTCTTTTTGATCACCAATTTCCTGATGTGGGCAAAGTGAGCATACACAGATTAGAATGAGGACGATGGAAATACATGTAAGATATTGGCAGCTAGCTGCCCAATTTGCATTATAAGTAGATCATAAAATTGATCTAACTAAACTGGTTGGTAGTGAATGCAAATTTCAATCAAGCCAAATTGGTTGAATGCAAGTGGAATTGTGTCAAAAATGACATTAATTCACCCAACTTCGATAGATGCCTTAGAAGTTGGAAAATTTACTAAAAATAAAAATAAGATCTAGCAGATAAATTGACTAAGGTCTATTACAATGATAGAGTAAGATCTTGCGGTAAGCTGTCCAGGATCTTTGGAAATTAAAATACTAGCGATAAACTGTCTAGTTTACAATATAAGTTTTTTTGATAAAAATTATTGAAATTCAAATGATTGTACGAGTACATCAATGAATGCTTAGGAAACTGTAAATAGACTAGTACCTTTGCATGGTATGATGAAGCCACAAAAAATGCAGGTAGGTCAGAAACTCATTGGCAATTTATTATAACATTCTGCAAATTCGCTGAGTTGTTTGAACAATGGATTTATACAGCCAATATGAATAGCTCAATCCTAAAAGAAATACTACCAGCTTGAAGCAGTGATCAGTGGGAAGAAGAATGTTAAATATCCATGACGGATATAGCCTCATAGAGGCTGGGCAATTACCATGAAATGGCCATAAATTGGATTCAACTTCTTGTAGGTGCGGTTATGAGTTTTTCAGCAGTATGCGTGCATATTACCAGCCCAAATACAAGCCTAATATCTCTACAAACAATTAGCAATGATGCGATTAAACAGACAAAATATTGGCATTAACTCCAGTGATAAGAGAAAGGAAGAATCACACCCTGCTATACTGTTCAAATCTTAATGAAAGGTAAATCCCCATGATGAAAAGTATGGCCCATAGCAATTTAGATGGCTAGGAAAAACAATATAATTAGTCATTTACCCCTTACTTTAGATGTTTCTTCTATCCCTGCATTTGTTGGATCATGGGAAATTGATGTAATCAGAAAATATGTTCTACAAACAGCAAATAATTATTATTTCCAAATAGTACGGGCATTAAAGGGAACAACAAAAAAGTACAACCTGCCTAGAATGGGTCCGACTTGTAATAATAGCAAAGTATATTATTAAAATCAATGTGTAATCAATTGGTATCGCTGGTCAAAGTGGTATGACTAGCAAAGGTATGCTACAAACTACCATGTAGACTTGGTGCGGCTTGCACTACATAAAATTGAATAATTTGCATTATTATAATAGAATCACCAAAATCTTAACTGGAAACTTCAAATTGGAATCAACTAGAAATCATACTCAAAGTAGATATGAAAATTGAAAATCACAAACCCCATTAACACTAAAAACTGGAATCATTCCTTGAAGAAGAGAATTGTCAATCTCTTTATAGAATTGCATTGAAAACTAGGAGGGTTTTCATCCTCCAAGATTTGCAAGTCTAGAGGGTTTTCATCCCCAGGAAGAGAAGAAGATAAACATATGCTCATTCTTGAAAAGTGAAATTGTTTCAAAAAACATGTTGAAGTTTTTTGAAAACATTCTTCTTATTTATACCTTTTTTTGAGGAAATAAAATAATATAATTTTCTTTTTGATAAATATTCTCAAAGTTATAAAAAATATAATTGTCATTTTTAAACACTTATTTAAATAATTAAATATAAGTTGTCCTTTAATTTTTAGTTTTTGACAACTTAGAGTTAATTTAATTATTTAATTATTTTTTCACTTCAAATAATTAATAAGTTTTCTTCTAATACAAAGTTAACTTTTATTTTGAAAACTTGAATTAATTATTTACCTATCTCCATAATTTCAAAAAAGGAACTTGACATCAAGTCTTTTATTTGTGTGTTATAAATACCATCAAAACCTCCATCTAGCATTTCATCATAACTATTGTCTTGCACGTGTTATGCATAATACATATAATATACCTTATTGCAAATTTGTACACAGTGCAACCTATAGTGTTGTTGGAGGAAATCTTGCACCAAAAATCAACTAGTTCTATATTTTGAGGATTCCTGAACATTAGAGCTTTTAACTTCAATAAATATTGTTACATTGCCTTTGTGATTGCATTTTATTGTTGTAAAGGAAAGTTTTTTTTTTTCACTTTAATGTAACTCTGGCAAGTGCACTCCAAGTGTAGAAAGTTCTTGTCTTGCTCCAAGTGTAGAGACTAATATATTGTCAGGTAGCCTACTATTTTGGCCTTTTCCCTTTTGTTTAGTTTATGACAGGGTTACGTAGATGTTTTCTCTGGGGAACAAGTATGTTGTGATTTCTTATATATAGAACACTACAGTGGTGTACTGTATTTCTGATGACTCTCCTTTTGCTCTGAAAATGGACTTTCAGGACAAGTCAAGATTGATTCTTTAGTTACATGTGTTAATGGGAGCTGAACTGTTTTTGCCAGTTGGAAACCTCTTGCCCTCCCCTGTTGTTGTAACTTGTGCCATTGAGAAAGCATTCCAGCTGGTGCATGTTCTCTAGTTTTCTAAGCTCAATTATAATTGACATTTGGCTGAAAACAAGATAATGAATTTAATTGTTTTAGACTCTTGGTTCGTTTTGATTCGCCTTTCCCTGAGTTGTGACTAAAAATGAGCCTTCAAAATTTTTAAACCTGGCACCTTTCTTTTCATCAACAGTTCTGAACATATTTTCTAGGAGGAATTTGATATGAGTATTGAGAAAAAAAAAATCCATACAGAAAATGTTTTATGGAAGCAGATTACCAAAGCTTCCCAACTATTCTATTTTTGGGCCTGATCATGTAGGACCATACATATTACCTCTGGATCCAGAGTTATTGCCCAAAAATGGGAGAAAATGGAGTGTGACTCTCCTATTGGTGTTGCGGCAATATTTAGATGAACTTACTGTCTTATTCATACATTTCACACTGCCATTCCAGTGTTTAATGTTTCCTGCAATATTCTTTCTTTGGTAGAGTTTAATGCAAATTTTCTTCTCAGGCAGACCCATGTTCCAATCTTTTATGTTTCCTTTCCTTTCAGACAAGTGTATATGTGCAAATAAGAAAAATGAAACAGATTTCTTTTAATTCTAACAGTGCTCCAACTTTATATGCAGGTGGACAATGTAACTATCATTCCTAGAAAGGCTTATGCATTGGCTCTTTGTATCTTGTTGACGTCAAGAGAACCTCATATTCTTGAAAAACTTGACCAAATAATCAAGTTAGTTTCCTTCTTACTTATGCTCCTTCTTACTTATGGTCCATTTCATTATAAATTATTACATTCATGATTTCTAGTTTCTTTACTAAAGGAAAATCTGACTATTCAGATTCTACGTTTGATGCAGTGTCTGTACAAGTATTATTGTGGCTGATATTGACAACAATGGAAGTGAAGAATCTAGGTAACAATGATATTTCTGGAAATGTCTTCAATCCTTTTTTTTTTCCTTTTAATTTTTTTTCAAAGTATCTTGCTTGGCCTTTGGTTGAATGTACAGTTTTGATGGCATGCATTCTGTTGAAAATCATGAAGCACTTCAATCTGGTGCTGCAGAAAACAAAGATTCTAGAAAGAGGCAGGTATGCTATAGGTTTGCATAACTCTTTTTATTTCATCTTCATTATTGTTGTATATTTTTATGAGGAGCATTATGGGAACTCTTTTTCAAATCTTGTGTGCAAACAAATTGGGGTTGTTCAAGGGATTCTATACACTTTGTCTAGAGAGTTTTTTTATGGATAATGCTACAGCATTTTCAAGGACTTCTTTCATTAATTTGTTTGTTCATTTATGTGCTTGGTGTCTAATCTGGGATGATTCATTGTTTTGATTTTGGGCAAGGCTACCATGTAAAAGTAACTATTCCGTTCTGCTATTCTGAGTAGGTAAAATCATCCGACCCAATCAAGAACACATCATTGGCTCATGTGATGAAAGAAAATCTTCAAGCATGTGCTGCTTTGCATGGTGAGGTGCCTTTTAATGCAGCCATGTCAAGAGTGCATCCCACAGTATTGGGGCAATTGCAGCATTATCTAAAGACTTAATATGAGAGTTTGCACGCTTTAATCTATAAATGGAAATCATTCTTTGGATTGTTCTTCTGGTCTAAGATTATGTTTCAACCTTCATTTTATCCGTATACCATTGTTTGACAAGTCCAGTTTGAAACCTAAAGAAAGACGCTGCAGAACGTTCATTCTTTTGGTTTACAAAATTCAGGTACTTCATCTTCTTTCTATAGGGTTTTATAGAGGAAATCCTTTTATTCAATTGGATTTCATTTTGGTTTCTTCTTTACAAATTTAATTCATAGAACTACTTTTGATGATTATTTCCTTGTTTGCAGGCTGTTTATAACATATCCCCTCTGCTATGAAAGCATCTCTGGCAGAATTGTGTTTCCGCAAGGTTTGCATTAATTTTGTCCTTACAAAGGTATTTTATTAGATTGAAATAATAATATTCAACAAGGTTTATAGAATGAAATGTGTCGTCAGCCTTCGTTTTCCAGAAGGTTGTCATATACAAAACGAGGATTTCAATTGAGTTGAGATTGATACGTTATGATAAAATAGCTGTAATGGTTCGAATCCAAGATTGTTGATTCTGTCTGGCATTTACACCATTGAATAAACACCGAGGTTTCTCATTCCAGGCTTCCTATATATTTGATTCAAGCATATAGAATATGTCTACGTGTTTCTTGTAATCAGGCTTTCTCTGACTTGGTGTTCCTTAGGGTTACGGGTACAGTGCAATTTTTCATTCATGATACTTGGAAAGGAATCTGTTGAAAATTAGTTCAAATGTAAATCAAAGTAAACGTGAAGATTTTAAGCTATGAAGCTGAAAAAATTTGAAGGGCGAGGTCCACTCCCAGAAATTTCCTGGAGCAGAGGAACTACAAATCAAGCATCCATATTACGTTGGAAAGTTAACAAAAAGGTTCCCTGTATATTTTATCCTATTAAATATTATGTACATGTAACATAAATGGTATAATTGAACACATTGTTGAGTGAATTATTATGCAAATATTAGCCCCGTGCATTACTCTTTTTTTGATGTTGCTTTGCCATGGAATCCAAACTCTCTTCTATTGCCCTTGCTTTAATTAATTTTTTGTACCATGCTCAAAAGATTTCATGTAGTTCTCCAAAACTTCACTTTCAAAAAATTATAGAAGGTATTTTTCGGTTTTATGACATTCTTACTATTCTTATCGATATGTGATAAAAATTGCAAAGCAAATATTAATGGCAACTTTAAATGATATTTACAACATATCAAAATCGGGTATTGTTGTAAGTGTTTTGACATGGATAAAATAAGGGGTTCAAAATCCTCCTGTTTTAATGTGTTAGCCATTGGATACAAGTTGTCAATTTTTCCCGAGGACTTAGGATGTGGTCCCAGGGTGGGTTTCTTAAAATATTTAATGCGGTGCTTCTTTGAATTTTTAGGAGTGTTTCATAAGTTGATGGTCCCATTGATTTATAATAATGAGCAAGCTTAAAACTTTAAGCTCATAAATTTTAGGAAGTTGGTGATCTAATGCTTTTTTAATAATAAATGCTAGAAATTGTAGATGCATAACACGTGACGAAAAAGTTTCATGTTGGTGGAGGAAATTTTAAGCCCCTCCTTCAATGAATGAATGAATGAATGGATTTTAATGACGTACACGAGACCATCAGTCTATGGGACCCAGCGTCAGAACTTTAACCACTTTCAACTTCTTTTCCATGTTCGCCCTCCTCTTAAAGATCTTGACCAGAAATCCAACAATTTTGAGGAGCCTAGTCTCCTTAAAGAGCTCATTTAGATTGTGCACCTTCAAATTGTCTTCAACTGGACACAGATATTAGCATAAGCAACACACTCAATGATGAAGTGCCATTCAGTCTCCACGACCCTTTTGCTGCAAAAAATACAAGTTTTTTGTTCCCAGGCTTCTTTGGGGACAACCCACTTACCAGTTTCACATTGAAGATGGTGCGACCCAGTTCTCAACTGAGCGATCAAAATCTTAGCCTTGCCTTTAATTGCAACCTTTAGGTAGTCTTTCTCATCGTGCTCCCACGCGGGGTTGAACTCCCGGATATAATGTGTCTTTTTACGACCAACTTGCTTAGTCCACATAGCACACCTAAACTTTTCTAGCACATACCTTTTTATCTCAGCATTCGTGTTGGGGCACTCATGCAGCTTAATGTTCCATTTGCTATTTTGCTTCATCCAAGTTTTCTTTCTACGGTTTAGCTCCTCCCCAACCACCATTTTGGGTCAGTGATGTGTCTCCATGTTCTCAACTTTTTTTAAGTAATTTATTAATTGAATGATTGCGGATGCCTCCAACGGGAAAGCACCAATTTCAGCCAAGAGAATCTCATATGGAATCGAGGATTTGACTTTGATGCTAGTAGTGATCAAATGCTTTTGAATTCTTTCAACTTGCCTCCACTTGTGGTTTGACATGCTAGCCCCCCAAACCTCACACCCATAGAGGACAATCGACACCACCAACAAACCAAAAAGGGTTTTCTTTGTTTTCAAATCCCATAGCTCCGTTGTCCTACATCTGTTCTGTAGTGAATAGGATTCCCTCCAATCACCTTGAATCCTTTTCGCTCTGCAAGTCTCCCAATTGAGCCTGTTATGAAAATCAATACCCAAATACTTGTATTCTTCCACCACCTCCAAAGAGCTGCCTTAAAAAATGAAATTAAACTGTTGCTTCTTCCTTTTCAAAGAAAAGATCATGATTTTGGTTTTGTTGGTGTTAACTTGCATTCCAACCTCTTGACAAAAAAGTTCGAGTCTTTAAATGCTCTCTCAAACCAGGAGCAGATTTTGCAATTAAGATAAGATCATCCGTGTATAAAAGTAACTTCACCACATAACTAGCTAGATGAATACCCTCTCCAATAGTTTTGTTTAACCATTCTTCAAGCTTATCAATATATAAGCCAAACAACGTGGGAGACAAGGGACAACCTTGCTCGACCCCAATGTCACTACTAAAGCATTTAGACATACCATCTTTTGTTCTAATTTTAGCTCTTTCTCATAAAGTTTATGAACTGCCACTCTAAGCTCATCAGGAATACCTAGTTCCTCCATTCTGTTCCAAAGCTTGTCCCGAGGCACCATGTCAAAGGCTTTTTTGAAATCAACAAAACAATAGAATGCTTCAACACCTTAAATGTCCCAAGCTTTCTCAACGAAGTGCCTAAGTGTGATATAGTGATCTATGGTGGAATGCTTTGGCTTGAAACCAGCCTGCTCTTTTGCCCTTTTACCCTCATTTTCAGCCCAATTATTGATTTTGCGCTCTAACATGCTCCCATATAGTTTACCAAGCAAAGGATTGACCATGATAGTACGATAGTTAGAAGGATTATTGATATCCCCACTTTTGTGTAAGGGAATGACCACACTGGTAGTCCATTCAGTTGGAAAGCCATTTTGAGTAATGTTATTAAAGAGCTATTTGATATGAGGTGTGAGGAGCTCACAACCCCACTTTAAGAATTCGGCTTGTAGCCCATCAATGTCTTGAGCCTTACCACTTGCGAGATTTTTTATACCTTTCTTGATATCTTCTTCCGAGAAGAGCTCTCTTGAGATATGAATTAAAGGGGGCATGCTTTTCTTCATTGGCCGTTCATACAAGAGTTTCACATATTCTAGCCATTGCATCCTAGTGATATTATTTTCCACTTGACTTTTCTTCTGTTGTAGCTCTCTCCAAAAACTTTTGGGGTTGTGTTTTCCCATAGAAATTAGCTCCTTCCTTCTTAAATTCACATATATTTCTTTTTTTAGCTTTTACCAACTTCTCATAGTTTATTTTAGTTTCTTTGTTTGACATATTCTTTTTGACCAATCTCTTTGCTACCTTGCGATCCTCATCATACCATGGATTAGAAGGAAAAGTTTTTGAAATCCCCTTCCTGGTCCGAGATCTCTTATAACCTTCAAGAGCTTTGTGAATCAGAGGGACCAACATATTGCTGCTAATGTGATCATTTTTTTCATTGCTTTCATTGCATGGTATGTTTTTTCTTTCTTGACGTTGATGATCCAACGCAACAACGAAGATTTTTTTAATTTTCATGATTCACAAGGATTTTGCCTTGCGAATGAGCCTTCTTATGAGAAAGTTGAGTTTTCCCCTCTTGTCGGTTGCCTTCATGAATGCCAAACTTAACAAAAAGAGGCATATGATCAAAATTTAGACCAATAGGACAACACCCAATATTGAACTCCAACAGCCTAGGAACCGAATTTTGAGAGCATAACACATAGTCCACCACACTTTGCCCATTGTATGTTTTGCAAGTGATACCACTTGAATCTGACCACATTTTCATACCATTACAAATCACCATGCCATATAAGCTACACAAACCAAGTAGCTCCACTCCAAAGAGAAAATTGAGAACTCAAAAGTAGGTACTTTTATTTTCAAGGAGAAAATTTCAACTTATAATGTAGCAGATTGTTTTTATTCTCACAAAACCTTCCATTTCATAAAAAATAGACCTTGAAGCAATATGCTAAAAAAATGAGATCCTATTATAAAGAAAGGGTGTTGAAATAATATGCTTTCAAAGAAAAGAGAAATGAAATTATTTTATATTCTAATACCAGGAACATGTGAAACTATTTGCTGGAACAATTCACAATATAAATGACAAGTTTCAGATTCATAACGTTGGATTAAAATTTAGTTGCTTAACAATAACCAAAAAGAACTGACTCACCAATCCCTCACTAATTGTGTAAGCAGAGAAGTAGTATATGCTTGAATATCATGTTGACCATAAAGAATAATATAAAATTTTCAAAACAAAAATTTATAGCTCCTTTTTTTGAATATCTATTGAAAAAAAACTCAGAATTGTGTTGAGTATAATTGCTTGAACAACAAAATAAAGCATTCAATCGTAAAGGAATTGGAAGAAGAAGTTTTTTTGTTTGTTCAAGGTATGGACTACTACAATGAATTGGTCGAACGAGTTTTTTCCGACTTTTAGTTTAGTTTCTTTCACAACTTCTACTAACATGAAATTCCAGGGTCTCACAATCTTTATAAAATTAGGAACAAAGTTTAAAGTTATTCATATCACTTCCTTACTAACAAAGGGGGATTATAAGTGGGATTTGTTTAAAAATTGACATCTTGATAATGTGCATCTTACCAAACAAACAAGTTAGAATAGAAAAGTTTGTTTCATGTATCAAAGTTATAAGTATTTTTGTTTATATTAATTAGTTTATCTTTTGTTATGGTTATAATCTTGTATGTAATGTATACAATAAATGGGATGTTGTTGGTATAAATGTACACTTGTGTAAATAACAATTAATTTTGATGGTTAAGCATGTCCATTTTGAGATGGACAACATATAATAAAGAGCATCATGGATCATCTTTCAAATGTTGTGTGACATGGATTGTGCAACAAGACAAAACAATACCACACAAAGATTGATAATGAAGTCATAGTTTGGATGGCATTCTTTAGGTGGATTTATTTGGCCTTGACTAATCAATCCCTCACTAATCGTGTAAGTAGAGAATTAGCATATACTTGAATCTCATGCTAATTATAAAGAATTCTATAAAATATTCAGATATTTGGTCTTGACTCATCATTCCTCACTAATTGTTAAGTAGAGAAGTAGCATATACTCGAATCTCATGCCAATTATAAAGAATACTATAAAATATTCAAAACAAAAACTTGTAGTTTCTCTTTTTGAATAGTTGTAAAAAAAAACCTTAGAATTGCATTTAGTGTAATTGCTTGCTCAAGCAATAAAATAAAACATTCAATTAGAAAGGAATTGGTTAAAAAAGTTTTCTATTTGTTCAAGGTATTTGCTATTGCAATGAATTGGTAGAGAAAAGGTTTTTGGCTTTAAGTTTTGTATACAAACATGGGATTCAAGGGCCTTATAGTCTTTATCAAATTAGGAACAAAGTCTCTAACAAACTAAAGTTATCCATATCACTTTGTTAATGGCAAATGATGATAAGTGGTCTTTGTTTAAAAATTGACATCTTGATAATGTGTAGATTATCTTGAAGGATCACAAATTGGGTACTGTTAGGGAATGCAAACCTATGGGTTTGGATATATGATTTTAAAAATCATTGGCAGATTCTTTTATCTCAACTCTATAAGTAAAAAGCTTGTGGAAGTGATTTCTTTTATCTCTCATTAGATCATAATCTTATTTTATTGATAACATAGCGACTAGTACTTATTTGATGTTAGTTTTTCTTGAAAGGTCTTTTTCCAATGTAAGTTTGGTGCTATGTGAACTCTCTATGTGATTGTTTCTATTTGCATTATTATTAATTTACATTATTTTATAATTTTGGTGATTATAAGTCTGACGTTGCCTATGAAATAACAAATTAAGTCCTAATTAAGATTACCCATCCATTTTTCTCAATAAGATTAATTACATATTTTTCTTTACCACTCTTTAAGAACTATCTATATTTCCTTTAATAAATTATTTAAAAAAATTAGTGTTATCTATTAATGTCAAAGTCTCCTTTATTACCAAAAATTGTAAGTTATCTATATAGTTTATTACCCACAACATCAAGACTAACTATACACAATTTTATATTTGCATGGATCAAGATTGATTGAATGACCACAATAAGAGTTGAATACACATCAAACATATTTAAGCACATGAAATTATGTTAAAGGAAACATGATGTTTAGTCAAAATTGAACCCTATTTTTAAAAACCTGTCTTTCTCTCTCTTCTTTTTAAGAGTTTCTTGCTATATCTTCAACATTTTTTAAATTTGATGTTCAATAAGAATTAGAATCTTACTTATAATGTGAAATTTATTATACTTTTGAGTGATTATTAACATTTTTTATTGGTTAAAATAAATATCTTTTAGGCTCTCCTTTTATTACTAAATATGTTGTTGATTTTTAATACAAACACAATAAGCAGTTAAAATTTCCACTATATTAATTTATTATTCATTAGATCTCAGTTGCCAAAATCTTCTAATAATTTATTAACACGTAAGAGCAAACTTTTGTTTTATTAAAGGGAGTTTGAAAGAAAAAGAAAACCTCTAAATAAAGAACAAATTTACTCTTGAAGACAAAACATGAAACAAACCTGTAAACATTATAAATTAATAAAAATATTTTACTAATAAAAAATAAAAGCTCAAACAAAACACTTTATTAATCAAAATAATTGACTTAAACCAATAACCAAGAGATAATAGAAATTCCTTTAAAAAATAGTGATGACAAAAATATATTTTAAATAACCATATTTATAAAAATATAAAATTGATAAAAGACAACAATTAATTTAATAAAGTATACTAACATACAAAATGTTGAAAGTAATGTAAAATGACGTATTAATTGCATAATTATAATAGAAGCTCAATCATATGCCAATGAACATTAAATCTGAATTGTACTTTTGTTCTCCAACAAAATCGTGTTCTCTTATATATTCTAGGAAATAATGATGATTGAGATAGATGAGGAAGGGATGGATCTAATTGATTTAGGAGAATTGAAACCAAAAGGTGTTCCCCTAAAAGTTAAGATATACCATGTCAATTTTACACCCTACCTTGAGTGCCTCTTGTCTTCCCTATTTTTTATTCTAAATCTATTAAACACCCAAAGCCCTAATAGAATAATTATTTTTCTTGTTGTATTTGAAATATTCTAATTTTACATTATCTTGTGGATGCGTAATAGGATATTCTTGTTTATCAAAGTTCAAAACAGGGTTTCAAATACATGTGCAAGCTTATCAAAGGTAAGAAGACTCTCCTACATCTCAAGAGTTTGAGAATAATTAAGAATAAAAATAAGATTGTGGCTAGAAACAATAGACTTGCTTCACAACAAAGGAGCATGGTAGACATTAGCAATAGTTGAATAAAAATATCTAAAAACTCCCTAGAAAGTGGAAGATCTTGAAGAATATGATCTTGTTGCTTATAACAAAGGTTTACATCCTAGAATTGATCATGAATTTCATGGTCCTACATTATTTCATCATTTCCATGATTTTGTACCATCCTTTCCTAGTTTTCATTATGATAATCTTGAAGTCTAGTAGGTATTTCTCTTGAAATAGAAAATATTTATATTTTGAGCATTAGATTTATTCCATTTAGGATGTGGAGGAGGTCTTAATTTACCTTTCCTATGAACCATGGTAAACCCATCAATATTAGAATGACCAACAATAGAACCTTGATTATTTTGTTTAATCAATTACTTACCCTTTTTATCTTCTTGTGACATCTTCTCAGAAGAATTGTTTGATTTAAGTTGTGGAAAATGCCAAAAAGGATGTCCATAATGATGAAACTCCCTTCATCAGAAGGAATGGATTTATAATCAAGGGTTTGATGTTGTTGGTAAAAAAGATGTCACTACAGATTTCAAAGTGACTTGCCCAACGGATAGTGACAAATGTCCTAACAGTCGGAGAAGTTATTGGTCTAACAACTTTCCTTTGCATTTGAGAGGGGTAGCTCTCTCGTATGATAGGGTTTTTTTGGGTTTTGGTGTACTTTTAACCTGAAAGTAAATAAAGGAAAAGGGAAAAACTAAAGAAAGTTGAATAATAGAAACCCTAGTGGCAGACATACAAATACCATCCAGGACTTCATAAGATATGAAAAATTACAAATCGATTTCACCCACAACACATGTTTTAATGGGCAATGATAATAAAAGAAAGAACAAATTTCAACATATGAGGAAACAAGTTACCTTAGCACATACAAACCAAGATACCAAAGTATGACTGTGTTTCATCAATTGCATATATTGTTTGAATAAATGACGAATGGATTCCACATTTACAAAAAGGGATTACAAATTTAACATACGAGAAATCATTAATAATAACTCAAAAACACATTTAGGACATACAAACTAAATACATTCAATATTATCTTTTTGAAATTATATAATTCCAAAACCCTTAGGTACAAAGGGTCAAACCGAAATTATTCATACAATTTCTCCAAAAAGTTATCAAAATTTTCCCCTCTATAAGAGTCCCTTTACATTTGAAAAAGCCTTGTATTTATAGGCTTCATTGGATAACCACCTTGTAGCTACCTCAACTACCTTTTAAAATATTTGAGAAAATAAAATAAAATAAATTTTATTTTGGTTAAGTTTTGATCCAATTTTCCAGAGATAAAGGTCATTTTGTACTTTTTGATTACAATAAGTGACATAAGTCACCTTTACAAAAAGACAACTTGAAACTCATAATTTTGAAAGAAAGGCCAAGCTTTTGGTTTTTCAAGGTAGACACTATTTTTCCTTCTCACTTAAATTGTAACTTAAATAGCAATATCATAAGCAATATCTTCATTAAAAATTTGATACTCTTACATGATTCCCTCCCATACACGATGTCTTTGTTTGGAATAAGTTGACAACTACTTTATTGCTACCTTCTCATTCAATTTTGTATCTCTCTAAACATTGAATCTTCTCTCTCTACATACATATATGAGCAAGGTCTTTATTAATTGGCATCAAGTCAAATAATATTTGAAAATTTCCATCCAACTTTCCCAATTCCTTCATAGGCATTAGTATCTATATCCATCAAAAATAATAATAAGAACATGATACGACTGGCATCCTTCTGAAAAATATCTATTGCAACCTCAATAATTGGACCTAACAATGACAAATGTGGAATAATCTACTGGTAACATGATAATTCTTCTTCAAACCTATAATAGGGTCAGTGATCTCCATAAGAGTTGAACTTAGCATAATCATGTGTGAATGCATTAGTAAACTAAAACAAGAGATTAGATCAACTTCATCAAAGAGAGAAGATATGCCCAATGGTAGAAATAGCTTGTTCATAGCAATTTGTAATGCCCTTGATTACATGTAAGGCTTGTACATTGAAAAAATGTCAAGACATAAAACTTTGAATGAACCTTCAACCATTTTGATCACCTCTAACCTATTTGTTTGCAATGCAATTCTTCCCTAATTGTAGTAACAATGTCATGTGTTGGTTCTAGAGTTAGGATTATGCTCTCCATATGCGCAAACCATAATTCTTCTTGAAAGCCTTCAATTTGAGGTATTGCAATTTAATTTAAATATGTGATACCAAAGATTCCATGTCATGACATCATAAGCCTCCATAAATGCTTCTTGCAACTATAACCTCTGACAAAAGTCAAATTTCATTATGCTCTGTTGATATCCTATCTTATTGCTCCATTTTGACACAAAAGGATGCTAACAAAGCTCTCTATTTAGCACACATAGGTACGATGTTGGCAAGAACCGTGGAACTTGGCTTTGTAGCTAACACTTGCACTTGGTTGAACATTTTTCAACTTTTTCCACAAGTCCATGTCTGCTTATTGCATCCCATAAGACAACATATCATCAAGGAATTTATGCATTGAGCTGCTCATAAATCGCTCAAAATTTCTTCAAAACTTTTTTTGGTTTTATACTTCTATTCTTCTACTTTTTGAGACACTTTAAATTTTGATTTTTTTTGATAAACAAAAAATATCAAAGTTTTACTACGATTGATCTCTGGTAGTTATAGAATTTTTTTCTCTTGATTAATGCTCAAAAACCACAAGGTTAGATAATTAGAAAAGTTGAGCATATGAGCATTTCTTCGCTACTGCTAAAAAATGAGCAAGTTAGAAAATTTGAGCATATGAGCATTTCTTCATTAATGCTAAAAAATTAGAAAGTTAATAAGTTAGAAAAGTTGAGAATATGGACATTTTTTCACAAATGTTAAAAAATGAGCTAGTTAGGAAAAATTGCACAATTAAGGCCCAAATTCTAACCTGGTTTTAACAACTTTACAACTCCTTCATCCATTCATTTGTTCCCTTCGATCGATCATTATGTCCTTAAAACTTGCTTTTGGATCGTCAACCTTATAACTCGCTTATAAAAATATTTTTATTGATAAATCTATGCCTTTTGAAAGAATTAATCTTGCGAACAAATTAACAAACTTCCTAACAAATTTTGAAGACTACGAGAGAAAAGAGGCAGAACTTTTGACAATGTCAACACTTTTCCACAAAAAAAATTCCAGGTTGATAAAAATATCATTACAATCAAAACCATAAATCCAATTTTCTCTAAATTGAACAAAACCTTTGATTTAATTGTTTTTGCGACTTGACTAGTGAAAATTAAAGTTTTAATATCTTGCAAACTATGAAGCAGGTTGATTTGAAAACTAGACACATTATCAACAATGATATCAAGCACCTCCTTGCCAAACCAACCATTTTCCCTAGATACTATGGAACTCCAAATTTAATTATTTTTGCAAATAAATTGCCAAAGAATTGAAGTTTTAAATTTAATTGTTTTTGTGATTTTCCGCACTCTGTGACTGCTTCCAAGGCTTTGGCTGAAATGGAAAAGGGTTATTATTCAAATTTTCAAACCTTTCCATATAAATTCAATCAACTATGGTACTCCAAAGATGGGCAAGGACAATAACTAGCATAAGAAATGTGTGGTACTATCAGTTTGCAACTGGAATTGTCTCAAGAAAGGTGTTCGATACATGAAAACACTTATCTCTTTGAAATAAAAAAACAAATTTGTGATGTCAAAATGAGGCTAACAGATGCCCAAAATTCTCCAACTTGAATATTAAGAGCCTCTAGTAAAGGACTATTAAAATCTAGTTCACCATAGATAGGTGCACAACTATATTTTTTCTCCCTAGTAGTTTGTGAAGTTCCTAAATATGTACCAAAAGAATCACCAAATTTTTTAAGCATTCATCTTTCCAAAAAGTCAATAGCAAAGAAAAAAATAGATCCAAACCAAAAATTTGGATAGGGGTTCGATTCTTCGAATAACATTTAGCTATCGGGGTTCTATGAAAAGTCTAGCATGCTTGAAGAAACAAGGACCTTCAAAAATCTCAACACAATCAACAATATTATTGAGGGAAACAAAAACATAGCCATTGAAAAATATAGTAATCTCGATACCTTTTGTATTACCTCCAATAGTTTTTAATTGTCATTATTTTCTATTGGTAATATTTTTATGGTAATTGGTTTGAATTATGTCTTGTTTGCTATCCTTTCAAATTGACAAACCTATTTTTAAAACCCTTTTCCTTTTATAATATTGATTCAAATTTGATAAAGATAATCTACAAGACACTCAAGGAGCTTATTGTCATTTAAAACCATGTTAGTATTAGGTATGATTTTCACCTCAAAAATCATATGTATCTATTATAGCATTTAATTTTTGGTAGCTGATATAATACATGCATCTCCAATAATCGTGGAGTGAGAAAAATAAAGCACTCATGTGAGGATGGCAGCTATACTTAATTTTTATTTATTTATTTATGAGTTGGAAATATGGATTAAAGAGAAATTGAATGACACATTTACATAAAAATGTCAAAATTGAGAGTTATAGAGCATCTTCCTAAAAAAGGTGTTATGCCATGCAATTATTGCCCTTGTAGAGAACCTAGGATTGGGAAAGTGGTATAATTCATGATGTATTATGATATAATCTATGAAACATAAGTGGTGTAGGAGGAGTTATTTGCTATTCTAGAATGTTTGATGATTGATTATGGGGCAATGTTTTTTGCATGAGCAATATGGAGCCTAGTTTTGGGCACATAGTTTTGACTCTTATTTCGGAAAACCATTTATGATTTTTATTTTTTGATCATTTTATATAAGGGAGGTGTGGAACAAGGTTTCATACTTATTTTTAGGTATTTTTACACTACTAGATTATTATTAGACTAAAGTGAGAAGTAGATTGTATTGATGTAGTTACATTGCTGATGTTAATACAAGCCTGGGTCTCTTTGGTAGTTGAATTTTTTCCTCAAGGGTTTCTCAATGTAAATTTTACATCTTTAGATTTTATTGATTTTATTTTTACTTCCACACATTTCATTTCAATTGATTGGTTTAATCACATATATTAATTAGATTTAAATACTATTTGGTTAATGTTTCCATTACATTGTTGCTCCTATATTCAACATTGGGATCAAAGATACAACTTGATGAAAGAGATGAATGCCTTTATTATTATTATTTTTTTGTTATTTGGTTCTAATGGGAATATATGATTGAGTAGTTCTGTAGATCCATATGTGGTTGAGACTATGACAAGCACATCTAATGTGAATATTGATAAGTGTAATGACACATATTATGAACTTTGGAAGCTAAAATGAAAGATCTCTTAAAGAAGAGGGATCAATGGAAATTTGTGGCTAAGAAGGTAAAACATGTTATAATATCAAACAAATACTAGAAAAAATTGATAAGAAAGCAAGGGTGATCATAAGGTTATGTTTCTTCAAACCATTCTATTGAATGTTTCTAAATAAACTTTTACATACAAGTTGTGGAAGAGGATAGGTAAAATATATCAATTCAAAAATATTGTAAATAAATTATAATTGAAAAAATTGTATTGATTAAAAATAAAGGAAAAGTACTCAATTGTTGAGAATTTTAATCATTTAAATATTCTTTTAAGTCAACTAGGATCTATTGATGTTAAGAATGATGAAGATAATGGATGTATCTTGTTGCAATGCTCTTTCCTTGAAACATGAGAAAATTGATTGTTATAATTAGTGGTTGTGTTGTAGAGCCTAGTATGAACTCTCTTGTTTCTATTTTTCTTAGCAAAGTAGTGAGAAGGAAATCCATGGATGGGTTTTCTAAGGATACCTTATATGTTCAATGTAGATCCAAACAAAGAGGTGATTTAAGAAAAAGTGGGATAAAGAAAGATCCAAATTTAAGGGAATAATTAAAACCCTAGAAAGATTAGGCTTAAATGTTTTTGATAAGATAAACAACATTTATAGGGTGTTGTACCCTTTACACAGAAAGCCCAAAGGGCCAAAAAGAAGCTAGTTCAAAATAGAGCATGAACTAGAAAAAAAAATAGAAACAGTTGAACGACAGCTGTAGAACAACAAACAAGGATTAGACAACCCCAAAACCAGAGGGGACTAATCTGACTCCCTGAACCCGAGGCCGCGTAGAAGCAACAAATTTGGGGAGTCCCTTCTTCTTCAACACAATCGACTAGGAAGACTCATAATCGAAATCCACCGAACGAGGCGAGGGGAGTGGATCCACAACAGCCATCCCGAGCGAGGAGCCACCATGCAGCGGGGGAGCCGACATCGAAGGAGAGGAGACATGAGCAAACAAAGGATCAACAAAATCGTTCAACAAGCGACGGGCAGGTTCCGACGGAACAATGACAACAAATCAAGGTAGCAAAGGTTACACATAAGGGATAGCCGAAAGAGGAGCCTGGAAAGGCTCTGAATCTAATGGAGAAACAATCAAGGGAGGGTTTCCCTCCTCAAAGGAACCATTCGAAGAGGGAGAGCTAGCCGTGAGGTGGTCCGAGAGAGCATTCTTCCATCAAGTAGTAGCACTCTTGCGGCGAGCAAGAGGACAACTAGAGGCTAGGTGACCAACTGAGAAATATCTCCTGCAACGAAAAAAGGGAGCCCCTCGCAATCCAAACGCTGCTTCCAAGGTTGTGCCCCCACCATCAAGACCACATCACCATGGAGGGGTTTGGAAATGTACAAATCAATTAAAATATGAGCCATCGTAGTATGCCCAAGATCTTGAGACGTAGAATCCGCCTTCAAAAAGCTACCAATGGCGTTGCCAATGGCTTCAAAACAAGAATCCTCCCAATACTAGAGAGGGAGATTTGGCAAACAAACCCAAACTGGTCTGATATTTAGAGGCTCTGTAAGAGGATTGAAAGAGTGAGACCAAGGCTGAATGAACAACGAATGAACATCCCACATCCACACCTTGTCCAACACCCTATCACGATCTACATAGGAAGAAAAGGTTGCAAAGAAAAGACCTCTAGTACTGGGATAAAGGTTAATCTATCTAGAAACAATAGGCTTCCAGGAAACAGAAACCCACTCATGGAGATCAGGAAGGGAGGGACACAAGCCATTAAACCTATAGACCACACCTTTACACACATAGAAATCCTCATTCTCAACAACCTTAGGCCCATAAACCACCACAAAGGAGGCTCAGGCACAAGGCAAAGATCGAACCCTAGCCAAAGAAGGAGGAATCTGGGCACGAGTAGCATTCGAAAAGGATTTTTGTTTGTAGTCACGCACAACACCAACAAAGGAAGAAACAAGAGGAGAGAGAGGGCCCTCCCCCATACCAGCCCGCACCTCACTGTCCATAGGAAGCCCATCTGACAGAGGAGACACGCCAAGAGAAGGGAACTCGCCACACAGAGGAAGCCCTTGATCCGCGCAGGGAAGAGCCTGGTGAATGCTCATCAGAGAAGGAGAAGAGCCCTCATAGGTCACTCGACCTCCCCCAACAACCCTCGAAACCAAATCCGCGCCCGAATCCTGCACGCCAACACCATTCGAAATCAAAACTGTCCACTGGCTCCCGCCCAGCGTCACCGTTGCCATTCAAAAAATAATTATGCTTAAATGTTATAATATGAGAAATGTGACCTTCTGAAGGAGGACTATAGAAACGAGAAAAATAATTATTTTTCTTGTAGTGGAAAATGATTTGATGGCAATAATTATTTTTTATTTATTTTTACTAACATTGCTAGTGATAGCTCATATTTGATAGATTTAGGTGCCACATATCACATGCCTCTTCAAAAGGATTGGTTTACTCATTACAGAGCATATAACAGTGGCGAGGTTCTCATTGGACAATAATTCACACATAATTATTAGATTTAAGGGAAAGTAAGTTTGATCTTTAATGGTATGAGTAAAATGTCTTATAGATGTTTTGTATATACCAAGTTGTACAATATTTGATTTTAGTTTCTAAGATGAATGATGTTGGTGTGCATGCTATTTTTTATAAGAATGGTTGTAGATTAGTCAAAGGGAATATTTTGGTGCTTGCTAAGGGCACTCGATGTGGTAGGTTGTTTAAATTAGAAACGTCTACTAACTAATTTTTTTATTCATGTATGTTTTAGCACTATAGGTTGGGTCATGTTGGTGAAAAATACTAAAAATAATAATTAATAAAAATATGTAGGATGGTTTACTTGGTTATTTTATGGACTTCGATTTTTGTGAGCATTGTGTGTTTGGTAAACAAAGTAGAGTTCATTTTTCAACTATTAGAGCTAAAAATATTTTTAAAGTTTATTCATAGTGATGTATTTGGTCTTGTGGATGCTTCTTCCATTGGCAAGTCACATTATTATGTTTCATTTATTGATGATTTCTCTAAATTTATATGAATTTATTTTATAAAATATAAATCTATTCACTAGTCTCTAAGTTTAAGGATTATAATGCTTTTTTTAGAAGCAATTAAATAGGAAAATAAAGGTTTTAAGATTAGATAATGGATGTGAATGTTCTTCTATAGAATTTGATGATTTTTATAAACATGTAGGTATTGTGTGGTAAAAAACTACCATATATGCACCCCAACAAAATGGGGTTGAAGAAAGGATGAGTTATACATTACTGGAAAAATCTAGAAACATGTTGAGTAGTGCTTAGTTGGATCAATGTTTCTACGTTAAGGCTTTAAGTGTAGTTTGTTATTTGATGATCTATTTTCTCTACTTTGATTTGAAAAGATACCATATGAGATACATACATGTAAGAAGCCTTGTATTTCACACATTGGTGTTTTTGTCATTTGATGATCTATTTTCTCTACTTTGATTTGAAAAGACACCATATGAGGTATGAACATGTAAGAAGCCTTGTATTTCACACATTGGTGTTTTTGAAAAGATACCATATGAGGCTTATGTTCATTTATCTATAGAAAAATGACTTAAGCTAGATTTTAAGACTAAAAAATATATTTTTGTTAGATATAGTGAGAAAGTTTTTGATTAGGGGTAAAATAGGTTTTGATGAGACTCGAAACCCAGTACGATATAGTGAGAATGTTAAAGGTATAAAATTTGGAATTCTCTAACCTTAAAAATTGTGTATTATAAGGATGTGATTTTTAGAGAGTTTAGAATTAATTCTAATCTTAGACATTGAAAATAAAAAGAGAATACAAATCATGTTAACATTAAGATTGAGAAACAGGAAGATGCACGTGTTGAAGAATAATAGGCTTGGCAAGAGGATGCGGAATAAAAATGTTTATATATAGAGAGATCATAAGACAAACATCACGAGCCTCTTACTACACTCTTAAAGAGATCAACAAGGAAACACAAAATAGTTTAAAGGTACAACCCACCATATTTTTATGTATTTTATTTTTCTTATAATGACAATGATCCTAGATCTATGTGGAAAGCTCTTTCTTCTAGGTAGAAAGGAATGAATCTTGGATGGAGTTCATGTAGGAGTTAATGGTCTTGGACAAATGTTAGGATGCGATCTACTAGATCTATTTAAGGGAAGGAAGCCCATTGGGTGAAAGTGGGTATTTAAAAATAATTTGAGTAGATGACCATTGAGTAGTACATGGATATATTGGTGGTGAAAAGTTACTCCTAGGTTAAGGGGGTGAAATTTTGAAGACTTCAAAATACCCATTGTAGCAACTTTACCTACTCTATGATGAGTGATCGAGAAAAATAATAAAGTGAAGGCATCACAAATGTGGTAGCAAGAGCATCTCTAGTAATATTAAATGTAGAAATAAAAACTAAACAACCAGATACAGGTTTCATAAGGATGAAAATAATTAATTAGGGGTCATGTTTCTCAATACCACACTATTTCAATTATAATTTAAGCTATTTGAGTTATTGAATAAGTCCTAGATGATATCCAATTTTATAGGATTCAAGCTAATAAGTTTATTCTTCAATAGATAACGTCTCAAAGTATCTCTCTTCCCAAATAATTTATCTAGCTAGGTCCTTATCTAATTTGGTGTAGTGCAAGACTCAATGTGAAAAAGGAGATTATGATAAATGAACATGCATAAAGTTACATATGATTCATCACACTTGTTATACCATCCTATCTTTTTTGCAGCTATTGTTGGTTCAATTTTTATACCCACGGTAACTCAGTATAACCCCAATTTATTTCTATGTATTTTCCATTTGTTTTTCCACCCATACTTATTGTATGGGGTGGGGTAAGTGCTAGACAATTCAAACCAAAATTTTATCAAAAAAGTGAAAGTATTTTTTTGGAAATCATAGTTTTTCATAGTTGGAGTAAAAATTTGAAGCACTTACACATAATATTAACATAGTATAAAAATTGAAATGTAAAATTTTATTTTAGGTTTTCAAATACGTAATTTATTCTAATGCTTAGATGGCCTAAAAATTAGTTTTTTATAGGATGCACAAAACTATTTTTTTTAATTTAGTATGTTTTGGGCCAAAACTTGCATGTGTACAAACAACACAATTTGATCTTATGGAAAGTAATTTTCTAATTCCTTTTTTTAAAGATGCATATGATGGATAAATTTGGTTAGGGTATTTTTTTTATACACACATTGAACTAAACTCATTGTGAAATGATTTTTCCCATGTAGAGAATGATGTCTAGGTTGGTTTTCTCATCTTGAAGGGGGAAGTCAGTCAAAGTGAGGAAAACATGGAATAATAGCAGATGAATGGTATTGAGACATTAGTGAGAAGACAAGAAGAAGAACATAGATAGAGGAAGAAGAAAATAGAGGTGATTTTTCTCATGTATGATTTGGTTAATATTGTTGTGCAATCTTGTATCATTTCAAACTGGCACACACAATTATCGATTTAAAGTTGATTGTTAATAGAATTTATGTAATCCGAATTCTTGAAATCAGAGTTTTATTGCAATTAATATTTGTTGAATGATGATTTGAAGTAGAGCTTTGTCTGCATGTTCATTACGTGGGTGTGTGTGTGTCATCATTTTTGGTATTAGAGCATTGTGAGTCTGAGAATGTGACATTAAGAGTTGAGAAATTTGGAGATTTCAAATATTGTTAAGGATCATGGATACAAGGTGCCAAGTTGGCAAAAGAAACTAGTTGTTGAGGGGAAACATACAATGTGTAAGAAAGAGGGTGCATATGAGGAAGTTTATGACAAAAAAATGGTACAAAAGATGGAAGTCATGAAAGATTTCAAGAAGAACCAAGAACATAGGGTAAATTGTCATGAGAGTAACCATAAAGAAAATGTTTTAGGGAAGAAATTAGACCTTGGCTTATGGAGAACAAGTGGAGCAATAAACAAATGTCAACCCAAAACTATGGGAAATAAAGTGTGCAAGGTTAAGGGTAGGACAATAGAAAAAAAAAAGTGGTGTTATAGACATGATGCAAATGAATACAAGAAATGAGAAAAAAACTAATATGACAATAGAGCCTAAAGGAGAGAAAACAAAAAATAAAATGGAATATGGAAAGGAAAATGTTGGTTGGGAAAATGCAGGAGAATCTGTCAAAAAGGAAACATATGACATGAAGATGAAGAAAAATCAAAGAAGAGTGACATACTTTTTGGAGCAGATTGGGAAAAACTTGAGGAGACCACATATAAGGTGGAAGTAAGCAAGTTGATGGTTTAAACACTTTTGAATTTTCAAATGAAATTGTTGAAGATGACATGGATGGGAAAATGAATAGTGATGATAACATGTGTGAACATGAGATGGAGTTTTGGAGGTTTGTAGATGAAAAAGACATAAAAAGGAGAAGATACTGTAAAAAGAAAAAGGAAACCAAATGAAAGTTGATAGAAAAACTCAGAATGAATAAATAAAGTATAGAGAGTATCCAAAGGAGTTGACCGAGAGCAATGGAAAGCAAGAGTGGGAAGTGAAAGCAAGGTATGATGTATGATTGAAGAATGAAGAGAAAAAAAGGTGTAGCTGAAAATGAAGAAGCAAATGTTAGAGTAGTAATGGAAGGCAAAGAAATGCATGGTGAAGAAATTACAAAGATGGAATTTGAAGAAGGTGCAACAAGTGTAGAAGATTTGTGGGAATGGTTTTTAGCAGAACAAGAGTGGATGGAGAAGCTTTCTAGTGAAGGTATGAAGAAAAATGGGATGACGAAGAATAAAAGATGAGGGTTGCAACTAATGATCAATAAGTTATTTCAACAAAAGAGGAAAAGTATGAAATTGTATATGCATATTTTAATAAAGTTTGTGTTGTGAATGGTGGAGTCCAAGATGGTTTGCTGATGAAAAATTTGGCCAATGAAGGAGAGAGGTTGGAATAAATGACTGATGAAGTTGTAGAATGTGATAACGAACATGAAATAGTAAGTGTAGATTTATATAAAGTTGTGAAAGATTTTGATGCAGCTGAAAGACAAATGGACAGGGTGAATGAGTTTAAAGATATGAAAATCTTTAATTTCCATAAAATCGTATCTTTCAATTATTGGGCAAGAAGAATTTGGAGGATGATGGTAAATTATGGTTGTAAATCCATGAGTGTGAAGACAAAAGGTGTGTAGCAATGTTGAAGAAGGATGCTACTTGTTCCAGAACAATGTTGGAAGAATTGGAATAAAATGAACAACAAGGAATAATTCTAATGACGAACTCATGTGCATGAGCACACACTTTCATTTGTCTCTTGGGGAGCTTGATGTAGGAGCATTAGATTTTTGTTTTCTTTTATTTCTAGTTTGGTTTTTTGGTTTGCTCGGGTTTTTGGGTTTGTGTTAAAGTTTGGGAGAAGACATGTGTGAATATGAAGTTCATATGATCAACACATGTTTTGCAAAAGCATTTCAATCTTGTCAACTATTTCCTTAACCAACAATAGACACCTCTGACCATGGTATGAATATCCATCAAAGCATGAATGATAGAGTGCTATGATTCAAGTGCCACACGAAGAGTTCAAAAATAAAGAAGAAAATATTTTGTTATAATGTTGATTTTAGACACCAAGGGTGGTAGTTAGAGAAAATAAAGGAGCATTGACCTGTATGTGAAGAGCATAGTGGGCTAAAAGGAAAGAAAGGTTCGATGGTATTAAAGGTGGAAAAAAATTAGTTATTAGAGTTAGTTAAGAATGGTTATAATTTGAGTTGCAAGGGGGGAACCAATTCTTGGAAGGGAGTCGAAGGATTGGGAGGAGGTGAAGATTTTTCGGCCAAGAAAGATCCGTGCCATTCAAGAAGGTCCTTTAAGGAATTAAAATGCAATGAATGTCTGTTTTAAAAGAGGTCGATAGGAGTTGAAGGAGGGGAATAGAAGAGTACCTTATGGCAGATTAAAAATATAAGGAGAGTGGTCAAGAAGAAGACAAAATCGACCTAGAGGGGGTAGCGTAGGAAATTTTAGAGGGAACCCAAATTGAAGTTTATAAATGGCAGATTTAAACCAAGAGGGCCATGCAAACATGCGGTAAATGGAAGATATAATAAAATCAATTGAATGGTGAAGAAAAAATATGAAAGGTGAGGCACATAGTATTAAGTATATGGATATATGCCAAGAAAGAAAGACAAGAGGCAACAAAAAAGAAGAATGGAATGGTGTTTTATCAATTGAATGCAAATTATGGTGAAGACAATTGCGCCAAGGGAGAAGGACGACATAGAATGCATTAATCTATTTCTTGAAGAGGGAAGTTAGTCAGAGTGAGGGAAATGTGGAATAGTAGAAAATGAATGGTATTGAGACAACACTGAGAAGACAAGAGGAAGAATAGAGATAGAGGAAGAAGTAGAGGTGATTTTTCTAATGTATGATTTCATGAGATTAGATTAAATAAAGTTTTTTTTTCAAATTTGGGTAATATTATTGTGCAATCTTGTATCATTTGAAAACAACACATGTAATTATCGATTTAAAGTTGATCATTAATGGATATTTTGTAATCTAAATTCTTGAAATAAGAGTTTGTGTACAATTATTATTTGTTGAAAAATGATTTGAAGTAGAGCTTTGTTTGTGTGTTCATTATGTGGGTGTGAGTATGTCATCATTTTTGGTATAAGAGCATTGTGAATTTGAGAATGCGACATTGCGAGTCATCATTTTGGTATCAGAGCATTGTGAGTCTGAGAATGTGACATTGTGAGTCATCATTTTGGTATCAGAGCCTAAAATATCTAGGAGAGCCTAAAAGATCTAGGAGAGTCTAAAAGATCTGGAAGGAGAAATGGCCTTATATGATTTTGCATAAGTATGTGGGTGGAAGTTTGACAGGTTAATAAGAATAACCTAGGTACCAAAAGACTTGGTAAATGAAAAGGAGAGAAGCCCTAGGTAAGATATCAAGAAACCAAGAAGAAAGATAAAAAGATGTAGTAGTATGCCATAAAAGAAAGCCTCGAGAAGAAAGGAAAAGTGAAAATGAATGTGAAGAAGCAAAATTCAGAGTGGGATAAAGAAATGAAAAATTTGAGAAGATATTTAGAGAAGTGTAATCAGTGGCTTGAGAAAATAAGCCAAGAATATGGTTGGTGCTGGCTATTGAAAAATAAGTTGAGGTGGCCTAGGAAGTTGATTGTTAAGAAAAGAAGAGGGCATAATATGACTACCTTGAAAAGAAAAGATGAAAGAGATTTGGATAGAAAAGAGTTTCCAAGCTAGAAATGTACACTGGAAGAGGTGAAGAATTTTCTCATTGAGAAGAACATGATGAAAATCAAGAAAGAATGGAGATAAGTAGTGCAAAAAGCAACACTCGAAAGGAAAAGTAAAGAAAAGAGGAGAATGTCCATGAAGGAGGCATTCATGGAGAAATTTTGGTCCCTTGTTTTATTTGTTAATTTATTTGAATATGTGTGTGCAGGTATGAGAATAGGATGGGTCATGGATGAGACCTTGGAATTAATGAGAAAAGGCGCAAGTAAAGTACTCGTAGATGGAGATGAAGGTGAACAAAAGCATAAACAAGTTACAAGAGGTTATGAAGAAGGTATACAAGGACACTTTACAGTAGTCCATGAATAAAAGGTACATTACAAAGTACTTAAAAATGAAGATAAGAATGTGTTGATATTTTACTAAATGATGATAAAGATGTAGACGATGCTTTAGAATTTCATGATGCATTAGGAAGTGTTACAAAAGAAGGAAATGAAACTTGGAAAGGGGAAGAGTTGGCAAGCAAAGAAGTCCAAGATGAGGGAAAATCCAAAAATCATGCATGTAGAAATACTAATGTAGAAATGCAAGTTAATACGGAGAAGAGAAATCTGGAGATTTCAAATATTATCAAGGATCATGGATACAAGGTGCCAATTTGGAAAAGGAAATCATTTGTTGAGGGGAAGCATACAAAGTGTAAGAAAGAGGGTTCATATGAGGAAGGTTATGACAAAACATTGGTACAAAAGATGGAAGTCATGAAAGAGTTCAAGAAGAACCAATGACATAGAGTAAATTGTCATGAGAGGAAGCATAAATAAAATGTTTTAGGGAAAAAATCAGACCTTGGCTTATGGAGAACAAGTGCAAAAATAAAAAAATGCTAGCCCACTGCTATAGGAAATAAAGTGTGGAAGGTTAAGTTTAGGAAGACAGGAAACAAAAGTGGTGTTATAGGACATGATGAAGATGAATATAAGAAATGAGAAGAAGTTGATATGACAACAGAGCCTGGAGTAGAGAAAAAGAAAACGAAAAAGAAATATGGAAAGGAAAATATTGGTCAGGAACATGTAGGAGAATCTATCAAGAAGGAAAAAAATGATGAAGATAAGGAAAAATCAAAGAAGAAGAGTGACATACTTTCTGGAGCAGCTTGGGAAAAACTTGAGGATACCACATACAAGGTGGAAGGTAAGTAAGTTGATAATTTAAACGCTTTTGAATTTTCAAATGAAATTGTTGAAGATGAAAGGGATGAGAAAATGAATAGTGATGATAACATGTGTGAACATGCTCGATGGAGTTTTGGAGGCTTGTAGATGAAAAATAAATAAGGAGAAGATATAAAAAGAAAAAGGAAAACAGATGAAAGTAGATAGAAAAACTTAGAATGAACAAATATAAGTATGGAGTGGATCCAAAGAAGGAGTTGGCCAAGAGCAATGGAAAGCAAGAGTGGGAAGCAAAAGAAAGGTATGATGTAGGATTGAAGAATGAAGAGAAAAAAGAAGGTACAAATGAAAATGAAGATGTTAGAGCAGTAGTGGAAGGCAAATAAATGCAAACTGAAGAAATTAAAGAGATGAAATTTGAAGGTGTAGTAAGCGTAGAAAATTTGTGGGCACAATTTTTAGTGATAGAACAAGAGTGGACGGATAAGATTTCTAGTGAAGGTACAAAGACAAATGGGATAGTGAAGGTTACGAAGATGAGGGTTGCAGCTAATGATCAAGAAGTTATTGTAGCAAAAGAGGAAAAGTATGAAATTGTATATGCATATTTTAATAAAGGTTGTGTTGTGAATGGTGGAGTCCAAGATGGTTTGCTGATGAAGATGTTGGACTACAAAGGAGAGAGGATGGAAAAAATGACTAATGAGGTTGTAAAATGTGACAACAAACATGAAATATTAAGTGCAGATTAATATAAAATTGTGAAATATTTTGATGTAGTTGAAAGAAAAATGGATAGGGTGAATGAGTTTAAAGATATGAAAATATTTAATTTTCATAAAATAATTTCTATCGATGATTGGGCAAGAAGAACTTGGAGGAGGTTGGTAAATGATGGTTGTAAATCCATGAGTGTGAAGACAAAAGGTGTGCAATGATGCTAGAGAAGGATGATACTTGTTCTAGGACGATGTTGGAAGAAGTAGAAGAAAAAGAACAACAAGGAATAATTCTAATGATGACCTCATGTGTAGGAGCACATTATTTCTTTTGTCTCTTGGGGAGCTTGATGCAGGAGCATCAGATTTTGATTTATTTCTAGTTAATTTGGTGTTTTGGTTTGCTCATTTTTTTGGGTTTGTGTTAAAGTTTAGGGGAAGACATGTGTGAGTATGAAGTTGATATGATCAACATGTGTTTTGTAGCAGCCTTTCAATATTGTCAACTATTTCCTTAACCTATAATAGACACCTCTAAGCATGTGGTATGAACATCCATCAAAAGTGTGAATGATAGAGCACCATGATTCAAGTGCCATGTGGAGAGTTCAAAAACAAAGAAGAAAATAATGTGTTATAATGTTGTTTTTAATTACCAAGGGTGATAGTTAGAGAAAATAAAGGAGCGTCGACCTATATGTGAAGAGAATAGTGGGTAGAAAGGAAAGAAAGGTTTGATTGTATCAAAGGTAGAAAAAAATTAGTTATTAGAGTTAGTTAAAAATAGTTTTAATTTGAGTTGCAAGGGGGGAACTTATTCTTGGAAAGGAGTTGAAGGATTTGGAGAAGGTAAAGAGTTGCCAGCTAGGAAAGAGTCACACCATTCAAGAATACTTTAAGGAATTAAAATGTAATGAATGTCTATTTTAAAAGAGGCTGATAGGAGTCAAAGGAGGGGAATAGAAGAGTATCTTATGGCCGATTAAAAACATAAGGAGAGTGGTCAAGAAGAAGACAAAAATGACCTTAGAGGGTAGCGCAGGAAAGTTTAAAGGGTGCCCAAATTGAAGTTTATGAATGATAGATTTAAACCAAGAGAATGACCATGTAAACATGTTGTTAAAGGAAGACATAATAAAACCAACTGAATGATGAAGAAAAAATACGAAAGGTGAGGCACATAGTACCACGTATTTTGATATATGCCAAGGCAGCAGGACGTTAGGCAATGGCAAAGAATTGAATGATGTTTCATCAGTTGAATGTAGATTGTGGCGAAGACAATCACGCAAAGGGAGAAGGAAGGCATAGAATGCATTAATGTGTTTCCTGAAGGAAGAAGTTAGTCAGAGTGAGGGAAACATGAAGTAGTAGCATATGAATGGTATTGAGACAATAGTGAGAAGATAAGAGGAAGAACAAAGATAGATGAAGATGAAAACATAGGTGATTTTTCCAATGTATGATTTCATGATGTAGACATGGAAAATGTACATTTTTGGTTCGGCACACCTGATCCCGATTACTAACAACATTTCATCGTATTCTGCTTCTTAATTTAATAAATCATTATTTATTGGATTAAGTCTTCCTCTTTCGATGATTAAATTAATCAATTTAGTTTAATTAACCTTGCATCCCTATTTAATTAAATAAATCATTTTATTTGATTAAAATCCCTAAAGTCCTCTTATTAAATTAAATAAATTAAAACTTATTTGATTTAATCTAACATATTCCTCCTTAGTTAAATAAATCAAATCATTTATTTAATTAATCATTTCCTTTCAATTCTGATTTAAATTAATTCATCTATTTAAGTTTAAATTGTCACATCTCCTAATTCCTCATTAAATTAATCAAATCCATGATTAACTTAATCCCTCTCACTAAAATCCTCTAGAGAATGCAACTTGCACAATAAATCAATTACTTTGATTTATTAATTCTTCTATTTTCCCTCACAAAGCATCAAAAGACAATATTCCCTCATTTGAATTCAAAAAGGTCAAGTGGACTTGGTCCTTCCAACAAGGCATTCAATGCCTCTTACATGTCCTTGTGCATTGAGCCAAGTGACATTAACTTCATTTCTCTTTCCCTCTCACATGTCACATTCAAAATTCAAATTTGAATCCAATGGCATTTATCATGCACATTGACCAAAATGTGCTCATTCCTCAACCATTCACATCTTGACAAATGGCACTTGGCCATTGGATGTTGAATGATCCCACATTGCTTATTTTCACTCTCTCTTCCACCTTGGAAATCTATAAATGAGAGACTCTTCCTCTCATTCAAACATCCACAATTTGAGTGAACTTACTATACTCAACTTCTTTCTCAAGCATATCTAGTTTCATCCATTTCTTCACATTCTTAGCTAGGTTATGCAGATTTTTATCATGAAGCTTGATTGAATCTTCATCAATGTGGATCACTCATCAAATCATCAACATTTGCAACTGAGGAGTTGGGAAAGGGCTAATTGAAACATCTCATTGGCACCAACTCCCCCATGGGATCAAGAGTTTGCTTTGTTTAAATTAGGATTTCATTTATCTTTCATGTTGTTTTTCATATTTTCCTATTTTGAGCATTGTAAATGGATTTCATGGGGAATCCTTGTCTTAACTTGCATATTTAATCTAATTATGTGTTTGTTTCTCATGTTTATGCAGGTATAAAAGATTGGGGTTCACACATGAAATCAGATTAAATAAATTTATTTGATTTGTTTTCAAATTTGGGTAATATTGTTGTGCAATCTTGTATCGTTAGAAATCAACACATGTAATTATCAATTTAAAGTTGATCATTAATGGAGTTTTTGTAATCTGAATTCTTGAAATCAAAGTTTGCTTGCAATTGTTATTTGTTGAATGATGATTTGAAGTAGAGCTTTGTCTGTGTGTTCATTATGTGGGTGAGTGTGTCATCACTTTTTTTGGTATTAAAGCATTGTGATTCTGAGAATGTGACATTGTGAGTCATTAGAGTCCCTTTTTAAAAATATTAATTAATAAATAGAAAATATGTCCAAAAGTTTTAAAAAACCATATTTGAGAGTTGGACATTGCCACTTATAATGGGTTTTAATTGGTCCTTTTTTTGAAAAAAAGGTCATCAGGCATATTGCTAATGTCAATTTTTCTCTTGCTATTAATATGACATTGTACTTGTAGGTTCAAGACCGAGATTTGTGTTTCCAAATCTTAAAAAGAAAAGAAAAAATGTGGGTTTAAATTTGTTGGTGTAGATTTTTATTTTCCTAGTGGGTTGATTTATTTTCCCTTAGTTATAGGTTTTTCCCACACTTTTATTAAGCTTCTTATGATAATAAAGTAAATTTATTATTTAATAACTAGGAGATGAAGTGATGAGGTGTCTCCACCTCTAATGGGTTCAGAGCATTTAATTTTTCATCACTTTATTTAATATTGGTGGTTATTGGTGGCCAATTCCTATTGGTTGATTTGCCACCTCCATCATCTCCTTAGTTCTATATAAATTCACTACCTAGTTTGTATTTATATATTCATTGTTGCATACTTTAGCATACATGTACCTTGATGCATGAAATCATTATTCTACATATTTTCTTTGAGCTCCTAATGCAATCTTGTCATCTTGACATTTGCACATCTCTTGGAATCTCGGGTTTGTAATAGTGTTATTCCATTTATAGTTGTGATCCTAATAAAATGTCAAGTCCTAAGATGAGATGCTAGATAAAAACTAATAATGCAACAAGAGGAAATAACAAGATAAAAGGGCACCTCAATGATTAGCCTAAGAAATAGATAACATGAAAGCAAGATAAACAAATTTATTATTGTTTGTAACGCCCTGCCATGCAACCCTAAAGGATGTTGCAAACAACTACTTAAACAGACTATTTTTTTTTTGTTTAAGTACAATTAATATACAAGTTCGCTTCCCAATGCAAACATCCCCTAAGGTTACGAGACTGAGATTACTTAAAACCCACAACAACATAAATGAAACCATAACATTTACCTACTCAAGATAATAAGTATGCATACATTCCAATTAAGATAATTTACATCCAAACATAATAGATAACTTTCAAACTCATTTATCCATAATTAAATATTAAAATTACAACTCTCATTCCCCGAATGAGGCAAGTCCAATAAATATAAGGTTACAGTTACAACTTCCACCTCGATAACAAATGAGGGGTAAAATAATACAAGATCAACTAAAATGAAATAAAACAAGAACTGAAACAGAATTCCATGAGCTCTCCAACTGGAAGTCTCATCCACAAGAACATGAAGATAGCCCAATGAATTTAGGTGCATGCCACCCAACCAAGTGGAACCCAAAGGCCCACCCCCCGTGCTAAGAGATAGTAACCAGGAATCCTAGCCAAGACCATCTACCTCTAAACACAGGCTAAATCATAACTGAACCAAACTGAAACAACCAATCACATGTATCACACAAGCACATCACAAGTACAACCTAAGTACCACATATGTACAACATAAGTACACCAAAAGTACAACTCAAGAGCATCACGAGTAACACACAAGGATAACTCTACATGGTCACATTGCTTCCAGAAATAAAGTAGGACAAGTATGTTAAGAGAACCATACACATAATACTCGAGTACCAACTATGGTCACATCAGGTATGTTAAGGAAACCATACCCACAAGATCAAGCACCAACTGTTGTCCTAGATAGAGTGTCATCACATAGCTCGTCATGGGTTATCCTCTGGGATTCTTCCTAGGCTCCAGCCCCCACAAAAAAAGGTTATTCTGGTGACCTTTACCGAATCCTGACTCCCATACTCACTCATGCGGAGCCAAATACCTTTCATACAAACAAGATAGATGACCTTGCCATTCCAGGCCTTCCCACCCATCCCGAGCCTAATCGAGCACTTGGGTCCATGAGTGAGGCATTAATATCTTGATTAGTGAGAAGTTAGTCCTAATCTTCTAAGTATTGTTTTAGTTATCACTTGATTAAACCACTTCCATAAGTTATCCAGTTTACCTCTTCCGGGCTCTGACCCCTACGGAAGCCACTCTTCTACTTGACAACACACATACCATCCAAACACCAAGGGTACAAAGTGCAACATACAAGATAACACGTCCACTCCTTTCTCAGGAGGCGACAAAGATAAAACCATCTCCAAAAACTGGAGGTAACAACAATAACAGAACCGCTCCTGACAAGGAGGCACACATTACAAAATCCACTCCTTTCTTAGGAGGCACAAAATATTCTCGTTCGTGGAAACCGGGTAAACACTGACCATACACCATGCACTACCCAAAGGAATTAACAAGCAATCAACATCACAAGATGACAACTCCCAACCTCTAGGGTCCTCTGGAAGACTTACAGATTTAAGGCACTTGTCCCATTTCCCAACAAGAACACAAAGGAAATATTCACAATCAAGGCAAGTAAGGAGACAAGAATTTAAATTCTACTTTGGGTTCACTAAACCCATTTCCTCATCACATTCAGTACTCTATTAAATTCAATAATTTGAATTAACACACGTCTTTTAAATTAAGGCTCAATATTTAATTCTCTAATAGCTTTTAAATAATCATAAAATAAACATTTACTTATGCAATTCAAAACATAACCTTTTAAAAATAACTTTCTGTCCTTACAAAATAAATATTTTCTCAAAAGACGACTAATCTTGCTAGTAAAACATATTACTTTTAGATCCAAGGCATATCGTTTTAAACTAAATAACTGTTCCTTCTACTCGACATAACCATTTTAAAATACTTAACTCATCTTAATAAACATGTTATTTAAAATCAAAATTACTGTTTTCATCAAAATATATCCTTTTAAAAAGACTTCATTAATTCGACTATAACATGTCAATTTAAAATTCTCCAATTAAATTTAAAACATACCAATATTTAAATCCCCAACTCATTATATATATATATATTTAAATAATTAAATCATCATTTAGATATATTTAAGTATTTAAATCATCATTTAAAGTAATTATTAAACCATGCCATTATTTGAATCGACAGTTTAATATAAATATTTAAATCATCATTTAAACATTTAAAATTTTCCCAATTTCATTTAAAACATTTAAAATTTCCTCCATTACCTTTAAATATACCATTATAAAAAAAAAACTATTAAATATAGATATATATTTAATATGTAAACTTTAAAATTTTAATATTAAATATTTTAATATTATAAAATATAATATTAAATATTATTTTTAAATATTTTAATATTAAAAATTATAATATAAAAAATATAAAATATTTTCTTTCAAAATTTCACAAGGTACACCTTCACTCACACATTCGAAGACATCATAATTCACTTAAAACTTTCCAAATTTTCCAACTTTTTAAATGGCCAATAACAAAAAATTTCTTCAAAACACCATTAAAATAGCTTGAAATTTCTTCAAATTTTTAAATTTCAAAAATAAAAAATTCTAGCAATACTTGGTTCTAACTCGAAAATTAATAGGGATAATTCTATCCCCGCATTAAAATTCATCATAAAACATGCACAATTTCAATTTTTCTAATTTTATTTTACATTGGAAAACCATAAATTCCCAAAAACTCCATTGATGAAAAACTTCAAATTTTAAAGTTTCAATTTCAATTTTCTAAAAATACCCTTTGGCTCTAAATATGCCCAATAACACACTTTTAATGCCAATTTCACTTTTCAATGATTTTGAAAAAAAATTGCCATGATGAAGGCAAAAATTGACATTTTCCAAAAAAATCACAAAACAATTTAAATGAACTAATTTTGCTCAATTTGAAATCTAAATGGGAAGCCCTATGCTCCCTTAAGGGTGAGCATGACCTCTAAATGACAAAACACAATCAAAGGGAGAAGAAAAAATGAACTTACCTCAATTTTGTTGCCACACACAATCACACAAAGCTTGGAAAACACAAAGACAGATGAAGAATCCAGACACCCGAGCAATCCTCCACCCATTCCTATCCAATCCAAAACAAATCCCATCTCTTTCCATCCACAAATGCATCCAATTCCCATTTTTAAAGAAAATGACAAGGAGAGGGTTTTAGAGCAAAAATCCTCCAAAATGAACAACTTTTCCTTTTTTCTAAAAACAAAACAGAAAATATATTAAATATCTCTAATTTCAAAAAAAAATTGCATTTAAAATTTTCAAAAATGAAATTAAAACCCTTTTTTCAATTTTCAAACTTAATTTCAATTCAAAATATCTATTAATTTCCAAAATGAATAACTTAATTCAAATCAACACAATTAATTTAATTAATCAATAAAATAAATCTAATCCAATATTAAATTATTTTATTAATTAAATTAAATTAATTAATAAATTAAATAACATTTTTCACATTATAACCAGATTAATTTAATCAACAACTTAAATACATAAAGTCATTTAATTACCCTTTTCAACTTGCAATTAAATAAAATCCTGACAATTTAAACAGTATTAAAACAACTGAACTAGACTAAAATCGACGACACACTTATGACTAGGGTGATGACTTGACACGGGAAACCTAGCTACTATCTCCCAATCGAATACCGTTGGGCATTGGACATGCTCAAACCTGTGAAACCAGGTGGAGTCGATGTCCTGTACCTGTCAACCTGAAAATCAAGTAACAACAACATATAATATGAACAACATAAAATACACACCGTGAAGAGGAAATCTCGGGATTGTAGGGCACTCGCAAGCGAGTGATGCAATCTCGTCCCCTTCACCAATATAGTCTTACTAACTGACGAATCTAACATCATTAATATGATCAAAAGCATAAACATCATTAATTCAATTAACCACTATGCTAATCCAAAGCATGACATAAGGATAACATCAGGATCAAATACCAAGTACCAAGGTCAAAGCACTAACAAAAAATAAGGCCTAACCAAACAAAACACTGTTCGGTCAAAAGAGTAGAATGGAGGGGTTTTACATGTTTGTTATACCTTCTATGCTGCTCTTTCCTTGGTTGGCCCTTGATCTTGAAAAGTTGTGTGCTCCTTGGATGACAAGCTATGTTGAATATGCAAAATGATATGCAAAGTGGATGAGGATGTGATGATTATGAGATGAGAGTTCAAATGGCAAATTGACAAGAGTTTGGTAGAAAAATACTTCATCTCCAAAATGGGAGAAATGAGGGGGTATTTATAGGATAATTGGAATTCTCTAGAGAATTCAACGGTTGAGATTGATCCAACAAGATCAAGATGAAGGGCTATGGTGAGTTGAGGACTCACAAGCCCTCATATCTTGACATGTGGAATGTGAGATGTCTTAGGATGGAATGATATGGAAATGAGGTGGAAGAGAAGTACATGAGGTGGATGAAGGACAAGTACCTTTGAGGTACCTTGGGGGATGAGAAGATTTCCTCAAAAAAGAATTTCTTGTCCCCAAATGAGGATGAAAGAGACATTTGAGGGATTTTAGAATTCTTCAAAAATTTCCATGGGAAAAGGGGAAGTAGTTGGAAGAATAAATGCAAATTAAAAATTTACATTCATTGGAGAGTTTATTGGGTAAAAGAAGGTCTCCAAAAAGTTGAAGATTTGTCACATGTGGGTGATGTGCCAAGTTCAAGGTTCTAGAAGTCCTTGGCACATGTAAAGTGACAAGTCAAACCTTCTAGAATCTTGCATGGGGATGAGGAAGACCTTGGAAAGACAAAAGTGAATTAAAAATTCACATGGGGAAGAGAGGAGCTTTGGACAAATAGATGTGAATTAAAAATTCACATGGGAAAGAGAGTCCAGGCTAAAAATGGTAAGTGAGAAGGTTGACCAGAAAAGGTAAGCTAAATGTGGCTAATGATTCTGATTAAGGTTGTGCAAACACAAGATTAGGATAATTAATGAGAGATTAGAAGAAAGTGGGAGATTATGGAGAATGTGACACTTAATCAAGATTAAGTGATGCACATCCTAATTACAGATTAATTAATTTAATCTGGATTAAAAGAGGGTTATGGAGGATGTGACAAGGAGAGAGAAAAAGGGGAATTAAAAATTGATTTTAATCCAAATGGGTTAAAAGAATAAATTAAATAATTTGTCATATTTATTTAATTTAGAGAAGAAAAAAGATAAGGTAAAGTATTTAATTTATTTAATTACATATTTTAGGAACGTAGGTAGAAAATGAAATAATGATTAAATAAATTATTTAATCATTATTAATGAAATAGATGGATAGAGTAGATGATTTTGATCATATGGAAGTGATCAAATTTGGGTGTCTACATTTTGTCCCTCTTCGAAGTACCATTAGAATAACCGTGCTTCGAAGAAAAGAAAGTGCAGATGACTCTATAGAGGAAGTGACCGAAAGACGATGCCCCAGCGTGGGGAGGAGGACTTGAGCTCCCAAATTAGTGGGGAATGGATGAAGATGCCCCAATCCTGGAAGAGATTGATTATGGCAGGGAAAATTGGTAAATGTGAAGGGTATGCCCCCTCGAGAGGGTGACGGGGGAAAAATAAAGGTCCCGGACAACATCTCAATAGGAAGAAACGAATGGTATGGTTGGAAAGAGGGCAAAAAATTAGGCAAATTTTCCTTTTTAACAAAATCAATCGTACAAACGGAGTGAAAATGGCGGCCCCTGCAAGGGAAGGGATTAGTTTGAGGAAAAACTGGTGAATAAGAAGTAAAATAATACCCCTTAAAAAGGGAGGGAAAAGAGAGGGGTCCCGGACAACTTCTCAATAGGAAGAAATGAAAGGTATGGTTAAAAAGAGCTCGAAAAAATAAAAAAAGTTTTCCTTTTGAACGAAGTCGATTCGACGCACGGTTTGCAAATGGCGGCCTCGGGAAGAAAAGGGAAAAAAAGTGTTGCAGAGGGGCAGATTTGCTCCACTACAGAAGGGAAAATACGCCTCGAAAAAAGGGCGGATCCACCCTGCCGCGGGGGCGAGTTCGCCCTGCTGCTAGCGGTGGCGACGCATGTCCGTTGTTGCCCCCCGCCCCGGGACCACGCCCCCCCAGTTCGCGGCAGGGGTGGACCCGCTCAACCCAGAAAAAAAGGGGGGGGGGAGTGATGAAGGAGGAAGAGATGGGGGAAAGGATGAGAGATGAGATGATGAAAGGGGATATGAAAATGATGATGATAAGAAATGATGATAAGCGATGGGAGGTAAAAGTGAGAAAAAGTGGAGTCGATGACACAGATGATGTTGCCCCCAGTCAAGCTACAGAAGTGCGGATACGCCCTCTGGATTGCTGCAGAAGTGCGGATACGCCTTTCTGATTGTTGCAAAAGTGCGGATACGCCCTTCTGATTGCTGCAGAAGTGCAGATACGCCCTCTTGAGTGCTGCGGAAGTGTGGATATGCCCTCTTGAGTGCTACAAAAGTGCAGATACGCCCTCGAATTGCTGCAGAAGTGCAAATATGCCCTCTAATTGCTACAAAAGTGCAGATACGCCCTCCTGATTGCTGCAAAAGTGCGGATATGCCCTCCAATTTACTGTAGAAGGGCGGATATGCCCTAGTTTACATAATTTTTTGGACATGCAAGGTTGGGAACAAGACCAAGAGTGTAATTAGATGATTTGTGCTAGATTGAATGGATGAGGATTGGATGGGGAGAAAAGATGGTTAAATGAAATGATGGGGGACAAGATGCTTAGAATAACCAATTGATAGTATTCTAAGAAGATTGAAGAGATGATGATAAGAGATTGGATGGAGAGGGGAGGGAGATTGATGAAGGATTATGGATTGGTGAGGGATTTTGATGGATGAGAGGATGAGGGATACATGCAAGATGATGGAATGGAAAATGAAATGCAATCCTAATGCAATTTGCCATCTTCAGAGCACTGAGTTTTGATATAGCATAAGACACCGGGTGTCAGGGTATGTAAACCAAGAGGAATTAGTGTCTAATGTATAAAAGAAACACAACAAACAAGAAGGCTATCCCAACACCCCAAAGTCGCGATGACTTTGGTCGGGCTAGGTATTGGAATAACCATAAGCACAAAAGGATGCCCCAATGTAACACAAGACCTCAGGGATCTTGGTGGGTACTACATGGGACAACCAAGAAGACAAAAAAAAAGAAATGAGCAAGATATGCCCCTATGTTGACTAGTCAAAGCACACCATGATATGATCGATCAAGGCGACCAGGACAAGTGATGATAGGGAGCTCAAATGATAAACAAAAGCTAAAAGCATCAAAAGATCATAATCAATTTCAAATGTCCTTTGCCATAGGATCAAGATGATGGATGGGGTTGATGAGGTCTGTTAGGAAGGATACATCCTGTTGAGACCAAGGATGGAGGATAGATTGGTTGATTGACATGACGCAGGATAGCAGAAACCAACTGGATCTTGTGGTACAGATGACCATTGTTTGTAAGCACTAGATAGGATAGGGACATACTTGATGACACGACAAGATGACAAGATGACAAGTTAACAGGACTAACACACCCTAAAGACCTAGGGGCTCAAGGGTTGATCAAAGATCAACCTTGCCTACGTGAAAGTGTAGAGCCCTCGTAGTTCAGGATAAAAGACCATGGATAAAAGCGGAAAGAGGACAATGAAGACCTCGATGGATGACAAAGACCAAATGGAAGAATGTCCAAGGGGCCGATCAAATGATGGATCTTGCCTATGTGAAGGTGTAGTTTGACACAAGGCCAAAGACATAATATGGAAGAGGACAAGACAGACAAAAGGTAGAACCCCAGTGGCGGATCAAATGATCGACCTTGCCTGCGTGAAAGCATAGGGGAAATGTAGTTCGACACAAGGCCAAAGACAAACGATGGAATGACCATGATGAGAAGACACATGAAGGATGGTGATATGATAAGACAAGATAGGCCATGTGGATGGGATGGTGGATATGTGAAGCTCAGGGATGGGATAGTGATCTAGATTAGTAGAAGATGAATTGGGAGGATGGGAGGATGTATAGATGAATGATGAAGAGTGATAATATATCAGAAAGATGTGGGAAATAGATAGGAGGGACGAATTAGGATGTGGATGGCATTGGAATGCATGGGGGTAGCCAATAGCGAGATACCAATGACAAGGGATGATGAGATAGGAGGAAAAGAGAGGGAAAGGGATGGATGGATAAGAAGATACGAGGATAGGTGGATAGATGATGGATAGATGAGTGATTAAGATTGAGAGGATATTAGAAAGATGTAAGGCTAAGATAAGAGGATAGAGGAATGGGGTAGATAAGGATGAAAGGATGAAAAGGACTAGTGGATGAGAGTATAGGAAGATAAGGATTTGGTAGATGGAAGGGATGATTGGATGGATAAATGGATGGGGAGGTAAAGATGGGCAAGATGGGGAGATGGAGAGGATTACTTGGCGGAATGGATGGACGATGTCTCCAAGGACCCAATTGCAAATAAGGAGATGCCCCCACTCTAGATGTGTCACGCATGATGAGGCAAGAGGGATAGCAATATGGATGGATAAGGGAGTGAGATGGGCAATGGAAGATAGAGAGAGGTGGATAGGATGCATAGATAATGGAAGATAGAGAGAGAGGTGGATAAGGAATATGATAGTGTATGGATGAGGGGAATATATGCTAAGAGGTTTCCAAAGCATGTATATAGGTTTGCCCCTACATTTATCAAGATCACAAGGAAGATGGAGGGAGTGGGATAAATGGGATAGGATGGATAGGATGCGAAAGATAGGCAAATGTAGGAGATGGAGGAAAGGAATGCATAAGTGGATGTTGCCCCCAGTCGTGGAAGGAGACTAGATGGGGAATTTATGCATGATGCCTATTTTACAGGTTTTCATCATGGTACTAATCCAAGGTGCTTGTTTGCCAAGTTTTCACCATTGGACGAATGATTTTCTCTTTATTATTATTATTTTTTTTAATATATTTTGGACTAGGTTGTAGATGAAGATGGATAAAGATAGGGATATGGATATGCGGATTTGGAGGATATTTGATAAGGAGATGGATGAAGGACTCAAGCATCAAGTTCTATATGAGGTAATAAGAGCCCATGTGTAAAGTGACCAGTGGATGTTGGTACAACCTTAGTAGAAGAAATGAATTATGCAAAAGGTTGAATCAAAGGGGTTGGACAGGGGAAATAGGGGGGATAGTGGATGGCGTGTTGAAAAGTGTATGGATGGAATGATGGAGTGGATGTGTGATAGGGGAAGGTGTTCAGGACCAACATTGGCACATGTGGTGGATGTGAAATGAGAGGAGGGTTGTTGGTTGGAGAATGTGGTGATAATGGAGGCATTGGGATAGTGAAGTTTGGGACATAAGGACCCAAAACAGATTTAGGAGATGGAGGATGTGAATTATTAACTTTGGGCATAGCAACTTTGGATGTCGTCATGGATTTTTCATGTGAAGGTATTACCTCTTTTTTCTGAGGGATCCACATGGTTTTGATTTTTTATTTGGTGGGCCTTTGTGGCCTTTTGGATTGATTTAGATTTTGGACTTGATTTTTCTTTTCTGCAACATGTCTTTTGAAGGGGACATCAGGAGCTTTAGATTTATGTGGACATTTGGATTTATACATTTTTGCTTTGGCATCCAAAGTGCTTTAGTAGCAAGGGGATAGATGCGAGGAGATAGATGATGGGGAGCGATGGAGGTAGGGTTATAGGGATTACATGTAGATGGAGAATGTGTAGGTATGCACCTTTATTGATCCTGATTAGGAGTTATGAAGGTAGGATTTTTATGTTGTGTACGAGGGAGAGGGGGTGGATGAATGAAAGGATGAATAGGATAAGATGGAGGGGGTGATTTTGGGATATAAGGACCCAAAATAGACTGTGTATATGGAGGATGTGTGGGGTTTGATGGAGGGATATAAGAACCCATAGTAGATGGAGGATGAGAAATGATGGATAGAGGGACATAAGGACCCAAAATGGATTTAGAGGATGAAGGAGGAAGATGGATGGTTGTTTTGAGGTAATATGATGGAGGAGGGGGGATGGCGGCAAATGACTTGGTAGAACGATGGAAAGTACCTCTTGTGCCTTTAGAAGAGGATCGTTTAGGATGTACAGAGGTTGTACCAACATCTTTAGAGTATGGGTTTTGGGAGATATATCCAAGACCATGTGTGCTTGGATGTTCTTTGACTTGAATGGGCTCTAAAATTCCTTGCTCATTAAGGCCTAAACCTTTTCCTTCATAGCTCATGTTTTCGAGCATGTGATCTATGGTAGGATTCTTATTCTTTTGGAAGCATGATGCGAGTGTGTTAGTAGGTGGAGGAAAGGTGGTGCCTATACTTTGTTTTGCTTCTGTAAGAAGGCCACCACGGATAAGTGTAATGTGACCAAGGTGGTACAAAATTTGCGTTGGGATTGGCGATGAAGGATGAAAGTTCAGATTAGGATTGGATGAAAGTTCAGATTGGGATTGGATGATGGATCAATTAATTTGATGATTGGATAAGGATTGGTTGATGGATCAATTGATGATGTATCAATTTGATGATTTGGATAAAGAGTGGATTGGATCAATTGATGATGTATCAATTGGATGATTTGGATTTGGATTGATTTGATTGGATCAATTGATGATATATCAATTTGATGATTTGGATTTGGATTGATTTGATTGGATCAATTGATGATATATAAATTTGATGATTTGGATTTGGATTGATTTGATTGGATCAATTGATGATGTATCAATTGGATGATTTGGATTTGGATTGATTTGATTGGATCAATTGATGATATATCAATTGGATGATTTGGATTTGGATTGATTTGATTGGAGGGGATCCTAAAACCTGATTTGGAAATCACCCTAAGTGACTTATGACGTTGGTTGATCGATTTGAGCTAGCTAAATCAATGATCACGATACTGAATCTGCCTTGAGATGGAAGGGGATTGATTTGTTGACCTACAACACAAATCCGCCTCAAGATAGAAGCAAATTGATTAGGTCAAAGACAAGGATTTATATGTAGGATAATGATCAAACTTAATGCCTTGGTCAATTCGAGAGATAACTCCTAAAACAAGGTTTAAGGAATTTGGTGTTGAGAGATGACGATGAATGCAAATGGAAGATGTGTTGTTGAAGTGACTTTTGGAAAGTGCAAATTTTTAGGTCACACGGTAAGATGGGTATCCCAAATGGTGGAATGATCAATGAGAATGTGATAAATGGACATTTAGAAAGGTTAAATGGAGGTTTGGAATGGTCAAATGGATGTTTGGATTGGTTAGATGAGTGTTTAGGATGATCAAATGGTCAAATGAAGACTTTGGGAGTTCAAACAGGGGTTTAGAATTGTCAAATGGATGAAATTGTCGTCAGGGGGCGTATCAGCACTTCTGCAGTAAAAAGTGCTGAAACAGGGGGCGTATCCGCACTTCTGTAGTAAAAAGTGCTGAAACAGGGGGGCGTAGCCGCACTTCTGCAGTAAAAAGTGTTGAAACAAGGGGGCGTATTCGCACTTCTGTAGTAAAAAGTGCTGAAACAAGGGGGCGTATCCGCACTTATGTAGTAAAAAGTGTTGAAACAAGGGGGCGTATCTGCACTTCTGTAGTAAAAAGTGCTGAAACAGGGGGGCGTATCCGCCCCTCTCCAGTGGAAAGTGATGTGGTTTGGATGATGGGATTATGACAAGGACTTGAAATGATTCAATGAAGCCGACTTATCAAAATTTACTGGTTTTTTTTTTTTTCATAGAAAGACACTTTGAACAAGCACAATCCTATGATTAGTATTAAGGGGTATGGCCAGGAAAGGTCTTTCTCTAGGATGAACAAGGTTTCTAGGGAGTCCTTGATATATGCTCAGTATGTGAGGCACAACCGTGAACACTAGTCTGTCACAAGCATGAGTCGGGAGCCCCAATGAGATACTGAAAGGCTCAGACCAACTCTTCACATCTATCTAGGTATCACCCTAACTTCAACGCTTCACCAATTACAATGCAACTGGATTGGGGTACAACTTTGGATCTCCTCCCTTTATATACCCCGCCGATACGCGTGGTTGGGATTGTCCCTTGGGGTGATGAAATCCCCAAGCAGGTCCCGCTAAGAAGAAGACACTAATCGTTTCCAACTATCCCCTTCGGATCCACACAAAGTGCAAAGGAGGAAGGTGAAAACAAACTAATGCCCCCTTAGGGTAAAATAAATAAAATAGACACAACAAACAACAAATGTTACTTTCCCCTACTTATACTAAGTAAATAGATAATGCAATAAGGAAAGACTTCAAAGATCAGAATAAAACAAAGGCCCTGCAAGCAAATGTTAGTTGTTTTATCTTTTATCTTTTCTTTTTTGCTTTTGTGACTTTCAGCAAAACACTCAAGATATCAGCAAGAAATCTGACTTCACCCACCAACAAATAGGGTTAGAGGATTAGAGCACAAAACAACAAAAGAAAGGGAAAAAATAGAAGCTAAAATGCACTTTTTTACCTTCCCGAACGTGCTATTTAGGGAAAATCTGCCTCTCTGCAGTGAAAAATGTTGAACCGGGTGGGCAAATCTGCCCCTCTGCAGAAAAAAGTTAGCAAAAAACGTCGGATCGTGGGGGCGTATCCGCACTTTTGCAGAAAACAGTTAGGAAAAATGTTGGACTGCAGGGGCATATCTGCACTTCTGTAGAAAATAGTTAGGAAAAACGTTGGATTGCGGGGGCGTATCCGCACTTCTACAGAAAAATAGTTAGCAAAATGTTGGATTGCGGGGGCGTATCCGCACTTCTGCAGAAAAAAAGTTAGCAAAGCGTTGGATTGCAGGGGCGTATCCACACTTCTGCAAAAAAACAGTTAGCACAACATTGGATTGCGGGGGTGTATCCGCACTTCTGCAGTAAAAATTCTCAGAAACGTCAAATCGTGAGGGCATATCCGCCCCTCTGCAGCTCTCGAGAGGGAAAATACGCCGCTCTGCTACTTGAACTTGCAAACAAGCTTAACAACAACAAACATAAAGGAAAAAAACCCTTTTGTGGGTCCCACCGGGCATGCCAGAAATGTGATCCTAATAAAATGTCAAGTCTAAAGATGAGATGCTAAAAACTAATAATGCAACAAGAGGAAATAACAAGATAAAAAGGCACCTCAATGATTAGCCTAAGAAATAGATAACATGAAAGCAAGATAAATAAATTGATTGTTGTTTGGTATACCTTCTATGCTGCTCTTTCCTTGGTTGGCCCTTGATCTTGAAGAGTTGTGTGCTCCTTGGATGACAAGCTATGTTGAATATGTAAAATGATATGCAAAGTGGATGAGGATGTGATGATTATGAGATGAGAGTTCAAATGGCAAATTGACAAGAGTTTGGTAGCAAAATACTTCATCTCCAAAATGGGAGAAATGAGGGGGTATTTATAAGATAATTGAAATTCTCTAGAGAATTCAACGGTTGAGATTGATCTAACAAGATCAAGATGAAGGGCTATGGTGAGTTGAGGACTCACAAGCCCTCACATCTTGACATGTGGAATGTGAGATTTCTTAGGGTGAAATGATGTGGAAATGAGGTGGAAGAGAAGTACATGAGGTGGATGAAGGACAAGTACCTTTGAGGTACCTTGGGGGATGAGAAGATTTCCTCAAAAAAGAACTTCTTGTCCCCAAATGAGGATGGAAGAGACATTTGAGGGATTTTAGAATTCCTCAAAAATCTCCATGGGAAAAGGGGAAGTAGTTGGAAGAATAAATGCAAATTAAAAATTTACATTCATTGGAGAGTTTATTGGATAAAAGAAGGTCTCCAAAAAGCTGGAGATTTGTCACATGTGGGTGATGTGACAAGTCCAAGGTTCTAGAAGTCCTTGGCACATGTAAAGTGACAAGTCAAGCCTTCTGGAATCTTGCATGGGGATGGGGAAGACCTTGGAAAGACAAAAGTGAATTAAAAATTCACATGGGGAAGAGAGGAGCTTTGGGAAAATAAATGTGAATTAAAAATTCACATGGGAAAGAGAGTCCAGGCTAAAAATGGTAAGTGAGAAGGTTGACCAGAAAAGGTAAGCTAAATGTGGCTAATGATTCTGATTAAGGTTGTGCAAACACAGGAATAGGATAATTAATGAGAGATTAGAGGCAAGTGGGAGATTATGGAGAATGTGACACTTAATCAAGATTAAGTGATGCACATCCTAATTACAGATTAATTAATTTAATCTATATTAAAAGAGGGTTATGGAGGATGTGACAAGGAGAGAGAAAAAGGGGAATTAAAAATTGATTTTAATCCAAATGGGTTAAAAGACTAAATTAAATAATTTTTCATATTTATTTAATTTAGAGAAGAAAAGAGATATGATAAAGTATTTAATTTATTTAATTACATACTTTAGGAACCTTAGACAGAAAATGAAATAATGATTAAATAAATTATTTAATCATTATTAATGAAATAGATGAATAAAGTAAATGATTTTGATCATATGGAAGTGATCAAATTTGGATGTCTACATTTTTCCCCTCTTCGAAGTACCGTTAGAATAATCGTGCTTCGAAGAAAAGAAAGTGCAGATGACTCTATAGAGGAATTACAACTTATCTCTCTCATAGAAAGATCTTGGTTATTCATCTGTTTTGGACTTCTAACATGGTATCAGAGTTTATATTTCAATATCTTTGAGTACTTGGATTTCTAATTAAGAGATTGGATATTTTTATATGATCTTGCAGATTCTCTTATGCTCCTCTGTTGCATTTCAATGCGATCTATAGAATCATAAAGGAATTATGAAGATCTGTTAATCCTATATTTGCATGTGTATTTTTGGTGATATCTAGTGACTAAAACTAATTTAGCTATAGTGGAAACATTTTTGAATCTCATTGCATTCGAGAGGCTTGAGAAAGTTATATTTGACTTTTGTTTCATGCAATTTGGCCACCATATGACATAGTAGCAAACAAGGGTTTGAAGCTCATATTCGATGAATAGATTTTTGTAGGAGTATTTTTGACCCAAATGGACCTTGCCATTGCACTTAAATGGTCCAAAAACCCCTATTCTCATAAAAAATTTATCCATTTTAGATGAATTTGATTTTTGACAAATTTTTATTTTGCTACGAGAGTTGTCACTACAGGCTAAATTTAACCTTTTAAAAAAAATCGTCTTTTCATCATGGTGTCTGTGTTTGGAAAACCATATATCATAAAAAATCTAGAGATAAGCACTTTTCCATCCATAGAGTTATTGAAAAGATATTTTGCCATTTTCTACCAAATATTGTAAGTTGAAGCTGTTGCATTTTTTCTTCAACAGGCCATAAATTTTTCCCCGAATCTACATTTTTTGGAAATAAATAGACATTGGAAATGTATTGAAGAGACTACATAGCTACATGGATAATTTTTCCATATTTTGTATCAGGTTCATTTTGTATCAAAAGTTGCATTTTGGGCCATTGTGGGCCTTATGAGCATTATATCTTAGAAAAGGCTTTATAAATGTACTAGTAATAAAGTGCTGACATTGTAATATCTTGGGGGGTGATTTATGAGACTAACAAAAAGGGGGGTTATCTCTTGGTATCTATTTTGCACTTTGCATTATCTTTTCGTGCACTCACAAACAATTGTTTTTCCTAGAATGGATCAAGTAACAATTCGTATGCTAACACCCTAGAACTATTTTGATTGGAAAATTAAAATGACACTCTACTTGAAAAGGTATGTATTGAATAGGTAACAATGGGACTAGAAACTGAACCAACTATTGATGCAAAAAATCCAAAATGGTTTAATAAGTGTGATGAAGCATTTAGAACCTTGTGTATGTCTATATTTAAATTTTTTCTCTTGGATGTTGAATATTTGTCTTCACCAAATGAAGTTTGGAAAACATTGGAAAACTCTTTGGTACACAAGGTGAATTAAGAGGACGTTGATTGGAAAATGAGCTAATAGGGTTAAGTCCTTCAAGTTTTGATACAATATTATTCTTCATCAAAACAAAGGCCATAAGGTTGCAATTGAAACAATGTGGAATTAAGAAATATGATACAAAAATGATCCTAAGTACTCTCTCTAAACTTGCTCCAGACTAATTAGTCTTTGTTTCTACATTCTATGCCACTAAAAGTGTCGTAGGAGCTTCCTACACAATGTCTTCTCTTGATGTGTTTGCTAATAAACTAACAAAAGAACATGCCAAGTTGGTTCAAATGGGCACTACCAAATCTTCTAAGTCTCATGCCTTGGTTGCAAGTCATGGAGCTAAATCTTAGAAATATAATGACAAACAACCTAAGAAACAAAAGAACCAAGGAAAGAATGCTTCAGATGCATCATTGTCTACTTCTAATGTACACACTAAAAATTCTTCAATTCAAGGTAAATCTAAGAAGGAGAAGGTAAAATATGCTTATTGTAAGAAACTTGGCCATGATAAAAATAAATGCATGAAGAAATAGATTGACTACTCCACCCATCTTCTTGAGAAGAGCAATAAAGGGTTCATTGAATCTCCATCTTCATCAAACCAAGAATCTACTAAGAAAAAAGAAGAAGGCTATGCAGACAAAAATAAAGGAAAATCTATTTGTGCTTCTACATTTATTGGATTAGGGAGATGAATTCTAGATTTTGGAGCTTCTCATAATATCTCTTCTTCACATTCCACATTCTCTTATTTTGAGCCTTGTGTTATGCAACCTATTTTGATGGGTAGAAATACATATATGAGTGTAATTGGGAATGAATCTATCGATATAAGGGGTGACACTTTCAATGATGTATTATGCATACCTCGTTTTTCCAATAATCTTCTTTCCATCTATCAGGTTACTCATATTGGATCAGGGTGTAGAAGTTTTTGATTCAACCCACAAGACCCAAAAATCACCTGCAAGCAATACCTATCATAATAGAGAAATCAACAAAGCAAGAATGTGATCAATAAGCTTGAGAATTATATTGATGCAAATAACTTGAATAAAATTATAATAGAAAATCAATCCTTATGAAAAGGAGATAGAAACCCTAGATCTAAACCCTAGGTGAAGATTAAATGAGCTAATGACAAGTGTCACCATCCTATGCAATGAGACAACATGTGCTTTTATTGGATAATCTAATAATTAAAAATATAATTCCTAAGTTTAGCTTAAGTGAATAAAGTAAAAGGTGATCTAATTAGTTAATCATGATTAATTAATTAATTAGATGATTATCCTATTAATCCAACACCCCCTTAAAATCAACTTAGGGAGTAGCTAAAAACAAGATGAAGGATGCATGGATGAATGAGTCCCAACTACTAGGCCATGTTAGATACCCATGTACATATGCAATGCAAAATAAATATCTCAAAAGAAGAGTAAATGAGAAAACCTCATGGGAAAAAATCCTCTCCAAAAAGAGATGAAAAAAGATACAATCAAGTGTTGGAAGATGGAGGAATCCATGATACCCCCAAGTACACCATCCATCACATATATACATTAAAAATTCCCCCCCATAAGAGGGAAATGAAGAGATAATTAATCCCCCCATAATGAAGAAGCTCCAATGCTGATGAAAAATGCCCAAAAATAAAAGATGACCTAGTATCTACAAGCAACATGTCTTCCCTTGGGAAGAAACAAATCCATAGGCTAATGAAGAATCCACTCCATGTTCAATTGAAAGGAGAAAGGATGAAGTCTCAACATGCGTGTCTATGAAAACTGATTAGGAGCCTCTAAGATTGAATAAGCCACAACATAATCATGGCCAAAATCAACCAAGAAACATGACAAATCAAGCAAATGATGAAACTCATGAATGCCAATCTCCAAAGATAATGAAGATTGAAGAACAATTGTGCGAAAACTGTCATCAAAGAGGAGAGAAACCCCTTCAAGTGTGTCATCCAAATTTGTAGTATGAGACTCCACAAAAAGTTAAGAATCCTTGTCAAATATTCATTCCACAAAGTAAGATCCAAAAAACCATGAATATCCTATTGAATAAAAGCACTGATTCTTAACTTTTTAGGAGCCTATGAAAACTGATTAGTAGCCTCTAAGATTGAATAATCCACAACATAATCATGGTCAAAATCAACCAAGAAACATGACAAATCAAGCAAATGATGAAACTCACGAATGTCAATCTCCAAAGATAATGAAGATTGAAGAACAACTGTGCGAAAACTATCACCAAAGAGGAGAGAAACCCCTTCAAGCATTTCATCCAAATATGTAGTATAAGAGTCCACAAAAAGTTAAGAATCCTTGTCAAATATTCATCCCACAAAGCAAAAAAAACTATGAATATCCTATTGAATAGAAGCACTGATAGCTAAAGAAGTAGGAAGCTTAGCACTAGTCTCTAGAATACCAAGCTATAGATGATAAAACTTATCCTCACAAACATGATTCACACTTGATGAATGAGTGTGATTTGTAGTCAAAGGAACAATATTTGCAGTTGAAGAAAAATGTGAAAAGAAATACAAACGAGATGAATGGTCAACCATTTGGATAGCAATGATATCACTAGTCTCCAAGTCCCTTATGTAGAATCCATAAGGAGTGAAATCAATTGTCTTACCCTGCCCACTATGAGTAACTTGATAAATAGAAAGGAGATTTGATGTCAAATAAGGAACACAAAGTACAACATTAAAATTTCCATCACCCATATCAATAGAACCTTTCCCACATACCTTCATATATACATTGTTACCCATCAAAATATTATGTGAATCACAAGGATCAACCAAAGAGAACACACCCATAGAATATTCCATATGATGAGAAACACCTAAATATAGAAGCCATCTATAGGACTAAGGATGTGTGGATGCAATGAGAATATGTCCTTTCATCTTGTCTAATCCATGCACCATAGCGGCTAAATCTAATTGTGAAGGTATGGTAGTAGAAGTAGTGGATGATCCCGAAGACACAAATGAAGGCAACTGAATGTGATTCTTTTGTAGAAGATGTTTCAACTCATCAATTTTCTTGGCATAACACTTATGCTCACCATGTCTTGGATTGTTGTAATGTGCACATATTTGGCGATCCTTCTTAGCTGAATTTCCCTTTGAAGAGGATGAAAAATCAATGAAATCATGTGAGTGGGATTCCTTGCGCTTCTCTTGTGATTTGGAATCCATTGGTTTTTGTTTCTTTCATTTTCCATTAATGGAATCCTTTTGATCTTTGGTGCTTTGTGATGCAATAAGAGCCTGTGACGTGAAAGACTTCAACTTGCCCACGTGAACCAACTTAGCTCATTCCCAAGTGAGATATGAAGCAAAGTCATCAAGTGAAGGCATGGTGAATCTGTTACCAAGAGAATCCTTAGTGGCATATAAGGTAGACACAAAAACTAAATCATCTGGTCCAAGCTTAGAAAGAATGGAAAGTATCAACTAAGAGTCCTCTTTTTGAATACCACATTGAGTCAAATGCAATATGAGAGATTTGAGTTTCATTAAGAAGTCTTGGATGCTATCAAAATCTGAAGGAGTTAAGCCAATAAGCTATTCTCCAACTGAAATCCTCTCATAGTATCATGCTTCCCAAACAAAGTCTAATTGAATCCAGATTTGATTGGATGTGGTGCAAGAGTCAAAATGAAAGAGAAAATTAGGAGACATAGACATGCATAATGTACCAAAAGCCTCATCATACTTGTTAAACCATTTTCTCTTCTTAGCAACACCTGTAGCCTCAAGTTTTGTACCCATGGTCACTCTATACAACCCTTGTTTCTTCAGATGAATCTCTATTGTTTTTTCCATCCATAATAGTTGAATGGAGTAAGGGGAGTTAAGTGGTGTGGATCCATGATGTTTTGATAAAAAATATAAAAATGATCTGATACAACAATATAGACCCCAAATGTGAAAAAAATCCCCTTTGATTCCAAAAAAATTACTTGATCGACACATTTTCCAAGAAAATAATAAAAAAATGAAACCTAAGATCTGATGAAAATATTAGGTACCTGGTAAATATTCTAAAAAAATAGGCCTAAGATTTGTGTAGAAGACCGAATCAAATTTTTGATGTTGCTTGAATTGTGAAAATTCGATAACCAAGGAAAAAGTTATGCCCTTTGGAGCAAAACCAACTAGGTCTGACTTCAAAGGTCTGTAGAAAATCAAGAGGAAAAAATGGAAAAAATAATGCACCATTGGATCAAAATTAGAACCACCTTTCCAATGATATAATTTTTGTGAAAATAAAGATTGTACGCTCAATTTTGTAAAAGTTGCACAATCTAGCTTAGGAGGCTGATCTGGGGGCTAAATATTTCAGCCCTTGGTCGCATGGGCAACTTGCTGTTAATGTAGGGGGATTGATCAAAGCACATAATCTTGTGGGTGACCACATTGGGTGCTTGAGCAGGCAACAAAGTTGAGATTGGAGTGCCTAGGCGTCAATAAGATTGCTACAGGTGTTGTAGGAGCCTTTGGGGGGGCTAAAGGTGGTGGTGGTGTTTTTTGAGTGGCATTGTGCGCCACTTGTGGTGGCGGTGTAGTGAAGCCACTGTTGCTGTTGGTGGTGCAATGTTTTATTAATGCCCACACTTTTTAAAGAATATATATATATATATATATATATATATATATATTTATTTGTTTTTGAAATTTCAACCATATGACAAGGTTTTGGGGGTTGTACGACCTCCAAAAGATTTTTTTTCCTTTTCTACTCCTCACACTAAAACTAGTGAATTTATATCTTGTTTCTTTGGCCTCTTGATCGTGATGGTGAGGTCAATTTTGCTCCAGGATGCACCTGAAAAAATCTCAAGGCCTAAACTCTCAAAAATTGAATAGGGGGCTATAGATCTGGTGTTTTGATACCATGTCTAAGTTGTTGATTCAATCCACAAGACCTAGAAATCACTTGCAAGAAATACCTATCACAATAGAGAAGATCAACAAAGCAATAATGTGTTGAATAAGCTTGAAAATTATATTGATATAAATTACCTAAATAAAATTACAACAAAAAATCAATCCTTATGAAAAGGAGATAGAAACCATAGATCTAAACCCTAGGTGGAGATTAAATTAGCCTATGACAAGTGTCATCATCCTATGTAATGATACATGCACTTTTATTAGCCAATCTAATAATTAAAAACGCAGTTCCTATTTTTAGCTTAAGTGAATAAAGTAAAAGCTGATCTAATTAATTAATCATGATTAATTTCTTAATGAGATGATTAGCCAATTACTTGAACATAGGGAAGACTATAGAAATCACTCTTGATTTAGTTTTTATTGGATATTTAGAGAGTAAATATATTATTTCTACTGGGGTGGTTGATCATGCATCTCGTTCAAGTACTCCTTTTCAAATTTTGTTCCTGATGATGGCTTTGATCCTTTGCATAATAATGATAAATAAAATCAATTTAATGCAAATAGAGTCCACATCTAATGAAGCTCAAATACAACCCCTATGTTATAAAATCACAACAATTTTCATCCTAGGATTCCCATGGTCAAACAAAAAGTTCTCAAAATTGATTATAAAAGGAATTGATTAAGTGTAGGGGTTGCTCCTTGAATGGATGCATTCACTCCTTTATATCCATCATAATAATGGGTTGGACACAATGTAAATTTACAACTCCAAAATTGAACAATGATCATGGGTAAGAAAACTAGCCATTAATGATACTATAACATGTGTTGAGGCATTGTAGAACTTGAATAGAAATAAAGATGAGAATATAGAGATTCAAGGATTAGAGATACCACAAGACTCATACCAGAAGCTAGGGTGTTGGGGGTCAAGAAAATGGTGTTTCAATAAAGACAACTCCAAAATTCCAATGAATATAAAGGGAGAGTGGGGGAAGGATGAAAGGTGTGAAGAGATGAAGGATTCCAAAAATTTCATTGGGAACAAGGAAAGGCTACACTTAGACAAAAAGTAATGCATTCAAACTAATTTTTCTTAACAATAATTTTTGTAGATCTCTTCACAATAGGCCATAGTAAGGAATAAAAAAAATTGTAAACACTACTATTATCTATATTTACTGAGTTAATTCATAACTAAATATGATCAATACCAATTGTACAACATTGGAGGAAAAATTTAAACTAATCACAATAAATTTCTTTCTTTGTCACAAGAATTTAAAATAGTGAGATTAAAATAAATATTTGAGTTTGCACAATTAAATTTTAATCTAAATATCTAATACAACTAAGAAAATCAAACCTAACATGAGATTTAAATTATTAAAACTATTTTATAGAAATATTGGATAAGACCTTAATAGTTTCATTCAATATATATGTATTTTTAGACTACAGGAATCGGGTAGCACGACCCCCTATAAACTGCAATGCGCCTAGTAAACTTTTTAATGTGACCGATGGTGCCGGTGCGACACACCCTTCGGTACCACGGGGGTGGGGGAGACTAGACCTCGTGACCAAACTCCTGCAACAAGAAAGATTTAGCCAACCGAGCTAGGGCCCCAATCCCAGTTTCATTCAATAATTATAAAGATATAATAATTTCATTTTTTTCATTAAATAATATACATCTTATAATTGTTAGCATTACCAAAAGTAAATGAATACAAAATAAAGCTTTTAATTTATTAGATAATACAAAAGTAATAAAATTAAAATATTCTAAATACAATAATATCTAACTAAAATTCTAATTCTAATTCAATACAAATAATTATCTATCAATTAAATAATTTAAGTATAATACAATCATCATCAATAATAAAAGAACATAAACTAGAAATCATGTCTTGGTGTGCAATGTGTACATTGAAAGAGTGGAAGGTCAATTAGGAAAAAAATAGATCTAGACGTGACTGAAAAAAAAACCTTTGAATAAAAAAGATAATCAAGATTCATTACCAAATGAGTCATGTTATGTTTTCAATAGGGAGAGAAAATGAGGGATAAGGATATAAAGAGGGAGAGATAGAGGGGTAAGAATGTGAGAGATAGGGGGTAAGGAGATAGAGAGGAAGATAGAGATAGAGATGAAGATGCAAATGGATATGGAGAAGAAGAGGGGTATGGAGAGGAGAGGGAGAGATAAAGAGAGAGGAGAGAGGGATAGATAGAAAGATAAAAATAAGGAAAGGAAGTGATATATATAGAGAATTAGAGAGAGAGATATATATTGGGGTAGAGAGAGATGAAGAGATAATGAGATAGATATATAAGGAGATATGCAATACAAAATATGGAGACGTATAGATAGAGAGGAGAAGAGATATAGATATAGAGGTATAGGAAGAGTAAAATGAGGAAAGAATGAGAGAGAGATGGATGGAGAGAGGGATACATGTCAAGATATAGGGGGAGAAAGGAAGATAGAGGTAGACATGAAGTTAAAGTGAGAGAAAGGATACAAATAAATAGAGAGATAGAGCGAGTTAGAGGGAGAGATAAAGATAGAGATAAGGAGATAGAGAGTGAGATATATAGAGGAATAGATTGAAATATATAGAGCATGAGGGAGAGACATAGAGAGACATATAGATGGTGAGATAAAGTGATAGAAGATAGAGATATAAGGAGATAAGAGGGAGGGGGAGAAGGAGAGAGATAGAGAGAAGTAAGGGTAGACAAATAAAGAAAAAGAGAGGGAGAGAGATAGAGAGAAGTAGAGGTAGACAAATAAAGACAAAGAGAGGGAGAGATAAATATGGGAGATAGAGAGAGGGAGAGAGAAATATGGGGAGATAGAGGGAGGGAGAGATAGAGATATATGGGAAGAGAAAGAGGGAGATAAATAAATATGAGAAGAGAAAGGGAAAGATATCGGTAGAGATAAATAGGGGGATAGGGAGGGAGTGGGGGAGGGAGAGATAAGAAGATGAAGTTAGAGGGGGCAAGAGTAAGAGATAAAGGCGATGATAGAGGTAAGTAATAGAGAGAGGGATATAGATAGAGAGAAGGGGATAGATAAATATAAATATTGGGAGGGAGAAATAAGGTGTGTGTGTGTGTGTGTGATATATAGAGATAGAGATAGGTAGGGAAAACAATTATTTTGTGTGTGTGTGTGTGAATGGATAATATATATATATATATATATATATATATAGAGAGAGAGAGAGAGAGAGAGAGAGAGGGAGTGATAGGGAGATATGGATAGAGAGAGGGAGAGATAAAGACATATATTAGGAAATATAGGGGAAGAGAGAGAGAGAGAGACGTAGGAAGATATAAGGAGATAGAGATAAGGGAGAGAGATAGAGATAGAGATAGATATAGAGATAGAGATAGAGATGAAGATTGAGATGGAGATAGAGATTAATATATAGAGGGGAGAAGAGAGGGAGAGGGAGAAATAGATATAAAGAGAGACAAAGGGGGGAAGCCACATATAGAGAGGAATAGGGGAGAGAGAGAGGAAGAGAGAGATTGATAGATAATGAGGAACATAGAGATAGAGGGAGACAAAGATATAAAGAACTCTCTTTCTCTCTTTGTTCCTATCTCTCTCTCTCTCTCTATATATATCTCTTCATTTATTTATCTATTATCTCCCTTTGCCTCTATGTATCTCTATCTCTATCTCTCTCTCCCCTCTCTCTTTCTCTCTCTCTTTTCTCTTTATCTATATTCCTCCTTAAGTGTGCAATGGGTACAATAAAGAGGTATTAAAGGTGAATTATCATATCCTTAATCAAATGACATGCTAACCTAAGAATAACTCCCTAAGGACACATGCTACCCTCAGATTGTTGGTATGAAATGATTGATCAAAAGTTAGTTTCTCTTTCTCACTATAACTTTTGATTTAGATTTTTAAGTTTTTAATTTATTTTATTATATAGATTAAAATACAAATTAAAAATATAATTATTCTACAATAATGAAAAGTTTAATAAGACAATTAATTATAAATTAAATTATTTTCTAATAACTATTAATTATTTTTGTAATTTCATAAGAAGACATAAATACTTAAAATAAATCTAAAATTTAAATCTAACTTAAAAATTAAATAGAATAAACTAAATGCAAAGTCAAAATATAATTTAAAATACAAATACAAATAAAAAATAATTTAAAAAATTAATAATAATAATAATAATCAAATTTTAAGTTAATAAATAATTAAATAAAAGTAAAACTAATTTTCAATTTATTAGAATTGAAAGTGTTTTTTATTAGCAAATTTAAAATAAATAAAAATTCATGGTATGATTTATTAGGTGCAAAAAATAAAAAATATTGTAATTTAACAATAAAAATAGAATTTTGTATATTATCCACTTAAAAATCAATAAAAAATCATTGCATATGAAAAATAGAAAGTAACTACTTATTAGATGGAAAAAACAAAAAATGATATTATCTACTTAAAATAAATAAAAAATCATTGCACATGAAAAATAGAAAGTAACTAATGACTTATTATATGGAAAAAACAAAAATAATTGTAATTAAACAATGAAAAAAGAATTTTGTGATATTGTGCACTTTTAAATAATTGAAAAATCAATAAAAAATCATTGCACATAAAATAGAAGTAGAAAGTAGATTTTAGTAGATTTTCTAACTAGATAATAAAATATATTTATAATTATAATTTTAATCTTATCATCTTCTTTTCTTTTCTTTAAAAAATATTTTAAATTATTAATTACAAAAATTGAAATATTTATAAAATTGAAATATTAATAAAATATAAGATAATCTGCTCCATTAGTTAAAGCATTCTTTATTAATCCATTTAAAAAAATAAAAAACAAAGAATGAAAAACAAATATAATTGTTGAACAATTGCATTCATGCATGTATGAAAAGGCCTTCCAAAAATATATAAAAATCTCCCGCCTCAATACATGCTAAATATAAATATAAATAGCCCTTTCCAAGGTAACAAAAGTTGAACAAAGGGTTTTGGTTGGGTTTAAACAAATTTCCGCCTTGATTCTAGAGACAATTGCAAGTGAATTTTCTTGTTGATCATATTGAACATATTGATTTGCAGTGTACCCATTGATTGGACAATTAACAAGCTCATTTTCATTTCATTTGCAGTGTGCCCATTGACCATAGGAAAATGCCTTTGAGATATAAAAAACCGAGAGAGGTTATTGTAGAGAGGCCCAACACAATCTTGTAGGATCAGACAAGAAGTTTCTAAGCGCCATGGTATTCGAGTAATAACATGCTGAAGTTTGCAGCCATTTTGCACTTTGGACCCTTAAGGAATCGATTCAGTTAAGCGTAGCTTAGAGTGACTCCACATGTTTGGGTGTGAAAGAGGACCATGCCTAGCGTAAACATACCTATTTAGATGCGTTGGAACAGTCTATTTGGTCACATGAGCTGCAGAACAAAAGTTGCACCACTTTGCAACTTTTAACTACTTGCATTTGACACTTTTTCCATCAAGTGAATGATAGACATCACAAAAAAATGCCTCTGAGATAGAAAAAAATGAGAGAGGTTATTGTAGATGGTCCCAACATGATCTCATAGGATCAAACAAGAAGTTTCTAAGCATCATGATATCCTAGTAATAACATGCTGAAGTTTGCAGCCATTTTGCACTTTGGACCCTTAAGGGATTGATTTGGTTGAATGTAGCTCAGAGCGATTCCACATGTTTGGGTACGAAAGAGGACCATGCCTAGTGTAAAAATACCTATTTAGATGTGTTAGAACAATTTGTTTGGTCACATGAGCTGCAAAAAAAAAGTTGCACCACTTTACAACTTTCAACTACTTGTATTTGACAATTTTTTCCCCAAGTGAAAACTCACCACCACAGGAAAATTACTTTGAGATAGAAAAAATCGAGAGAGATTATTATAGAAGGGCCCAACACAATCTCGTAGGATCAGATGGGATTTTTCTAAGCGTCACGGTATCTGAGTAATAACATGCTGAAGTTTGCAACTATTTTTGCACTTTGGACCCTTAAGGTATTGATCCGATTGAACGTAGCTCAGAGCGATTCCGCGTGTTTGGGCGCAAAAGAGGACCATGCATAGCGTAAAAATACCTATTCGGACATGTTGGAACAATCCGTTTGGTCACATGAGCTGTAGAATGAAAGTTGCACCACTTTGCAACTTTCAACTACTTGCATTTGACACTTTTTCCATCAAGTAAAAATTGGACACCATAGGAAAATGCCTCTGAGATAGCAAAAAATGAGAGAGTTTATTGTAGAGGGGCCCAACATGATCTTGTAGATTCAGAAAGAGATTTCGTAAGCACCACGATTTACGAGTAATACCTTGTCAAAGATTTCTTCCCTTTTGTACTTTGGATCCTTCAGGGATCGAGCTATTTGAACGTATCTTAGAGCAATTGTGCTCTATTTTTGATGGAATTAGGTGGAAAAAAGACTTAACTCATTTTAGTTTTTGTTTGGTTGGATTTCAAGTGATTTTGTGCATTTTAGAAGTCAATTACTGAGGGTCGGTCTGTATACCCTGTTTTAAGGGTTTTGAGTGCATTAAAATGTCATATTAGGCCTTCCACCCACTGTATGCTTCTGTAACTCAATGGAAAGGATTAGTTAGGGTTATAAAACACGTGTGCAAATTTTTGTGTGCAAGGGATGCGAATAGAGGGTTTTTAGGTGATGTCGTAGATGTCAAATGGTGCATTTTTGAGTGGAAAATGGTGGTTTAGTGCTAGGGTTTGAAGAAATATTTGGGGGCAGCGATATATCTTGAAATTTTAAGCTTGTGCAGACCTTTTTGAAGTTTTTTCAGCTTTGGTTGGTTGTGGGAAGGTTTGGAGTATGGTTTTTCAATAAACCCTTGCCTACACCTCACCCTCAATATTTGATTATCTGATGGCGAATAGGTTGCTCAATAGGTTGTTGTGGGTATTTTGAGCATAATTTTCCTTGAATAAGGTCAATAGGTTGTTGTGGGTATTTTGAGCCTAATTTTCCTTGAATAAAGTCAATTAAGACCATTAGGTATGTTTTAGGATGAGTGTTGGGTCTAGTGATAAAAAATGTGAAAATTTCAATCTTGCACTAGAAGTTGTCTTTGTAGCCTTTGAAGGCAAATTTGTGTATTTGTATATGAGTTGGAAAGAATGGATTTTTTTTGATGTAATGAGGCTATTTAAAAGCCATTTGTGTGGGTTTAGAGGTCATTAGTTGTAGTCATTATGTTGGAGGAGTCTAAAGTTGCAAATTTGTAAGTTGCTTAAAGCAACAAATTTGAAATGCAACCGTTAGTTGTTTTAAAAGTTGGTTTTTAGTTAGTTGAGGGTGTGGATCAGTTTGATAAGGGTGTAAAGGACTATGTAAAGCCTTGAGAGGCTCAAATGGAGGTTTTTTTTGAACTTTTGGAGAAGATCTAATAAGAATTATTCACACTCTTCTCTATTTTTTTTAATTTTCTGTGTAAATTTGTTGATCCCATGCTTGGTACGTCTTGTATCTTGTCTGTACGACTACAAGTCTTACATGGTTTGATAGAGGAGTGAGATAGATTCATTTTGGAAGTGGTTTGGTCCAATTCCATAAATAATAGAGGGAGTTATCATCGTTCTTCTGGAACTGGTAAAAAACCCTCAAAAACTAGGGTTTGATCACAAAAATGCACACAACTTGCCATTCCCTTTTGGTCAAGGCTTAATTCTTGGAAAAATGGCAGATTTCATCATGTAATTTATGTTTGAAGAGGTTTTGGAGAATTTTAGGGAGTTAGGAGTGATTTCTTGGTTACCTTAGGCTTGGCATCCTCATGTGACAAGCCTAATTCTGTGTAAGAAAGTCCAAGTTTGATGAGTTGTGAGTGGAATCTGTTGAGAGGGGTCATTCAAGGGTGTTGAGATGTGTGTATTGATTTTGTAAGAGCCATGTTCATGGCTTAGGGGAGTTGGGGAGTGCCTAGATACCTTGGTTATTGTTTGGAACAACCTCATTAGGTCCCCTTGTGGCATTGTAGATTGGTCCAAAGTAGTTGTTTTGTTGAATGTCATACCTTGAGGTCTTGGGGGTTCGAAGAGGCTTGCATAAGAAGTCTAAAAATTGTGTCAATTATCTGGTTCTTGCCTCCAACCAGTTTTATTGTTGACTGTCCTAGTTGACAGGGCTACAAGGAGGTTAGGGCCTAATGTTGTTTTGAAGAGTCATTGGTTGTTCCTAAAGTGCAAAGTCCTATTGGTGGGCGTTGATCAGTCAATTAAGGGATGTTGAAGATATTCCCAAGCCTCTGATCATGTCTGGTCTAATGGAATCCATGGTTGGGAAGTTGAGGTACCCTGTTGAGTCAAGTGAATGTTGATGTCTTAGTGGGCATATTCGAGAGAAGTTGTGTCAAATCACATCTTGGTTGATTCACTCTGCATCAGGAGGTGTGCATACCAATTTTTGGTGATGCCCTAGGTGGCATTTGGGGGTTTTTACATGAAAAAGTGAGGTTGGACAACATTGTGTTCAAGTTTTTAGCAAGTTGCTCCAAAGGAGTTTAGGTGGAATTGAGGTATGTTAGAGATGACCTAGGTTGCATAAATTTCTATGAGGCATATGCTGCCCCTACCTTGTCAACCCTATAGATTTGGAAAGCCAGTGAGCTAACTAGCTTGCCAAGCTCACTAGCTTGCCAATTCAGTAGGATTGACAAGGTAGGTGGTGCAGAAGCACCTAGGCACCTAGTCACAAATCTCCATGTTTGATGGTCATAATGCACCCTTGCATTAAAAATGTGTCAAAAAGTGAGTTTTTAAGCCTAAAAGGCAACATGAAGATTGTATCTCAATGACATAATGGAGTCATTAGTTTAGTTAGTAGGAAAAGTGATAAAAGTTACAAATTTGTGAGTTGCATAATACAACAAATTTGTAATTGCAACGATTATGTGTTTTGAAAAGTTGGGTTCTTGGTGGTTAGGGGCATTGATCAGTTAGAGGAGGATGAGAAATTTTATTTAAATCATAGAGAGGCTTGAGTTGTGGTTGTTGGAGTGGAGGGAAAATAATAAATCTTGGAAATTACTTTGTTTTCTCATAGTTTTAATGTTTTTTTAAGTTCCCTACCTGTGTACAAGATGAACAGGTCTTATATGTATTGAATTTCCCCAAGCAACAATAGATAAATGTTTTAACTTGTGTTTGGTGCCTTGACAGGGTTTAGTTTAGTCTCTTACTTGCCTTAATTCATCAAATTGCTCCTATCGAGTTCTTGAACAACCTTAAGGGTTTAGGGTTATTCTAATGGCATAACCATCATCCCACCTACTGTCATCAAATTTAACTCAGTGGGATGATGTAGTTGAGTGTAGGGAACGTTACTTTAGGAGTAGGAGGTGTGGAAGGATGATCCCTTGGCTTGAAGAATGAAAGGAAGGGATGGAGTTGTGTGTTTTCCCTTGGAAATTGGTGGGTCAGACCTATGGAATGAATAATCCGTATTGTTAATGGTAAATTGAGTGTTCCTTAAGCATGGGTGGACCTATTGGAAGATGTTTGAGCAGTTAGATTGGGTAGGAATGGCTGGGAAGGTGAAGATTCAATAATGGTACCCTAAAACCCTAGTTATTTAGGCTACAAGGAGGGTTTTACATTGGAGGCTTATTTGAGCATTTAGGGTCAGGAGACTTGGAAAATCCTTGGTTTGAGAACTTGATTCAAGACTTATTTTGTGTTAGAAGGTCTGGTGTGGAGATCTAAAGGTAGTCTCTTAGTAAAAATGGCCTAATTTGAGGCTTAAAACTACGAAAGTCCAATTTTGAGGAGCTTGGTCCTAAGAAGGTATATATGATTTTCCTATGTGTTGTGTATCTATGAGAAGGGTATTTGAATCCATGATTATTTTCCTAAGTGTTTTGGAAAATTTTGGCCAAAAGTCTAAAAAACTGGTTTCCAATTGCTGCAAGGGAAACACATGTCAATAGGTGAATTTTGAGGAATTCAATGAATCTGCCTTGGGGATTGTGCAAAGTTGATTAATTATCATTTATTGGATTTTGACAACCTCTGTAGGGTCCTTGTTGAGTTTGATGCTATTTTACAAGGTTGAGTTAATTGAAAGTTGATGTCTTGATTGGCATATTTGAGAGAAGTTGTGTCAATTTGTGTCTTGGGTTACCACCACCTCGGTATCAGTAGGGGCACTAAAATATGCCTTTCTACAATTATATTAGACATTATTTCATTCTTACTCATAAATCCACATGTTTTTCCTTGAATACAAATTTAAATATAAACCATGAAGCATTACAACTAATTTTAAATGTAATATACACATTTAATTGAGGCATATATTATGGAATATACACATTTGCATGTATTAATTTCTCATAATTTTTGTATATCAAAAAATACACTAAGTCAATGACAAATATTACAATAGTGATGGAAGAACATCTTGAAAATCTTCCCATTTATCAATACTTGTAGCAATACATGCAGGGAAATAATCCTCCCATTTGCAACACAGATCATGAAATATACTGTACTTGAGAAGAAACAAAAGGAGCTTCTGCCCAATTTTGTTTCTCCATTCCACCTCAACTGGCCCAGTTATTTGCATTCCAAAATGATTCAAAAAATTTACATCCCCTGCTCCCTACGAAACACATGGGTAGTAGCCTCTCTGTGGTTGTGTAGTATCATAGGAATTTGGTCCACAAAAAACCTGCAAAAGCCTATCAATCTTAGACATGGACTCACATAAAAATCATTAAAATAGAAATAGCTAAATAATGTCAGTCGTACACCTCATGAGACCTACTATCACCTTCATGCATGCTAGATAAGGAGGTTGATTGAAGGTCCTACAATGGTGATGTGCCCCTTCACTACTTTCTCATCTATCAATGATCCTACGTATAAATTTCAAATATATCACTAACATAATTAACATAAAACATGTAGCAATAGGAATCTGATAAATCTACGAGATGGAAAAGAAAAAGAAGATTGACGATAAAAAATGCACCAGCAACCGATGTTTCTCATACCATTGAACACTTGCACCACCATCCGATGTTGTTATTTTCTTATATACTTTGAAAAACTTTAGTATTACCTACAGTCACAATAAAAAAAAGGATCAATGATAGTTGTAAATGCATATGACATCAAACACTAATGGTGAAAATCCTGATTGCAAGGTGTTGCTCCAAAAGAGTGATCAATAACATGAATTTAAAAATTCAATGTGTATACTTACAAATCAATCCAGGGAACCATCTAAGTCTTCTCTACTCTTTATTGTGTCAAGTATTGCCTCATGGTCAGACTCACACACTTTCCACAAGTTCTTGTTCGTAGGTCTGCCCTTATATTTGATCAAATGAACATTGGTGGCGATAAAAAGGTTCGAGTAGTAAAGAATCTTTCAATGCGTGTCGAAGTCCTCAAACAACCAAAATACAACATTCTTAATTGGATACCTTCAAAGTCATGTTCCAGTAACAACCATCGAACCTGTAGGATATTCTATGTTTTCTCTGTCTATAACTGGGGCCTCCAATTTATTTTTGGCCTCGATATAATGACACAGGTAATAATCTGTACCCTCTTCATTGTCTTCATCTGCAATCACCGCATAAATATGCCCTGCATTGATATGTTCATCTTGTTATATGTATTTACTGAGCAACATAATAAAACATGTAAGTAAGATATATTACCTAGTTCTAGTAGGTCTGATACATGATCAAAGTCAATGGATGATTGCATCTCTATGATTTGTAGAGTCATCGAGAGCTAATAAGTTTCAAGTGGGGTTAGACTTCTTATAGACCATTCGTCAACCCACTCTATTGACTCGCAATCATTCCATGCTTGAAGTGTACATGCAGAATAAAAGCATGCCATCTTCCGTGTATGGATAGTCCATGAAATTGCATTGGAGCTTCTAAAAGAGTGTAGCTTGCTCGATCGTGTTAGTGTACAACAATCCTCATATTTTAAAATGTTAGTATCATCTACTAAATGAAAAAATCTATGAACTAAAGAATTACCTTCACTACCTAGACCCATTGCACCATTGCACCACTGGACAATTGATCTTGCATCTGTCAAATTTACACTGTTTGTTTAATTTAACTCTTCTCGTGCTAGGGCTCTTTTGATACATGCACTTGCTCCATCATGCTCCCCCTTTCCATGCTCGTCCTCTAAGAAGTTCCACATATGCTAAACACCACTGATCCTATGCATCCTGCTCAACTAATAAAACATTTTGGCATTCTTGAATTGTGATGTACAATTATCTGACCATATGATATGCTGACTAAATGATATGCCCTTGCTAGCCAGATCAACATAGAACATATGAAAGCAACCTTGCACAAACTCTGTAGAATGTGTGTGATCATCACTAATATAAAAGTGATACTCCCTCAATACTTTCCTATTTTCCTCTATACTATCATTTACATGAATGAATGCTATATGCACAAATATAGCAACCCATGTGGAGTTGTAGTACTATGATTGCACCTCATTCTATGGCTATAGTGTGTAGTTCTCAGCAAATTCGACAACTGAAATGATATGACGAAGTGGAAATGTGTCCTTGCATAACTTGGACTGTGAGTCTAACCATTGTGCTATGTGTGTATGGCTTGCATACTCATAGATCACCTGATCACGAAAAATGCCCATAAATTTATACACTGGAGTCTTATCACTGACCAATTCACACTTCTTTTCTTCTTTCCCATCTTTTAGATTGTATGCCACTGTCTTATATTTTCCAAATTCCATAATTTTGTCTCCAATTGTGTGTGTACTAGCCATGTGTTGGAAAATTGGCAAATGTTGCATGCCACCACAATGATCACATGTGTCATCCAAACATGATTTTTTATAAAAAAATTGACCATCCTCTCTTTCACATAAAATGGAAGACAAAAATTTCCTTGACGATTTAGGTGGAGGCATTATGTTACATTCTTGCAAAACATTGTCATTATGCATATCTACACATATACGTCGATAAACATCATAATGGTTAGAAAACTCAATATGAACCCTACAACAACAAGTAGTGCGTGTGTGATTTATTTTGACATAAAAAGGCTTTAGTATTTCAAAATACCTTTGACATATTTTAATTTCAGTAAACTTCTGTACAAAATCAGCAAAAAATTGGGTTTGAGTGGTATCCAAATAATGCATTGGATGTGGCTCACATATTTTACTACCAATTTTCCTTCTCACAACATCTCTTTTATTAGGAGAGGTCCTTGTGTTATGCTTCCAATAATTCACTATTAAAGATCTCAAGCCTTGAGAAATTCTTGTATCTTTTTGTGGCACTCTACCCGAGAATTCCCATAACTCATTGCTATTTGGATACTCCACTCTTTCACGCCTTCCTTTGTCTCTCATTAGAGATGATCTACTTATTTTTAAAGACTTACTTGCCTTGTAAGGTTCACCTTGTTCCTCGTTTGACTGCTTAACAATGTTGTTGTCATCACACACCATGTGGCATAACTATCCTTCGTACGTGAGGTAGAACCCATGAACTCGTATGCACTAATAAAGTTCTTTACAATGGAATTTTTACTTGAGTCATTCAAAAATCTTATCCAAAGAGCCTTCATGGTGGGCCTAAATTTGAGCTGGCTCATCATTTCAACAAATAGTTAGCATCTTCCACCCTCACTTAGCTTCACAAAAAATAAACTCCATATCCTCTGTGCATATCTTTGACATGTACATTTTGGAATCTTATTAGGCATCCATTTCAAAACATTGGAGTCAATATCAATAAAAAATGTAGGTTTTCTAAGAAAAAATCTAGGAGTTCTCAAATGTAAATTTGTGTCAACATTGGGAAGGTCAACGACATCGAGGATAGATAGCGTACCTTCAATCAAAGGTACAATTGATGACATACCTTGATATTGACATGTAAATGATGTTGTACCTCTAACTTGAGATGTCATTTGTGGAGTGCCTTCAAATAGAGATGTGTTTACTGATGTACTTTCAAAACGCAATGTTGTTGATTATGTGTCTTCAATTGGAGATGTGATTTCCAATGTAATTGGAAAAACACATGTTGTTGCCGATGTGTCTTCAACTGGAGATGTGCATTGATCTTCACCTATGGTTGATGATGTGCGCCCAAATTTGGTATTCATTCTTGTCCTTCCATGAACTTTCCTCATTTGTGCCCTTTGTTTTGCCAATTTGTCATCTTTCTTAGATTGCACAGGAATTTTTGGTTGTATGGGCTGCAATTCCTTTGCTTCACGAGCTACATTTTTTGATTCTCTTCTCCTTGCATTTTTAACTGCACGTTCTTCCGGTGTTAGAGGCTTCAGTCATTTCCTCCACATGACGTTGAATGCTACATGTTCAAAAACACACATAGAACAAAAGTAAGTAATGCATTTTACAAAAATATTGATATCACTGATTACATTGCATTAAATATGAAATACACCAAAGAATTTTATGAAAGAAGGCATCGACTATGCTAGACAACATTTTTCATACATGATGGAGTTAGATGTCTGTAGGGTTAAATATTAGAGTAGGGATTTTGAGTGTGTTTGAAGAGTTGGAAAAGTAGCTAGAGGCTGATGCAATACATGTAGGGATCCACAATGAACTTGTTCAAAGATTTAGAGGAAGGCTCTTAATAGACTTACACACAACTTGATCACTTAACTTACCAAGAAACACCATTTTTGATGCAGAGAGGGGTGGAAACCATTCAATACACCAAATCAATGAGAATCAATTAGATTCCAAAGCAAAATTAGATGTTCAATTGAACATCGCAACTTCTACCAAGCTTTCCCTTGTAGCATAGGTAGCCTGATTCAAAGGCCTTTTCACCAAGATTTTCCAAAATCAAGGATGATTAAGATACCCATTTGCAAGTTATAAAACATAGGTAAACCCCAACATCAACTCCTTTGGACCAACATTGACTTCCAATAGAGCCACCTTGGAAAAGGCTATTCAATTGGCCTAATTTACAAAGAGAGTACCTTTTAAACACTAGATATTCACTCAAACTCCTCAAAAAATAGTATGTTATGTGTCAAAACCTCCAATTTATTGATTTGTTTCCAAGTCCAAGATCTTTAGACCCCTAATACACCAAACCCTCAATTTCAAGCAAAATACTTGGGGTTTTAATGAAACTCCTATCTCCTGGACCTTCCAGAACCATACAAAGCACCAAACACACTTACCAGACCCTGCACATGGTGAATAATACATTACATGAACATTCCTTCCCACATTTTGTCAAAACACCACTTGAAGCCCTCATTTTCACCATGAAAATACCCTGCTACAATCCTAGAACATCATCCCAAACACCCAACGTTGACCCCACAAAATTCTAAATAGGTTATGCATGTATTTTAAAAGTTAGAGGACCCATTCCACAAGTTATAGTAGGCACAAAAAGTGGAATGGGTCGAATTACATCATGAAACCCTTCAATCCAAGAACACTGTGAAAGTAGGTAGCAACAGTAAAAACAAGATAACTTTCACCATACAAAGAGTTAGAACCTCTAAATAGGTGCAAATGAAATATAATTCATTAATCTATAACATCCAACTGGTTTCAAATTATTGTATAGTCCATATAGGCCGTACAACAACAAGAAAAGTGAGAGAAACTAGTAAGTGACTATGAATTGGTCAGTTGAGCATTGAATTGAGGTTTTTGAGATTGAAGATTTTTTGAAATTGATCTAATTATGATTGTTGAAGGTTTTTTCTCCCTACTCTGCATCACAAACCTAGGGTATAAGTTGTTGCCACCTAAATGAAAACTAGATAATCTTGCGTTTATTGTTCTCAAAACCAAATTTGTGATTGTCAACGAAATCATGAAGAATATGAATTCAAAGAAGGGTTTGTGATGCTATATATTATAATTATTCACTACTTCTTTGGAAATGAGGTAACTTAGAAAGAAAATAAGCATTCTCAATTGCACAAAATTGTCCTTTTTTATTTATTTATTAGAAAGGTAAATGGTATGAATGAATGGAAACTTGCATTAAAAACTATGTCAACTCACTTGAATTTATCTAAGCACATGTTCAATGAAGGTGAATTTTTTATGATTTTTTTTTAATGGACACTTGCATTAACATTGATGAAAGCTATTAGGTTTTCCAAATTAGTTGAAAATAAAATGAAATAGAGTGAATTCCACTAGCCATGCTGGAAATGGACTACTATAAGCAATGCAAATAGAATTCATAAGTAAATTTGTGTTAAGTAAATACATCATGTTTTTCATTTTTTTTGTTCTTCGAACTCATAAAAATTAATTTTTTTAATGCAAATCCCATCTAATTCAATGTTGAATTCTATGTCCAATTGTTATGATTAATAAAATCATTAAAGAAATTTAGTTTATATTGTCAAAAACAAACAAATATACTAAATATAAACATTTCAATATTACCAAAATGAATATATTACCTCAGATAATGTAAAATGATGTAGAAACTTCAAAATGTCTTCTTCTACATTGTCTACAATGCAGATTGGTGGTAAAAATGTGATGGATCAAGCATAGATTGGTACAATATGAAGTCAAATACATAAAAAAAAGGCGTTTCTGAATCAGATAAAGCATTGAACCAGAAAAATACAAAAGCATGTGGGCCTATATCATGGGGTCAACCCCTATTTTACCATTTCAAGGTAAAATACATTTGGTGCTCACCAAATGTGTTGGTTTGAAAAGGAGAGATTCCATAGAGACAAAGGGAGTAACAATTGAGATAGAGAAAGAGGTGATAGGAATGAGAGAGATTAGTCTAGGTAGTGTGGTAGCACTTGAGACCTGAGAGTGATAGAGACTTGAGAGGGATAAAGAGTTAACCAATTAGAACGGGGGAAAATACCTGACAACGGGAGAGGGGTTGGGAGGGATGAGACCCGAGAGATAAAAAAATACCAAAGGGGGAGAGAGAGAGGGAGCGTGGGAGAGGGGGTTGGAGTGAAATATATTTGTCTAGGTAGGGTGGGAGGTAAGTGAGGCCTGACAAAGAAGGACTATGAGAGAGGGAATTGGAGTGACACAAATTAGTCTAGGTAGCATGGGAGGGAGTGAGACCTGAGAGAGAGAGACTTGAGAGGGAGAGATTTATTCAGTTATGGTGGGGGGGGGAGACCTAAGAGAGGGAGTGGGACCCTTAAACCAGAAACCCTATACCATTAACCCTTAAACCCTAAACCCTAAACCTTTGAACCCTTAACCCTCTACCCTCTACCCTCAACCCTACACCATCTACCCTTAAATCATAAATCATAATCCCTAAACCGTAAACCCTCTACCCTTAACCCTCAACCCTCTACCCTTAAACCCTAATCCCTCAACCCCTATACCCTCTTAATCCCTCAACCTTCAACCCTTAACCCTCAACCCTTAAACCCTAATCCCTCAACCCCCATACCATCTTAATCCCTCAACCCTCAACCCTCAACCCTTAAACCCTAATCCCTCAACCCCCATACCCTCTTAATCCCTCAAAACTCAACCCTCAACCCTTAAAACCTAATCCCTCAACCCCTATACCCTCTTAATCCCTCAAACTCTAAACCCTCATCCCTCAACCCCTATACCCTATTAATCCCTCAACCCCAACCCTTAACCCTTAACCCTTAAACCCTAATCCCTCAATCCACATACCCTCTTAATCCCTCAACCCTCAACCCTTAAACCCTAATACCTCAACCCCTATACCCTCTTAATCCCTCAACCCTCAACCCTCTACCCTCAAACCTTAAACCCTAATACATCAACCGCTATACCCTCTTAATCCCTCAACCCTCTACCCTTAAACCCTAATCCCTCAACCCCTCTACACTCTTAATCCCTCAACCCTTAACCCTCAACCCTTAATCCCTCGACCCTCAACCCTTAAACCCTAATCCCTCAACCCCCATACCCTCTTAATCCCTCAACCTTCAACCCTCAACCCTTAAACCCTAATCCCTCAACCCCTATACCCTCTTAATCCCTCAACCATCAATCCCTAAACCTTAATCACTCAACCCCTATAACCTCTTAATCCCTCAACCCCTCTACCCTCTACCCTTAAACCCTAACCCCTCAACCCTTATACGCTCTTAATCCCTCAACCCTTAACCCTAAACCCGAAACCCTCTACTTGAGAGAGAGAGGGAGAGGTGGTGGGAGGGATATAATTGAGAGAGAGGGAGAGGGAGATGGAGAGAGATACAGGGAGTGAGAGAGGAAGGGAGTGGAAGAGAGATAGAGGGAGTGACTGTGAGAGGGAGAGGGGGTAGGAGGGGGAGAATTGACAAAGAGAGAGAGGGAGAGGGGGAAGGATGGAGATACTTGAGAGAGAGAAAGAGGGAGAGGGGGTGGGAGGGAGAGAACCAAGAGAGAGTGAGAGAGACAAAGTGGGAGAGAGATAGATGGAGTGGGAGAGAGAGGGAGTTCAAAAAAGCGAAAGAGAGGGAGAGACAGAGAGAGAGAGAGGGGGAGGAGAAACCAAGAGAGAGGGAGAAGGAGAGAGGTGGGAGGAGACCGAGAGAGAAGGAGGGAGACAGCGGAGAGAGGGGGTACAGACACCCAAGAGAGAGTAGGAGAGGAAGGAGGGGAGGAGGGACGGGGAGAGACAAGGAGGAGAGAGAGAGACCTGAGATGGAGAGGGGTGGAGGACCGAGACAGGAGGGACTGAGAGATGAGGAGGAGAGAGAGAGAGAGAGGGGTGGGGGGAGATACCTAAGAGAGAGTGGGAGGGGGTGGGAGGGAGATACCTGAGAGAGAGGGAGAGAGATAGAGGGAGTGAGAGAGAGAGGATGTGGGAGAGAGATAGAGGGAGTGAGTGAGAGAGACAAAGAGAGGCCTAAAAGAGGGAGAGGGGGTAGAAGGGAGAGACTTGTGAGACAAAGAGGGAGGGAGAGTGGGTGGGAGGTAGAGACTTGAGAGAGAGAGAGGGAGAGGGAGAGAGATAGAGGGCATGAGAGAGAGAGGGACTTGAGAGAGAGAGTGAGAGGTGGTGGGAGGGAGATACTTGAGAGAGATGGAGAGGTAGAGGGAGAGAGATAGAGGGAGTGAGATAGTGATCGAGTGGAAGAGAGATAGAGGGAGCGACTATTAGAGGGAGAGGGGGTAGGAGGGGATACTTGACAAAGAGAGAGAGAGGGAGAGGGGGTAGGACATAAATACTTGAGAGAGAGAGAGAGAGGGAGAGGGGGTGGGAGGGAGAGACCTAAGAGAGAGGGAGAGAGACATATTGGGAGAGAGTGGGAGATGGATAGAGGGAGTGAGAGAGAGGGAGTGGGAGAGAGAGAGGGAGTGTGTGTGTGTGAGAGAGAGAGGGGATGGAGATACCTGAGAGAGAGGGAGAGAGAGGGAGAGAGAGGGAGAGAGATAGAGTGAGTGAGTGAGAGGGAATGGGAGAGAGATAGAGGGAGTGAGTGATAGACCTAAGAGAGGGAGAGGGGGTAGGAGGGAGAGACTTGAGAGAGAGAGATAAAGAGAGAAAGATAACAACCTAAGAGATGGAGATGGAATGAGAGAGAAAAAAATAACAAAGAGGGAGAGAGAGAGAGGGAGAGTGAGAAAGGGGGTTGTCTAGTGAGATAAATTTACTTAGGTACCTATGTGGGAGGGAAAGAGACATGAGAGGGGATTGGACTGAGAGAGTAGTCTAGGTCACGTGGGATGGAGTGAGACCTGAGAGAGAGAGAGAATTTAGAGGGATAAAGATTTATCCAATTAGGGTAACAATTTAGAGAGAATATGAAAGGTAAAACCTCAATTATCCATCTACGATCATAAATTGTGCACTCAAAGCATTATCAAAGTTGTCGACCAAAGAGAGGGGAAATTCAAGTTTTGTGCAAAGTGGGTAATTTGGTGCTCACCAAATGACACATCACATTTGGCCCACGCCAAATTTGGCACTCGCCAAATGTGATGTGCCATTTGGCGAGCACCAAATTTGGCGCACGCTAAATGACCTACTTTAGACGTGTTAATTGACAGGATTTGCCAAATTTCCTCATATTTTTGTCTGTGTGCTCTATCTCTTTTGCATTTCTTTCAATGCAACTATATAAAAAAAAAAATGATAGAGTTAACCTCTCTCTTAGCTATCTAAATATAAAATTATTTTTTCATTTTGATTTAGTTAAGGTTTTGATACATGACTCCTTTTGTAAATGCCTTTGTTTTTTGTCAAAAACCAAAATGTGCCCTAGACTACTCTCTCAGTCCAATTCCATCCACATTAAGAAAATATAGCAGAGATTGAAGAGCAGATTTAGGTCCTGATTTTTTGGAAAAGCCAAATTGGATTGATACACCATGCTTCTAGTGTATGAGTCCCAATACAATGAAATTTGCAGATTTCAAGAGTTTCAAACATATCGTTGCCAGATTTCTATTCTTGCCTAGAAACCCTAATCTGGGACTAAACCGCTTAGACTGGCATATGAATCCCAATAGACATTAATTTTAGTTTTTTCAGCTTTTTAGAGTTGATTCTAAGCTCCTTTAGATTTCTAGGTGCACTTCTATGTTTTCCCAGTTTGTTGTTCAAATTTACACTCTTCTCTAGGTCATTTAATTAAACATTGCATGCCATAAAGTCTCATTATTAGGTCTTGCATTTCATTAATATTTCCAAGCCCTAGCTTAGTGCTGAACCCCTCTTTAGTCATTAATCAAACCCTAGGATATCCCTATTGCAGATCTCTTTCCCCTTTACATCCTTGGATTGAGATCTCCAGGGTTTCCTTGAGTGAGACTTGAGTGAAATAGGAGGAGCCCTATCTCTTCAAGGATAGAAACCACTCTCTCCTTCCCTATTCCCATTGTTTAACTTCCCTAATAATTAAATAATTGTAATTATTTAATTAATTAATTTCTTTCTTTTATTCTTCCTTTGATTATTTAATTACATCACGAATGTCCCCTTTCTTTCTATAATTAAATATAATTTTTTATTTATTTAATTATTGTCATTTTCTACTATAATTAAATAATTATTTTAATTACTTAATTATTCATTATCCTCTTCTTCTATAATTAAATAAATTTTATTGATTTAATTATTTACTAATTTTTTCTTTTCTCCCACTTTTTAAATTAAATCCGCGTCATAAAAAAGTGTAGCCTTGAAACTTTTCACTCATTTGGGCCTTTCCTATGGATTTTGGCCTGATTTTGGCTATATTTAATGTTGTAATATGGCCAAAAAATTCACATTAGGTCTTGAACCCTTGCAAATCAATAAGAATTTTATGGTGTCTTACAAAGGTGTTGTGAAGTGTTGTAACCCAATTTCACACTTTTCTATGACCCTTTCATCATTTTCCACCTAAATAATCCCTTTCCAAGCTTTATTTCAAAGTGTTGTAAGATGTAACAAAATCTCACACTTTCCTAGGCTTGTCTTCAACAACTTGACCCTTTCTTATGTTAAAATGACCCCTTAATGCTCTTACTAGTCCAACTTAAGTGTGTTTCGGAGGATAATCCCGTTAAACAACAATAATCACCTTTTAATTCCCAACAACCACTCAAAATTTCTCGAGTGGACTAAGTTTCCACCTTGGGTGACTTAATCCCATTTGGAATAAAAATCAAAATAAACTAAAAATTCTTGCAGGATATTATCTTCTAAACCCTAAGGTCAGCCTGTGATGAGGTATTTTCGAGAAATTAGGGCATAACATGTATAAATAAAGGTATTTCCTATCATTTTCACCCTAGAATTCTACGTCTTCTACACCTCATTTCTTCTCAATCACTCATCTCTCACTCTTCTCAATCAAGCTAGGGTTTGAATATTCTAAGTCATTAAGACATCTTTCCAAAAGAATTCAAGGGTTGAATCTTCCTCCATTATTGCAGCAACTCAAGATCTATCATCAATTCAAGGTAAACTCTATTATTTCATTCTTTATTTCATTATCTCATCATTTTTGTTTAATTACCTAAAAGGGGTTTGACTAAGGCAAACCCCCATACCCAAACAATTGACAAGTTTTCCCTCTTGGTGTGATTTGCACGTCTTGTGTGCAGATTTGACAAAGAACAAAGGTGGGAAAGTCTTCAAATTTTTTTCAAAGCCCTTTAAGGTGGTCAAAACCCTAAAAGAGGCTTGGAGAACACTTACAGACCAGATTCTACAGTTTCATATCTAGAGACTTGTCAGGAACAAAAGTGGAGACCTGGAGCTACAAATTGCACCTTCACATTTACTAAAACCTGAAAGTGGACTAAGTCACCATCAATGGAGAATTAATCTCACTACCAGGCTCGAAAAGGGTTTTTTGTAGATTTGAGTACCCTTTTGTCCGAAACTTGTTTCAGCAGATTTTCTCAGAAATTGGACTAAGTCACCCAGATTGGCACAAGTGTCCCAGCTAGCTTAGAACTACATCAAGTTTTTTAGGTTTCCAGACTTCCAACTTTTCTTTCTTCACATTCCAGGTGCACTCCTTATTTTCTCTTCTATCTTGTTCTATATTGCCTTTCAATCTATTTCTGTACATATCACAATGTGTTTTCAAACAAGTTACATTTTCTAAGTGTTTAGTCTCTTTTATCTATTTCTAGCATTTAGATCATTTCACTTCTACACATTTCAATCACACACACTTCCCACATACACTTCCCCTAAATATTTTGAATGCAACATTAGCATTTTGGTATCCCTCTCTCCTTTTAAGTGAAAAACCCTAGAAGTGTTAGAGAACCCTAAGTGGGTACCAAAATCTATGATACAAAATCATTATTTAATTGAAAAGTCAACTTTCCCTTTCTTCTATAATTAAATAATTGCTTTAATTATTTAATTATTCACTTTCCCTCCTAAATTAAATAATTTTAGAATTATTTAGTTTCCTCCAACAACGTCTTTTTCTATGCTTTTCTCTCTATCAGTGGCATGCTTATCTCTTCACATCTCATTTAGTTTTCACCCTTGATTGAATTATTTTATAATTCAATCTCAACCGTCTATCCTTATATTTTCCCCAATTTAGCCCTAACCCTATTTCATACTACAACTTTCATTCTTGGCCATTGATTGACATATATCTTATTGGATTTTAATCTCAATCCTTCATTCCAATTTGGATTTCTATAAAAGACACCTATCATTGTCATTTCAATGACCTAGTTTATGTGCAAGTACATGTTGTTCAAGGAGATAAGTACAATCTTCAATATTTTTCTATCATTGTTATTAGGCTACTATTGCATACTCAAATCTGATAGCAATCAAGGATATTAAGAAAAATGGAGAAGGACAATGGAGGTGAATAAAAAATGGCATAGGTAATATTACTTTATGTTTATGTTTCTATATTAGATTGTGCTTCATTGTTTGTTTAGGGCTTTATGGTTTTAGTTTTGATGATTTATAACCTTAAACTTATTTTTTCCCTATTCTACATTACCTTATGACTTGCGCGTCAAACAATTCAAGTTGATCACCATTAATACTTATTTTAGGACAAGCTCTAAAACATTAATCATGATTAGGAAAACATCATTATAACTTAACCCTTCTAAATATTTAGATAATCACTACCTATTGGCTCATGTGTCAAATACTTCAAGTTGAGTGCCAATGATCTTTATTTTAGGACAAGCATCATGATATTAGAAATACTTATTACATATTGTATCAACACTTTATCACCACATGTTAGATATTTCATTCTCATTTAGGCCAATTATATTTGGATGTGGTGAGTTTTTAATATTTGTACATTAGCTAGCAAGCTTTACTAATGATCAAGGCACTTTCACACTTTACTCTACACAAAGTAAATCACCAAGTTGATTTTGAGCACCATATTTTTCATAAAAATAAGTAAAACCAAACACAACTAAGAATTAAAGAGAATTATAACAGAGGACAAATCCATGGGGTTAAAAATTATCTAGACAACAAAGGACATTCATGGGCTAGTCCCAAATAAGCTTTGATTCAAAATCTATACTATTATGTGAAATACATAGTATAATTCTCATATTTGAAAACCATAAATTAACACAAAGTTGAACACATTATAAATTTATTCTTTATTTATTATTTCATCTCTTATATAATTTGTTGTATTCATTTAATTAAATCCTCAATTGATATAGAATTTAAATTTATTTTCCTAAAATAGTTTACAAAGTTGAAATTACTCTTAACTTGTATTATTGAGAGAGTTTGATTTATTTAACAAATTTATCTTATGTATCTAAAGGAATAACCACATTTATAACTGGAAAGGGAAACAATATTTTCTTAGTTTAGTCAAGGCTAATCTAATAAAATGCATATGCATAAACACCCATAATTTAGAGTAATTGATTTAATAGATTGAAATATTGATATTATGATAAATTTTAATAGCTAGTAAATGTGGTAATAAAAGTAGTAAAAAATATGCACTAAGCTCAATAACTAAATACTATCCAAAGGTTAATTAGACATAATATCTTATATGGCTTGGTATCTAGAATATGATATCAAAAATAAATATTTTACCTTAAAATCAAAATATTTTATGTGGATCATGCATATGTTCTTATGAATGTTTGTGTAGAAGTAGAGTCTTTTTAATGCACCAATTAATATATGTAAAGTGAAGGTTAATTAAAGAATACTCTCTAATTGTGGATGTCCTTATATCTTAAAATGAATGATTAAATACCTTTAAATACACATCAAACAAATTTACATTTACTTGAATCTAGTGAAAAAGATGTGTCCATTACTACAATGGCATCCATGTGACCATGAACTTCTTGATGTGTATGAAATGGACCTAATTGCAATAGATAACATGCGTATGAAAATGAATGTGCACGCATGGGTGTAATACACGAATGGATAGAATGAATGTATAAAGACACCAAAGATATGAATATGAATGAGTGATGTGTCTATGAATGTATTTAATGAATAGACCTATGACTTAAGACAAGGGACCCAACGTTAGAAAAAAATTATAGCATTTATCAATACATTTATGTAACAATATTCTCTCCTCAAAATAACCATAAAAATTTAAATACATACTATAAATATATATTTTTTTATCATCAATACATTCAGTTATTATTATTGTTGAAACAATTGATTAACTATTTAATTTCATCTTGTACCTTTGAAATAAATCAAAGTCAATATTAAAACACTCAATAATACTATTTTGAAAAATAAAAATAACTCTATATTATAAGAATAAGAATAGTAAACTTCTGGTGACTCAGTAATCTATCATCAGAAGAGGAAAATCATTTAATGAAATGTTTTGCAACACAGTAATCTATCATCAGAAAGAGGAGAATCATTTAATAAATCAAGAAAGGCCCACAAAATATTATTTAGATAGGAAGGATGGATAGTCTAGATTTCCTTTCTTGCAATCTATTGATAGCTTTTGTTATTATGACTCTAGGAAAATTCATGACCATAAATTACTGGTGGTGAATTTTCCTTACGATGAATTTGACATGACGATGAATTTTCTTACAATTTGCATGAAAAAAAACGTTGGATTGTTTATGGTTAAGACGAGGCACTGTAAGCAACGAATCCAAGTGAGTGTAGCCATGCAATAACATTTGGCGCTCCCTCTATAAAACTCATTGTTTTATTCTCCCCTACTACTCCATTACTGTACAACGACATAATCGCATGCCATCCTCGCTGCGTTGGATGGAAAAAATCCCAGTAGAACTTTTCATCTACGTCAGAACACACTTCATATAATGGCCTTCCTACTTTGTCCACCTCTGCACACATATCAACCCTACCTTTTGCAGCACAGCAAGGAACGAACAAATCCACAAAACCTATCACACAATTAAAAAGCAAAAGTAAGAGAGTATTGTTTAGAAGGTATAGATTTAGAAGATTTGTCAGAATCAAGAAAGATATATTTTGAAGTACCGTATTTTAGAGGATTGGAGAAAATATAATTAGTTGCAGACACCAAATCTGGAATTATGATGGATATTTCTTTGAAATTCGATCTCAGGCTTTCTACCCCCTCCGTCAATAATCTCGTATGAAGAGCTGTCATGCCATCGTAGGTTGAATCGCAGGATGTTTTGCCGATCTGAGGGCCGCACCCAAAACGAGCAATACTACTCACAGCGAAATTCCTAAGCCCGATTTCATACAAATCTTTCACAGTGTCGATTATACCGCTTACAACAGGCTTAACCAGGTCGATTAGTCCCTGCAATAAATTCACAAATTAAGAAAAAGTAGATGTGGAGATTAGCAGGCGAAGAAAGGCTTCAGATCTTCAACTACCTCGGTAGAGCCATTTCTGCTAGCAAGGAATGCAGTGTAGTCGTTGCCAGCAACCGAGATAAGCACTACAGATCGCGTGAGCTTGTAAGAATCGAACCCGTGACTTCCTCCAATCAGCTTCTTGAACTGCTTCACCTGTTGTGGTACTGTTGTGAAACCATAGGCTCGAAATATTCCACTGCCTCCCACTGCAAAATTCACTCCTTCTCTAATCTTCTTTGCAGTTGCTTTACACTCATGACTTTTCATCAGCTCATAAGCTATGGGAGCTGGAAGTCCTAAAATATCCCCTGCACACACACAACCAGAGATAGATAAGCTACAGGCTGCTTAAAATCTTACATTTCGGTTCTAGGAAAATTCACTGTCAACAATTCACTGTCAGAAAATTCACTGTTAACAATTCACATCGGGTCATGACAAATTTACTTCAAGATTCATCACACCAAAAATTTGTGATTAATTTTCCATGGCAGTGAATTGCTGGTGGTGAATTTTCCTTGAGGTGAATTTGTCTTGTTGTCAGACGACACTGACGGTGAATTTGCATTGTTGGTGGTGAATTTTTCTTGAGGTGAATTTGTCATGGCCGTGAATTTTCCGCGATAAATTGTTGTCATGGTGAACTTGCTTGATGGCTTGCATTTCATGCGTTGTTCGTGTCACGTGAAAAAATTTAACAACGCATTGCAGTTTATAAAAGATCTGATTCCTGCCATCTAAAAAAACCTATATTTCACCAGAGTGGAAGGAAGGTTTACCCCAAAAATCTGTCTGGATTTTTCCAGAAGAAAATCTGCCTGCAGGATAGCCAGGCCATGTCAAACCATATGGTCGTCTCCATGAGTCGTTTTCACTTTGATTGTATGGATTGCGATTTCCTGTGTCGTCATAAGAGTCTCCCAACACAAACAACGCCCGTGCTTTCTCCGCATTGCCTCTCCCTGCAAATCAACATATTTAAATAAAAACCATAACTTTGGTACAGAATGAGTGAAGTTTGGAATGATAATTTGTATAACTGACCTGTAAATAAAGAGGGAATGGTTATGAGAAACAGAAGGTGAAAAAACATGGCATCCATATCGGTAGTCAAATAAATTTGTAACTACAACTCACAAATTGTCTGAACTTTCCTGTGATAGACAATGCATATATAGGCTCTGGAAATATTAGTGCTCGAGAGAGTTCTGTGGTAAATTTAAAATGCACGAGCACATGACTTTATATTAGTGCGCCTCCCAGCGTGGTGGAGTTAATGGTGGAAATCGATTTCACATGTAAACAACTGCAAATTGCAATATTGATTCAATTGCGTGTAAGATTCGTGTTGGTAGGTCTTGTTGTTGTACATACTTATTAATGTTATTAAGTACATGCCGAAGTCTTAAACTGAGATTCTTCTCGGCTCCGAAGCTACTCACACTTTTTGTTTATTTAAAAAGTTTCTGAATTGATTTCTGTGGTTAACTGTAACAATCGCGTGTATTAAAGGTAGCCCTTATACAAAAGTGGATGAAGACATAGAGAACACTTTTTGAATAAATACGATAAAAGGCAACGTTAAAAATCAACCTAATTGCGGCAACCGTGGACGCTACATAATAATTGATCATCACATTCTTTCCTTTCACTCTTCTATTTCATTTTCTTTCACTTTTCTATTTCAATTTCATGATAACTGATGTTTCCTTTCTTTTCTTTTATCTTTTATTTTTTCTATTTGGCATCACGTGTTGGAGTTTCACTTCACTCCCGCCTCTGTTTCCTGCTTTTATCGCGCCCCTACGCCCTCAGTTTCAACTGCTCACGGTTTGACGACGTCTACCGGGCTACCGCGCCCACTCTCTCTTTCTCTCTCTCCTGTTCGTGGCTTCACGGTCAAGCACTCCGCAGTCTACCGCTTTACCACGGTCTAACCGCATGTTGCCTGCGACAATGCGGTTAATCGCCTGGTTGTCATCACTGCTCTACCGCGGTTACTCACCTAACCGCGTGCAGTATTGTGGTGACAGTTATCGTTCCTTGCTCCGTCCGTTCAAACCATCACCGCTCTACCACGGTCTGATCTCTAACCGTCCGTGGTGATGCGGTGCCCTTTGTTCCTCACTGTTCCGATCGTGTCTGGGTGGTTACCACAACCACCGCGGTCTCTTTCTTAACCGCCATGGTACTATGGTGGACCGTCTGCTGACCGCCAATTCTCCAATTGCCATACCGCGACCGTCATCCTCTTTGACCGCGGTAACGCGGGCCAGCCCTTTGGTGTCTATGTTTGACTGTTGCTCTGTCTACTGCGTTACCGCGGTTCCTTCCCTAACCGCCCGCGGTAGTGCGATGTGTTGGTTTTTGACGGCGGCAGTTTGTGCGTTGTGTGTTGGCAGACAGATAGGATTAAAAACGTTTGTTTTATTTGATAGGACTGTCTTTATTATGTCTTGGACATGTTTTTGCTGGCATTCGTAATTGCCATTATTTGTATTAATTTTGACTTGGCCGAAAACTTTTATAAGTTAGCATGTTTTGTAATTTTTGATGGTGAAGTTGAATATAAAATTGCTCTGAAGCAACAAACATATTTTTCTGGTCTGTTTTGTGTGTGAATGATAAAAATTATATTTTTCTGGTATATTTCTTATCTCTGCCTTGACCTTCACGTGGTATCAGAGCCTAAGGTAATTCAATAGAGAGTCTGTAAATCATGGCAGCAAGCACAAGTTTGAGTAATCCCCAAATTTCACAGCTGAATGAAAAGAGTTATGACTACTGGTCTATAACAATGAGAGCATTGTTCTGTTCACAAGATTTATGGGAGTTTGTAGAAAATGGGTTTCTAGAACCAGTAGATGCAGCAGCATATAATGCTTTGACACAAGCAGAGAAAGATTTGTTGAAGAATAACAAGAAGAAGGATTCAAAGGAACACTTCTTCATTCTACAAGGTGTACATGAAAATATTTTTTCCAGAATTTCAGCCACTACCAAGTCCAAGCAAGCATGAGACATTTTAAAAATTGCATATCAAGGAATGGACAAAGTTAAAACTGCAAAGTTGCAAATACTGAGAAGAGAGTTTGAAACTCTGTTTATAAAAGAAAATGAGTCTGTAGATTCATACTTTACTCAAATAATGGGACTGGTAAACTAGATGAGAACACATGGACAAACACTAGAAAATGTCAAAGTTATAGAAAAGATTTTAAGAAGCTTACCCACAAGATTTGAGTCAATTGCAGTCACAATAGAAGAGACAAAGGATCTCACACACTACTCAGTTGATGAGCTTTATGCTTCACTCATTTCTCATGAGCATAGACTCAGTAAAACAACAAATATGTCATTGGAGCATGCATTCAAGTCACAAGCTTCAATTAACCAAGGAAGAGGCAGAGGTAGAATGAATTTTAGAGCAAGAGGAAGATGCTTCAACAAAGGTGGAAGAAATAACCAGTCAAGTTCAAGTGGAAGAGGTAGTAGCCAAAACCCATCTCAAAACCTTCCTCAAGGACAAAGGTATGATAAATCTCAGGTCCAATGCCATTACTGTAAAAAGTTTGGCCATTATATGAATGAGTGTAGAAAGAAGCAGTATGAGATGAGTAGGCAAAATGCAAACTTTTCTAGAGAGAGTCAAGACAATAGACCTGATAAGAGCACAATGTTTTTAGCCTGTAATATAGCTCAAGCTAGTGAGAAAGAAGTTTGGTTTTTAGACTTAGGCTGTAGTAATCATATGACAGAGAATTTAGAGTTGTTTACAAGTTTAGATGAGAATGTTAAGTCAGATGTCACACTGGGTGATGACAACAAAGTGTCAGTTAAAAGAAAATGGAATGTTAATATTCTAACCAAGTAGGGGTAGCAAAAATATATTTCTGATGTTTATTTTGTGTTTGGTCTTAAACACAACTTGATGAGTGTAGGACAGTTAATTCAAAAGGGTTATAGAGTGTCTTTCAAAAATGGGTTGTGCACTATTTTAGACAAATACCCAAGTGGCCAGTTGATTGCAAAAATTCATATGACAAACAATAGAATGTTTCCTTTAAGAATTCAACCAGCTTTGAGTACAAACTTTCCACAAGCACAAGAGGTATCAACTGTTATTCAAACTATCTTTCAAGCAGAAGTAAAGGATGAAAACTGGCAGTGGCACTTAAGATTCGATCATTTAAATTTTGGAGGTCTGAATTTGCTTCATAAGAAGAACATGGTAAAGGGAATTCCATTAATTCAAAAACTCGAGAGAGTTTGTGAAGGTTGCATACTTGGAAAGCAACATAGAGAATATTTCCCAGCAGAGAAATCTACAAGAGCAAAAGCCCCATTGGAAATTGTTCATTCAGACTTATGTGGTCCAATGCAGACACCTTCAATAGGTGGTAGTTTTTATTTTCTAACTTTCATAGATGATTATTCAAGGAAGACATGGGTCTATTTTCTGAAACAAAAAAGTGAGGTGTTTAATTTCTTTTGTCAATTTAAGTCTCTTGCTGAAAAACAGAGTGGTTGTTTCATCAAAGTGCTGAGAATAGATAGAGGAGGTGAATAAATATCAAGAGAATTTTTAAATTTCTGCAAAGAGCATGGAATACACAAACAGTTCACAACAAGATGCACGCCTTAGCAGAATGGTGTAGCAGAAAGAAAAAATAAAACCATAATGGAGATGGCTAGAAGTATGTTGAAGGCCAAACATTTAACAAATGTATTTTGGGCTGAAGCTATATCTTGTGCAACATATATCATGAATAGATGCCCAACAAAAAGTGTGATGAATATTATCCCTGAAGAAGCATGGACAGGTAAAAAACACAGTTTGTCTCACTTGAGAGTTTTTGGATGTGTTTCATATGCACATATACCTGATCAATTGAGAAGAAAACTTGATAACAAAGGAGATAAATGCATTTTTGTTGGATATAGTGAAGAATCCAAGGCATATAAATTGTTTAATCCATCAACCAAGAAAGTTATAATCAACAGGGATGTCCAATTTGTTGAAGATGAAGCATGGGATGGAAGTAAAGAAAGTACAGTTAATGTTACAGTCAATATCCCTCAAGATGAGAATGAAATTACAGTTCCGGCTAATGTACCTGCTGTCCCTATTCAACCTCAAGCAAATGCTCAACAACTAACACTAGCAAGTAATACAAGAGCAACAACAAGAGTACTGCAGACACCAACCGCAGGAATAATTTTTGGTGCAGGACCTTCAAGTCCACATTCTGCAGATTCAAATGATTTTTCAAATCCAACTTTAGCAAGCATGAGAAGACAAAAAATCAGAAGCATGAGTGATATTTATAATCAAAATGAAGGTGAGAACAATTCTCAACAATTTACACTTTTTGCCTTTTATTCACAAGCTGAAGACCCGATTCATTATGAAGATGCAATCAAGGAAGAAAAGTGGATAACAACAATGGATGATGAGATAGATTCAATTGAAAACAATCAGACATAGGAATTGCAAAGTCTTCCAAAAGACAAAGATGTCATAGGTATTAAATGGATTTATAAAACAAAATTGAATGCAAATGGAGAAGTGCAGAAACACAAAGCAAGATTGGTGGTAAAAGGTTATGCACAACAACCTGGAATATATTACAATTAAACTTTTGCACCTGTAGCACGCCTTGACACAGTCAGAATGTTATTGACCTTAGCAGCACAAAACAGTTGGTTAATTCATCAAATGGATGTTAAATCAACATTCCTCAATGGTTACCTAGAAGAGGATGTTTACATTGAACAACCACTAGGATATGAGATATCAAGACAAGAAGATAAAGTTTACAAACTGAAGAAAACTTTGTATGGTTTGAAACAAGCTCCAAGAGCTTGGTATAGCAGAATAGATAGCTATTTCACAAAGAATGGATTTACTAGATGTGACAGTGAACCAACACTATATACTAAAGTGAATGATGAAGGTAAAATCTTGATCATATGCTTGTATGTTGATGATTTAATTCTGACTGGGAATCTATCAATTGATTTGTTCAAAATAGAAATGATCAAAGAGTTTGAGATGATAGACTTGGATCTGATAAAGGATTTTCTAGGCATTGAGGTAACACAGGAATAAAGATGGAATTTTTATTTCACAGTCTAAATATGCTAATGATGTTTTAAAGAGATTTAATATGTTGAATTGTAAGTCAACACCTACTCCAATGGTGACTGGTCTAAAATTGAGCAAAGAAGACAAAGGATCAGATGTTAACCCAACTTTGTACAAACAGCTAGTAGGGAGCTTGATGTATTTAACAGCCACAAGGCCAGATATAATGTTTGTTGTTAGTTTAATCTCCAGGTTCATGGAAGCACCAAAAGAATCACATTGGATGGCTGGAAAGAGAATTCTGAGATACATCAATGGAACGAAGAACTATGGCATTCAGTATTCAAGAACTGATGAATTCAAACTAACAATGATTGTGCTAGAAGTTTTGATGACAAAAAAATCACATCTGGCTATGTCTTTCATTTTGGCACTGGTGTAGTTGCATGGGCTTAAAAAAAATAGCCTATTGTTACATTGTCATCAGTTGAAGCTGAGTATGTTGTAGCCACGAGTGCATCTTGCCAGGAAGTGTGGATGAGACTAATACTGCAGGAAATTCATAATGAGCAGATAGAGGCAACAAAGATTTTCTGTGATAATAATTCAACCATAGCTCTGTCAAAAAACCCTATATTCCATAAATGTAGCAAGCACATTGATATGCATTTTCACTACATCTGAGAGCTGATCAACAATGGTGAAATTATTTTGGAGGTCTGCAGATCAGAGGAGCAGCATGCGGATATCTTCACGAAAGCGCTGGGGATAGATTTGTTTGTTTTTCAAAGAACAAGACTGGGCGTCATGAATGGTGGAAGTTTCGTTCAAGGGGGAGTGTTGGAGTTTCACTCCACTCCTGCCTCCGTTTCCTGCCCTTACCATGCCCCCATGCCCTCAGTTTCAACTGCTCACAGTTTGGCGATGTCTATCGGGCTACCACGCCCACTCTCTCTCCTGTTCGTGGCTTCACGGTCAAGCACTCCGCAGTCTACCGCTTTACCGCGGTCTAACCGCATGTTGCTTGTGGCAATGTGGTTAACCGCCTGGTTGTTGTCACCACTCTATCGTGGTTACTCACCTGACCGCGTACGGTATCGCGGTGACAGTTATCGTTCCCTGCTCCGTCCGTTCAAACCGTCATCGCTCTACCGCGATATGATCTCTAACCATCCACGATGACGCGGTGCCCTTCGTTCCTCATTGTTCCAACCGTGTCTGGGTGGTTACCGCAACTACTGCGGTCTCTTTCTTAACCGCCACGGTACTACGGTGGAACGTCTGTTGATTGCCAATTCTCCAACCGCCATACTGCGACCATCATCCTCTTTGACCGCGGTAACGCAGGCCAGCCGTTTGGTGTCTGTGTTTGACTGCTGCTCTGTCTATCGCTTTACCGCGGTTCCTTCCCTAATCGCCCGCGGTAGTGTGGTGTGTTGGTTTTTGACGGTGGTAGTTTGTGCGTTGTGCGTTGGCGGACATATAGGATAAAGGACGTTTTTATTTTATTTGATAGGACTGTCTTTATTATGTCTTGGACAAGTTTTTGCTGGCATTCGTAATTGCCATCATTTGTATTAATTTTGACTTGGCCGAAAACTTTTATAAGTTAGCATGTTTTGTAATTTTTGATGGTGAAGTTGAATATAAAATTGCTCTGAAGCAGCAAACATATTTTTTTGGTCTATTCTGTGTGTGAATGATAAAAATTATATTTTTCTGGTATATTTCTTATCTCTGCCTTGACCTTCATCATGGTGGAAAATTCATGGTACCGCAAGAAAATTTACTGTCATGATAAATTCATCTCAAATAAAATTCATTATCAGTAATTTATATTTCCAATTTATTTTTGTAAAATATTAATGGAGGTTTGTATAAATTATTCTTTTGCAAAAAAAAAACTAATCTTGAAAATATATACTAAAAATGTTAAATTTTCCCGAATCTGAATTGCTGGTGGTGAATTTTCCTTTTGTCATGCGGTAAATTGTTGGCTGTGAATTGTTGACGGTGAATTTTCCTAGAGACCTTCTATTTATGGTTGTGCTTTTTAACATTGTTTAAATGATAATCATTGTGTATAGCTCTAACTACATTTTCTCTCTCTCTAAATTGTCATATTGCATCATTTAGATTATTTTCAAGTATTTTAGATTATTTTCAAGTCACTTGTACTCTTTGTGCTTGTCTAACGGCCAGAATCAAATATTCAAACATTAGATGTAGTCCTAACATACTCTAAAATGCACTGAGAATGGAAAATTCACAGTCATAACAAATTCACCTCATGAAAAATTGGTGAATTTTCCATGAGGTGAATTTGTCATGACGTGAATTTTAATTTTCAATGAGGTGGATTTGTCATGATGGTGAATTTTAATTTTCAATGAAGTGAATTTGTCATGATGATGAATTTTCCCTCAGTGAATTGTTGGTTCCGACGCTAAATTTCTAGTGGTGAATTTACTTGATGAGCCCAAAATTAGATAGGAATAAGCAAGGAAATGATAACACATTAAATTGATGTGTTAGCTCTGGCTCATGACAAAGAAAAAGCCATATCTAGAATAAATGGATAAATGATAATTTAAAAAATTGGATCCTTTACTGCCACCCCAAGCACCAATAAAATATGGGTATTATGTACATAGCCAGACCTTTTACAACATATGTACAACTTAAAATCACATGGAAGTGTAGTTTTATCCTAGGTGCAACCAACAATTGAATAAAGGAGCAAGTTGACTTGATATCGGGACCACTCTCCAGCCTATACAAGGCCAAAACAACCCATTGAAATAATGATACTTTCCTTCTAAGTAGATATTGCAGGTTGGAAGGATTCTATACATAAAGAGCTAAATAATGTTACATTTATCAAGCATTTCCTCACCACTCTGACTAATGAACAAATACTAGTGATAAATCTAGATGAGTTGGCCCAATTTGACAGTTTGTCTCCAAGATAGGAATGCCACTAGTTTCTCTCATCTCATTCATGAAATCAAATTAGTTGCATGTGAAACAGTTTACTTTGGAACCAAATGGCATATGTATGCATATTCTACTATTATGCGAGTTTCATATCTATACCATGGATATCAAGATTTAGATTGCAAACTTTAATATCTTCTAGCTAAGAATAAACAACACTACACAAAAATCAATTCATTATTATATATTATATTCTCTAACTAAATTATTAAATAAATATATATAATTTTTATAATTATCAATTAATAATTATTATTTTCTTATTTAATTATATATTTTATATAATATAGATTAAATTATATACAATATAATTATATTTATTATTATATATTATATTTTATAATAAAAAATAAAAAATAAAAAAATGAAACTATTATAATTAATAATTAATATATTTTTATATAGATGAAATTAAATTAATTTATAAAAAATCTCATAGTTTAATTCATCTTTGGAAAGATTAGGAAAATGAAAAAGAGATAGAGGAGGAGACAATTCTATATATCTAGAGAAGTATATATACTAACACTTGCACCTAAAGGAAGTTCAAGGATTACACCTATAGAAAACTATATGTATATGTTAATATGTTAGAGAGTATGTGGTGAATATAATAGTTAATACATAAAATAAAATAAAAATATATAATAATATTTTTATATAATAATATTTTTTTTAATAATAATAATAATAACAACAACAACAACAACAACAACAATAATAATAATAATAATAATAATAACCTTGACCTCATCTACTACATAAATGTATGCAAAAAAATAAACCATTTTTTTCCTAATTGACCTTCCACACCTTTTCGACGTACCCATTGCACACCAAGATGTGATTGCTATTATAAATAATTAGGAGTTATGGTTGAAGTTTGCCAACTTCTTAATTTGTTGGGAGATCATTTTGTAATGGTATTAATTTTTTTTTAAGGTAGTTAAATTAAGTTTATATTAACATAGTGATTTCATAAGGCTCTTCAGTTAAGTTTAAATATTTTCAATTTTTAAATTATAGATAGTTTTATATAAAAAAATTATATGCAATTATTTATTTAGAATTTTTTTTTTCTAAAGGTTGTCGTTATAGTTTAATGAATGGAATTTTATTTGTATATAAATAGAAGGAATAAAATTATGTTTCGAAAAGGTGGGGTCCTCGTTCGATTGGCTAAAGCATTTTGTTTATGTCACTCTGTTTAGATGTTGTAAGTATATATGATTATAATATTCAAGTCAACTTATTTGACACATTCATCCACTCCTACCTTAATTCACATATATTAGCTACAAATGAATTTAGGGAAATACCTATGAAATTATTATCGATTTTTGTGCGGAAGTATGTGAGTTGTATGAATTGCTTGTTGAAAAAAAACTAGTTTTGAATAGAAGAGATCTTTAGAATTTTATATGAAAATCGGTTTAAGTAGAATTTAGAATTTTGTATATTGAAAAATAGTTTTATCCTTTAAAAGCACAAAAAAACAGGGAATTCATTCTAAAGTGTATATTAGACTTTCAAGATAGGAAATTATGGTAATTTATGATTTTAATTGATTGAATATAAAAATAAAAATTACAAATAATTTTAGAAAACTTAGAAGTTGAAGTTGTTTTCATAACTAGAATTAGTCACTCTAGATTTTTTAATAAAAAATGCATAAATTTGATAATGAAAAAAAGGGAAGTCCTGAGACTAGGGAACAAGTTTATAATTTATTATTTCATGTAGATTTAATGACTTTCTAAGCAATCATAGAAGCGTAACTAAAGCCCTAGGTTTGGTTAAAAATAGGAAGGTAAGTTTGATTGTTGTTATTTTTTAAACTAAAACCACTTCATAAATTTATGTTCAAATAATTAATGAATGTTTATTTAAAATATGAATATTTTGATTTATATATGAGTACAACTAGGCTTGGGAAACATCTATACATCAATATACATGAGTTTAGATGGACATCCTAACTATTTATGGACATCACAAGTGTTGTAAACAACCATTAATTGGCACCAAAATAGCTTAGCATGATTATGAGCTTGTCGGGTGTAATTGGGTGTCAAAATAATACAAAATCATAATAAAGCAAAAAAATTCATTAACTTTACATTTAAGAATGAACTCATAGTTGTTTATGTGGTGAAGCTAAGATGAATTGTAGTTAAATAATTTGGTAATAGACTATATACTAATGGTAAAAATATTCACACACAAGCTAGAATTGAATAATTTATTCAAATATAGTAAGAATATTTCAAATAAATAGCATGTAAATACTTGCTAGTGTAAATTGGAAATCAAGACATAAAATCATTTATAGAAAGTAATGAATTAAAGCAAACAACCACAATCTTCAATTCAATACTACAATATAATTCCCAAATTATTGAATAAAGAACAAGCAACATGAATTAAATGAATAAAGCTTTTACCTCACTCATGTTGTCTTGAATTACCTCCATTATACCTTTTCACTGTGCTATGCTCTTAGAATATTAATGCACTTCTTTTTCCAAAGCCCAAGTGTGTGTAGATTGCAAAGTTGCAAAAACTCCAAAGTTTGTGGTTCAATTAGAATGAATGTGATAGCTTGCTTATACAAAAATTTAGATCTAATCAATGGTGTAGATTAAGAGGTGCAATGATTATCAATGGTCAAGATTGATTGATAAAATTAGAAGAGCCAGTTAAGTCTTTGCATGAGAGGTTTAGTAATTAATTAAAATGATCAATTATTATTGAATGTGTAAGATGAGTTTAATAAACAAAATGAATAATTTTATTTATTTAGAGAAGAGATAAATTTAGATAAATTAAATAATTGAACTAATTACTTAATTTAGGAGATGGTGCATGAATAATTAAATAATTAAGGTAATTATTTAACTATAAAGGAAAAGATAATTAATAATTAAATAATTATAAAAGAACAATTATTTAATTATAGAGAGAAATTCATGAGGAATAATTAAACAAATAATGATTTATTTAATTAAATTACAAGAATAAAGAATAATTAGTGACATAATTAAATAAATAAAGAAGAATAAAGATAAAGTAAATTAATTAAATAATATCAAATTATTTAATTAATAGTAGAATATGGAATGCAAGAATAATTAAATAATTAAATATTATTTAATTATTTGAAAGATAACTAGATTGAGTGTGAATTAACTAGTGAAGTGAAATAAAATGTTTTTCTTTTGAGAAAATTACTATCAAGAAAGGGTAGCACTCTTTCATTACTTTGAAAAAGAAAGATACAATGTTTTCATAGTTACATCGACCTCAAAATAGGGTTATGAGACCCACCCTGAGCTCAGTCATCCTTCTCACTTGAAAAACTTCCAAAGAATCTTTGTTTTCTATTACATGGTTCAGGAAGATTTGTAGATTCTTTACTTCAATTGCTTCTTTGAACTTTTCCATTGCTTCAACCACTTCCTTTTTGCTTATATGGACTTTCTCTGCGTTGACCATGTCACAGATCACCCCCATTTTTGGCCATTTTTCTAGAGTAGAGACCATTTTAAGGGCTGCATTCATATGAATCGCCTGCAAACGCCAAGCCATCCTTTGTAAAACTTTTCCTTCTGGTTGAATGAGCCACATTCAAAATAACCAGCCCCATTAGGTCACCATCGTGGATGTGAGCTCCTTTCAACTTGTGCTCCCCACGCACTTGTTTCACCACCTTTATGACTTCTTCAGACACTATGTTAAAAAGACGACAAGTATCTGAGCTTCATATGTCTCCAGCGCAACCTCCACCAGTTGTGATAAAATATTAAGACTAATTGAGCTTCAACTCTTCATTAACACAACCACCATTACAGAAGCCCTCTTACAGCTCTTCAGAGCTGGACTCTTAAGCGAGTGAGTGCAAACCATATCAGACTCCACAATATATAGAGAGCTGAGCATGTGCAGAACTAGCAGTCAATAACACATGGTCAACAGGATGGAGTAGTTGGAGTAGTTGAAACAACACTTCTAGATGGAGTATTCAACACATGGTCGGCTGTGGATGTTGCTGGATGGTTCTAGATGGTCTGTGACAACATACATTGGACTATAATTAATTTACCTTCCAACATCCCCCCATAAATTAATTATGATAATTGTTCTAATTGTCCCCCCATAATCTAAAAAGATGGGTCTTGGTCTAAAACCTTGTTAGGTACCCATTTACAATCACTTATGAAATTCTTCATATTGCTTCCCCTCATCATAATCACTTTGGGTTTTACGGCTTACCCCTAACCGATGCAATTCTAAAGTGGTTTACACTCACCACGAACTCCACAAACCTCACACACAAGTGGTTTCAAGATCACCACAAACTTCACACTCAAATGGTTTCGGCTAACCACAAACCATTTGAGTATCTTTTAACTGAAGGCAGAAAAAGCAAATAAAAAGGAAATTAATTTCTCCCATGGTTATTGTCAAACTGAACATTAAATGTAGAAGTTTCTCCTAGCTGTTTCTTCGTAACTTTCAAACATAGCATTTTCTACCACAGACCTTTAGTGTAGTTTTCTACGCATGTGCTTTGAATATGGACATCTCGAGATGGTTCTAAGACCTCTTTAAATAGAGGCATTTTGTAATCGATATGCATTCAATAAAATCTGTCTTCCTTTTTATTTGCTTTCTCTGCCTTCAGTTTGGTATCAGAGCCAGATTGTGCTGAGAGACCGAGATCCAAGTTAAAAGATGATTGCAGATGTTAAGATGGCAGAGAGAATGCTGTTCCTGTTGATCGTGGTTTAAAAGGAGTTAAAGCGCCCAGCTAAGGAAGGAGTTCACAGCCAAGTCAAGCCGATGCAAAGGGTTTCAAGGAGCTGCCAAAGACTGCCTGTTTTAAAGCTGAAGCCATCATTACAGTCGCCCAATGTATGAAGATTGTTGAAAGAAAATGGAACGCAGATATGAAGGAGTAAAGACGTCACTATTTGAAAAGTGAACATCGATGGAGAATGAGCCGCTGCCTGCAAGGATTTGAGATCGTTGAAAAAGGATTTGAAAGTGTAGAAAGCCGCAACTTGAATGAGTTTGCAGATTGTGTTGTTTTGAGATCGCCCAGAAGGTTGAAGGGAGTCGCTGCCTTGCTAATCATCGGATGAAGACTTTAAAGTAGATCGTGGAGAAAGGAGCCGTAGCTCGCCATGCAAAGGAGAAGTTGTAGTTGTTTGATATTGCCAAAAAAATTCAAAGGTGAATTGTAGCTGCAGCTAAAGAATAGTCGCCCATTGCCGCCGATCAGAAGGAGATCGTTGTGTCTGCAATCTTAGAATCTCTTATGCAATCTGCAACTTTTCCTTGGATCGTTTCTGCTCTGATACCATGATAAAATATTAAGACTAACTGAGCTTCAACTCTTCATTAACACAGCCACCATTATAGAAGCCCTCTTACAGCTCTTCAGAGCTGGACTCTTAAGCGAGTGAGTGCAAACCATATCAGACTCCACAATATATAGAGAGCTGAGCATGTGTAGAACTAGCAGTCAATAACACATGGTCAACAAGATGGAGTAGTTGGAGTAGTTGAAACAACACTTCTAGATGGAGTATTTAGCACATGGTCGGCTGTGGATGTTGCTGGATGGTTCTAGATGGTCTGTGACAACATACATTGGACCATAATTAATTTACCTTCCAACACACCAACTGCCCACAGCCAGTAGACACCCAGTAGCACCTACAAACTGTCATAACCTCCATTGCTTCGCACTTTCCCCACATCACCTTTTAGCTTGTGCAGAAAACTTGCACAACTTCTCGGTTGTGAAAAGCACCTTCTACACGAGTCACATTTTATAAGCACACACAATCAGCTTAAAGAATCTTGATGCCACAGGGTTGTGAGATTTCCCATTATATTACCTAAGGACTTCTAGATTTAGCCTGCATACCTTTGGATATTTGCATAACCATCTTGTACCAATACTGCCATTTGCAAGGTGTAAATGCTTACAACAACATGCCTGTGACCACTTTCTTTGCTTCCCATATCACCAAGAGATTTAGCCTACTGTCATGTTATGATTTCCTCGTGGAGCGAAAGGCCATGGGTTTGGAAGGTCTTGCTACATCCTTACATTCGCCCAGCCTTTTTTCGATATGGAGATTTGTTTGCATATCAAGGTCTTGTGTTAATTTGTACCACCTTTTACAACTGTTCAGAGAAAGTCTTTTCAATGTTCCAGTGAGTCAACTTTGCTTATCTTCGCCAGATCCGGCCATCTATTGGTGTCCTCCAATAAGATCATTTCCTTGAGTTGCTTGATACCATGTTTGGAAAGGTAGTCCGCTATCCCGTTTGCTTCTCTAAATATGTGAGCCAACTTATAGTCTTTGATATTACTAAGCTCTAGGTTTATAATGTCCACCCACATTTTAAGTTTCCAACTTGGTGCACTTTTGGACCCCATCGCCCTTACTACAATCTGAGAGTCCTTTCAATATCCAAATTGTGCCAACCTTTTGAGTAATAAAATTTGAAACCCTAAAAAAATGCGGTACATTTAGTCTCATTATGTGTGCCCCACAGTAGTTTAATCGAAGCAGCCCCTACAATTTGTCTGCAGTCATTTCTCACTACAAACCTAGCACTAGAGGGCTGCAGGTGACCCTTTTAGGCCCCATCAAAATTTAGTTTTAGTCTCCCTTTTGGAGGAAGAAGGTCCACTTGGTCTTGTCTCCATGGGATTTGATTTTGAGGCTTGATCACTAGGTGGTTTTAGTAGCTTCCAATAATTGACCATTTTATTCTCTCAAGCTGAGAAGGATTTGAAGCTATGGGTGATCCCACAATACTGGTTTACAATTTTTGGCCAAACTGGACATTAAACTGATTTTTTTAAACTAAATCTTCACTTTTGGGCACCTATAGCAATTAAACCATGAGAAATTTGAAGATGATGCAAACTAGTGATTTGTGACATTTTTTCCGTAGATTCTAAATATATATTTTTAAATTTATTTTTCGAATTAGATTGCATTTCTTTTTCCATCTCCTTCAAAAACTAGTTTTTAATAGTAAACACTATTTTTAAAAAGTGATGCTCACCATAAACAACATAACTTTTTTTTCTATGAAGAATACAATTCTATTTTTTTTCAAATTTAGCTTTGTAACTATGATATTTAACACGTTCATTTGGTTTCATAGTGTTTTATTGAATATTTTGTAGTTAATCAAGTTTTGAAGTCAAACCAATTACAATTTAGACATAGGCGAACCATAAACAACATAACCTTTTTTAAACTAGGGTTGACCTTAAACTAGACTTATGAGTTTTAAAGCCAACCTTTCATGGAAAGACAAAAAGAAAAGAGATCAAGACAACCCCAAAGGGTGACTAAGGTTGAATCACAATCTAATTGGGTAAAAATCAATAGTGGATGAATGATGATTAGATAATGGATGGTAATAGACCTAAGTATTCTTAAGAGAAGCCTAGAATCTCAAAAGATGAAGATGGGAGACTAGTCACACCCAAACTAGACTTACGAGTTTAGAGAAACTATAGACAAGACAATGACAATTAAATGAGTTTCAAGAAACCTCCAAGAGGAAACTATGGTCTAGGGATGATGGTTGGATAAGTGTAGGATTTATGAGTGGTTGGGTGAATGATGGAATGAATTTTGAGCTATGGGTGCAAGGATAACCAAAGTTTACCCTAGAGATGAAAATATAACCAAAGATTAACTCATGGATGCAAGACCAACCTAAGGATGCAAAGAAAATCAAGGGTTAACCAAAGAAGGATATACCAACCAAGGATTTGACCCAAGGAGAGAGACCAAAATTTAACCTAAGAATGCAATTAAGATTTGAGATGCAAAGGTGGATGTGGAAAGCTAAACTAAGGAAGTTTAATAGGCCCCAAGTCACTTAAGTTTAAAAATTAGATTGAAAGGATGGACCCTAAATTGTTTCAATGTAGACTATGGTTTTCTTCCTAAGAATAGAATGTTTAAAGGTGTTGTTTGTGTGAGGTTTTCAATTTTGAGATAGCATACACTCAAAATTTACACTTGGAAGACAAAGTGGTTGTTGACTCTAGACTAAAAAGGGCATGGCTTGAGGCCAAAATGCCAATGGATTCATAGGTATATCACAAATAAAGACACTCTTAAGACAAGAATAACCTAGTTATTCAGTTGGGTGTGTTCACTCAATGTCGGCCCACCACAACGAAGTGCTAATACACCAAGATTAATGTAAGGTGCTTTTCTTTCAAGAGAAGATAGCTAGAGGTATAGTGGCACAATCCCAATACGACAATAGGCTCACCTTTCCTCTCTCCTTGGGAGGCTTAGAATGCCAACCCAAAGATTCCTATCTCAACTCAGGGGCATGTGTGGTGAGTAACTTTGTGCATGATATTGTATCATGCACCACACTAAGCTTATGACTGAAGTCTTCTTGGCTACTAAAAACAAGAGGTGTCTAGTGGGGGACTATTGTGAATAGAGAGCCCATCTATAATAGCTTGAGAACTTGGAGGCCCACTCCCACTCTCAGCACTAGCAAGTCTCAACGGATTGAGGGTATCATGGATCGACTTTGAATGATGCTAGCCACTCCTTGGAGTACAAATTTTTTTCTCCCCCCTTTGATATAGCTCGTCGAGAAACATGCTTGAGGTCAAACCTTGGGATGATGAAATCCCCAAGTAGGCCTCCTACTAAAAATAAAAAAAGGAGACTAATGTGTAATCTTCTCATCACTCAAGATCACACAAGTGGGCAAGGGGAGAGGATATGTACACATTAGCTCGGGTAAACACACAATGTGCAAGCGCACCACCCTTTGATATAGCTCGTCGAGAAACATGCTTGAGGTCAAACCTTGGGATGATGAAATCCCCAAGTAGGCCTCCTACTAAAAATTAAAAAAGGAGACTAATGTGCAATCTTCTCATCACTCAAGATCACACAAGTGGGCAAGGGGAGAGGATATGTACACATTAGCTCGGGTAAACACACAATGTGCAAGCGCACCAAACATGAAAAACAAAGTTCTTTTTAACCCAACTAATCTAAATGTGAGCTAATATAAAACAAAGAAGACACAATGTTTCAAGCTTGATTCTTTGACAATCGATCTTGTAACAAACTAATTAGTAGTTTAAGATAAAGCTTTGACAAACGTGTTGCAAAACCAATTTCGTTAGAAGTTTTAATTTTTTTCTTTGGCTCTCGAAAAGGTGTTGCACAAAATGATCAGTGAAAATACTCAAAAACCATATTCAAATAAGAAAACTAATCACACCATTAATTTTTTTAAAAAAATTTAATGATTTAAAAAAGAAGTCTAGATGTGTTCATATTCGAAGTTTTAAATTAAAGCATTGAATTTAATTGAGTATACCTACTTTCTAATTTTTATCTAAATAAATTATCTATTCCACAACATAAATATTAGAAGCATATTTCCAATGCCTACAAAAACTTGAAAATCTAATGAGTAGTTTGAAACTTATGCCCGTTTTACTATAGGTTAATACTTTCATAAATTGTGAAAAAGAGAAGTAAGCACTCTCAGTAAATGATTCAACTTCTATGAATTTATTTTCTAACTAGCAACTGAAACCATATTCATCATTAATAGATTTTAAAAAATGCAATGATACAAATGTAGCAAAAAAGTGTGGATCCATATAATATACAGAGTAAATAAGAAAGCGTGTGCAAATCATGTTTTTTAAAGTTTAAAATACAAATTTTCACCAAAATATGGAGTATAATATATCAAAATTTATGGAATGACCCTTTAAGGCACAATGGTGACGTTTGTTTGTCCTCAAATAGTCTCTAATTTTTATTTTTATTTTTATAGCCTCTTGAAAGTATCCATAACCTATAAGACATAAACACTAGAAACTTGCATACAAGAATGTTAGGAAAAAAAAGAAGAAAATGTTCTTCACGTCAGGTTCACCAAATGTATTGATCTGAAAATTTGATTGGTGAAGCTTAAATCCTTGATTTGACAACCAAAAAACCATTAAAAGTAAGCTTATAAAATCAAATCCAAAACAGTGAAGCACAAATCAACATAAAGTAAATTGAATGCAAACAAACAAAGCAAAGTACACTTTTATACCTTCATTGGTTGATCTCCATTGCTCATCTCTCCTTTTCTTTTGAATATTTAAGATATGTTTCTCTTAGTTTTGGAGTGCACATTGAAGTAAATAGACTCAAGATGATAGTAACAGTGGAAGGTTGAAGGCGGTGGTTCAAGATGATAATTTCAGTGAAGATTTGAAGGTGGTGGTTCAAGACAATAATTTTAGTGAAGATTTGAAGATGGTGGTTAGAGAAATGAAGAGTTGAAAGGTTGAATTTATAGGTCAAGCAATCCAAAAAATGAACAAATGAGATTGAGTAGAGAATGGATGGTTGAGATCGAATGAGACAACTTTCATGGGAAAGTTGCTTATTCAAGAAATGATAAAGGTAAGAGTTTCCCATTTTTGAAATAGAAGAATGGAAGGGAAATGTGGAGTGAGAAATGGGAAGATGTAAGAGTTAAGTTGAGAAATTCAAGGAAATGGAAGAGTTAAGTGAGAAAAAGAGGGAAATATGTAAGAGTTCAATTTTTTTGAAAATTAAAAAATAAATGAAAAATTATTTATTTTTAAAACCATGGATAATTTCAAAGGCAATGTTAATAATTAAATAATAATTATTTAATCGGATGGATTAATGAAATGGAAGAATTTAGTATAATTAAATAATAAAAATTATTTAATTATGTATGTGTGAAAAGAGAGTGAAATCTGATTAGAGGTTAGATGAAGAATTATGATTAGACAAAGAACTAGGGTTAGACGAAGAATTAGATTTAGATGAGAAATTAGTCAAAAAATGTCATCGCAAGCTCGGGGCAATTTTAAGTTTCTACAATACAAACAAAGATTTGGTTCATATTATTTAAAAAAAATATTGAGTTGTTGGATAAGTTTGGTGAAAACATTTTTCTAGATTTTGTTTAAGATATTTTATGGAAGATTGTATATATCTATCTTTTCAATAAAATGAATATTGATTGAACTTGTTTCGTGACATATTTTAACATATATATTTGTATAGACTTTTAGTTGTTTATGCCTTTTAAATATATCATGATGTATACAACAATATTCAATGTCGTTCAAGACATTAATACAACTGAAATTTAACCATAAATATTTAATGCATTATAAATCTAATAAAAACATTTATACATAGATTTTAAAGAGGTTGATAAATTGAAATAGACAAAATAATTGCAAATTGTTTCATTCTACGTAGAAGTAACTTTCAAATTAATTTATATTGCCACCTCATAATATTGTGATATCTATAATGATATTGTCATTCAAATATTAGAAGAATTGACAACTTGATTAAAAAATTAAAGCATTGCAAATTTCTAAAAAAATGAACAATTTGATTTTTGTAATGACTATTTTCAAAATAGATTGATCCAATAATAGAGATACTAAGGTCAAAATTTATTTTCATATCAATTTACGTTACCACCTCCCAATAAATAAAAAAGTGACTATTATGATGCATATAATAATGTTCACATGATTCAAACTATTAATATAATTAAATGTATTTGATTCAATAAACTAAATGTGTTACCACATATAATTTACAAACAAACGAACAAACAAAAATGATTTTTGCACTTAATGTTTCCAACATAAACAATAAAAGAACAATAAATGATATTTTTCAATTATTTAAAATAAAAAATAAATATAAACTATAAGATTATATATTCTTTAGAAACTAGTGAAAAATTTAATATGCTAGATGCATTAATATTCCTGACCCTATACAAATTAAATAATTTCCGTATGACTAAACACAAATCAGACCAAAAAGAGTGACAGATATACATCCACCTGCCAACCTAGTTTTACTCCCTTTGTTGATTGATAGAAATGCATCGTACACTCGCTTCCGCAAAAAAGGATGATGATTTTAAAAAAAATCTTGGTTGAATTAAACGTGACTTTGTAACGATTGAAGATACATCAGCTACACCGCTAAATAACTTAGCTTCAATTCAGCTCTGATCTGTGTTTGAGAATGGAATCTGCTTCTCAGTCCTCTTATTATTTCAAACTGTCTTTCTCCTTAATGTCTGTGCTGTTTCATGCTACCCTCATATCTTCCCATTCCAACCGGCAAGACAGTCTGAGTTTAGGATATTCCTCCCTCTCACCCGAAACTAACCAGACCGTCCTCAGCTCTACCGATGGCACGTTTTCTGCTGGGTTTCATCCTGTTGGCACCAACGCCTATGGTTTCGCTGTATGGTACTCTCAATCCCCCACACTTGTGTGGATGGCCAACAGAGATCAACCCCTTAACGGAAGGAATTCTCTTCTCCGTCTTCAGAAAGACGGAGACTTGGTACTTTTCAATGCAGATGGAAACGTCATATGGAGGACTGGCACCAGAGGTCTCCCTGTCAAGGAAGCTGCTCTTCTTATCACAGGAAATCTTGTGCTGCGCAGCTCTTCTGGAAAAATACTTTGGCAAAGTTTTGATTCTCCTACTGATACGCTCCTTCCGGGCCAGCGGTTCTCCAACGATGCACAGCTGATGTCCAGAACGGATAATCTCACCTACAAATCCGGCTACCATCGTTTCTACTTCAACGATGAGAACTATCTCGCCCTTGTTTATCAAGGTTCGAATCTGTCTAGTAAGTATTGGCCTAAACCTTGGTTGCGTGCATTTGAGAATGGTAGAACCACTTATAACATTAGTCGCACAGCAGTTCTTGACGAATTCGGTGGGTTCAGAGCCAGCGACCAGTTCAGTTTTAATGCCTCAGATTATGGAATAGGCCCCAAAAGAAGATTGACCATGGATGTCGACGGTAATCTGAGATTATATAGCCTGGACGCGAAGCGTAACAGCTGGAATATTACCTGGACGGCAGTTGCAGAGCAGTGCAGAGTTCACGGTTTATGTGGACTCAATGGTGTGTGCGTATATACACCAGAGCCCACGTGCATTTGTCCCCCGGGTCATGAAAGGGTAGATTCAGCTGATTGGTTCAAAGGCTGCCGGCTGATCAAGAAATTCCCTTGCAAGCCAAATAGTTTTAAGCTGCTTAAGCTTCCGTACACAGATTATTATGGTTTTGACAATCGTGGGTATTCAGATGCAGTATCGTTTGAAAAGTGCAGGGAAACTTGTATAAGGGATTGTGATTGTGTGGGCTTTGCTTACAGATTTTTGGGGACAGGAGAATGTTATCCCAAGTCTCTGCTTGTCAGTGGGTATCAGTCTCCTGGGGTTCAAAATGACGTGTATATAAAAATATCTGTGAACGATTCCTCAGCTATCAACGTCTCATCACTGTCGACCTTGATGCACCCCGGCTCACTGCAATGTTCGCGATTGCAAGCACCGACCTCCGCTGTCCAGCCAAACATCAGCTCGCACATAGCTGCAAAGAAGAGGAAACGAAATCAGCTCATTATTCCCATGGCATCTTTTGTTTCTGCTATTGGGATCGTAGAGTTTGTTTGCTTAGCACTGGGATGGTGGTTTATCTTCAGAAGCTTTGACGATGCCAAGCTCTACAATCGTCAAGGCTACTTTGCCGTTCCCACAGGACTTAAGAAATTCACATTCGGGGAACTGAGAGATGCGACCAACAATTTCAAAGACATGGTGGGAAAAGGAGGGTTTGGGACTGTTTATAAAGGCTGTCTTCTCCCTGAAAATAAAGTAGTCGCAGTGAAGCGACTGGAAGGAGTGTCTCAAGGCGAAGATGAATTCTGGGCAGAGGTTAGTATGATTGGCAGAGTAAACCATATTAATTTGGTTCGCATGTTTGGGTTTTGTGCAGAGGGAAAGCATAGGCTTCTGGTTTTTGAGTATGTGGAGAATGGGTCTCTGGATAAGCACATCTTCACCCAAAACAGTTCAGAGGTTTTGGATTGGAAGAAACGGCTTCAAATAGCCGTGGGGACGGCCAAAGGGTTGGCTTATCTGCACGAAGAATGCCTGGAATGGATTCTGCACTGTGACGTGAAGCCCCAGAATATTCTTCTGGACGAGCAGTTTCGTGCCAAAGTCTCGGACTTCGGATTAGCAAAGCTTGTGGACAGCAGTCACGGCAGAGATAGCGCGCTCAACTTCTCGACTATTCGGGGGACGCGAGGATATTTGGCACCCGAGTGGACAATGAATCTTCCCATCACAGCAAAGGCAGACGTTTACAGTTTTGGCATTCTTCTGTTGGAATTAGTGAGCGGCCGAGAAGCTGCAAAATTCAACGTGGGCGGTTCAGCGATTAATATTGTACAACGGGCGTCCGAGAATGTGAAAGTAGGTCGATGGATGGAGAGCGTGGTAGATGGCAAGCTGGCAATTAGCGGTGAGGAGGAGAGGCAGATGGAAAGAGTGCTGAACACGGCATTGGCATGTGTGGAGCATGACAGGGATCGCAGGCCTTCCATGAGAGAGCTGGTTGAGATGTTAATGGCGGAGTAAGCTCACACATCGGCGGCCCGTGCATTAATAGACAAGTGAAATTCAAACTCTTCAAAGTAGTTCTCAGTGGATAGTTACCTATAGCTAAGCCAAAGTAGTTTTCAAGAGAGGAGCTCTACTTATCTATTCTGCGTATATTAGGAAACTCATTTCATATGTGGGGTATGTGTCTCTAAAGTGTTTATCTGTGTTATTGTATTTCATTTGAATGTCACATCTAAAGGAGGTTCAAGGATTTCATCGATACAATGTTAGAGAGTATGTGATTGTGTATGATTGTTCTGTAAATTTTTCACTATATACCTAGTTACTTAGCTATAGCTAAGTCAAAGTAGATTTTAAGAGAGGAGCTCTACTTATCTATTATGTGTATATTAGGAAAGTCATTTCGTATGTGGACGTATGTGTCTGTAAAGTGTTTACCTTTGTTATTGTACTCGCACTTGAACCTCTTATGTAAGGAGGTTCAAGGATTACATCCATATAAAATTATATGTATATTAATATGTTAGAGAGTATGTGTTTGTGTATGGTTGCGTTGTAAATTCTAGTTGTATGTGGATGGCTTAAACAATTAATAATAAGTGTCAAATAATGGAAAGAAATAAACTTAGACAAATTTAGATTTTTTCTTTAAAGAAAAGAAGTAATGAAATATTTGCGTACAACTTTAAAACATAAAGCAATACAAATGAAAAAGAAAGTTGCCATCAAATTGACAAAAACACTGCAAATGGAAATAAAATGTTCCCATCTAGTTGTCAAATCAATATTTATTTGGCTTTTATGTGATAAGTGAGATTTTGGAGGCTTTTACCATTAAATAGAAGCTGGTTTACCATTAAATGACTACATAAACTTGTTTTTCGATGACTCAATAGTGGTTTGGAGGAGTGAGACTTGTTTCAAGCTCAAATCTCACACTATATGTAATCTATTGGCTAAAAATATTTTACTAGCACTTACACCTAAAGGAGGTTCAAGGATTATGCCAATAGAAAACTATATGTATGTTAATATGTTATGGAGTATGTGTTTGTGCATGGGTGTACATGTGGATGTCATGTGAGTAAATTCTAGTTGTATGTGACTAGATTAAACAATTAATAATAACTGCTAAGTAATCAAATAAAATAAATTTAGGCAAATCTAGATTTTTTCCTTAAAGAAATTCAAATGAAAAAAGGAAAGTTGTCATCAAATTGACAAAAAATATTACAAATGGAAATAAAATGTTCCCATCTAATTGGAAAATTAATATTTATCTATTTTTACGTGATAAGTGAGATTTTGGATGCTTTTACCATTAGATGATTGCTGGTTTACCATTAAACGATGCTAAAACTTATTTTTCGATGATTCAACAATGATTTGTATGCATGAGATTTGTTTCAAGCTCAAATCTCACACTATATGTAGCCCATCGACTAAAAACAATAATAAATATTGTTAATAGTAAGATAATTTGAAAATGAATTCTATATTTTGTATCATAAATATGATATTTGTACATCTTATATAAGTGAGTGAGTGCTTATGATTTAAATTGTTTATTTCATGATCAATTAATCAAATTATAAATCTTCAAAATTCACAAAACATTATTTAAAAAATTATTAGAGTAAAATAGTTAGCATTAGAAAATATAAATAATAATTATATATATTAATAGTTAGTCTTTATCCTTTTTTTTTAAAATAGAAGAATCAATATTTAATGGGAAGAGTGAAACGAAGTCATAACACATACTACTATAACACGCAAACAAAATAAATCCAAAAATATATAATAATTAGTCTTTGTCCTTAAAATACATTTTAAGATTTATTTGTTTATTATATTATAAACTAAATACACAATATTAAAGATAATTATAAACAATCGAAATAAAATTATTAAAGAAA